>JAGSMR010000009.1:4627500-5172500 GCA_029286605.1 Sericinus montela
CAAATCATGAACACTGTGTACGGAGGCAATGAAAGCCGGCAGCGCAATATTTGAAACCTCTATTATACCGATACCTCCAAATCTAACAGGTAAAGTAGCTTGAGTCCAGCTAGATGAGACTAAAGATAAATTTAGAATTTTTTCCAAAGCTATTTTGAGATTAAGGTCTATTTGTTTTAAAAAATCAGAACATTTCCATGCTGGACTCGAGCGGAGTAAATAAGTAAATTTAGGAACAAAAACGCAATATTTTAAAATAGTAAGCGCTATATGAGAATTTAGAATATACAGTTTATTAACATGTTCTAAAAATTTATCAAATTTTACTTTCAAAAGAGGTTTCATACTCTTTATAAATAACGGCGCTCCAAGGAGGTAAACGGAATCCGCCTCAGTTACTTTAATGCCAGGAGATATATTGTTAAAATTTTGAAACAAACTGTCTATGAGAAGACAAATGGTCAGGAATGAAAAGTTCACATTTAGTATTATTTAATTCAAGGCCAATGTTTTTAAAATTTTGAATAATTTTTTGAAGGTCATTTTGCACGTCATCTTGCTTTCCTCCTAGGGTTCCGTCATCTAGGTACCAAACATTGAGTTTGGATTTCAACTTTGAAATAATCAGTTGAATTCCCAAACTAAACAATGCTGGGCCCAGTGGATCACCCTGCTGAACTCCGACAGCTGAGTCAATTAAATGATTTTCGTAAAATAAATTAGAGTTTTGACTATAACATTGCCAAACGTAATGGTAAATTTCTGGGGTATGTTTCGCAACCTCCTTCAGCAGGGTTGATCTGTCGAGGGAGTTAAAGGCATTCCTAAGGTCAACTTTCAAGAGAACATCTGTTTGACAATTCGTTAAAAAAGTACGCACTGAATGTACAGCTGTCTCACAACCTCTTCTGCTACCGAAGCCTAACTGAATAGGCTGAAATTTTGACTTTAGATCGGAGGTTATGTGCCTACATGCTAATTTAGAAGTAAAACGTCTCAAAGTGGAACCAACAGCTATAGGGCGGATACCATTATCTTTTTTTTAAAGGCACATAACCTTGCTCCATATATGATTTTAACAAAATTGGGATTTACATTGCCAGAAAGCATAAAATTACTTAATTTTGTTATGTCGCCCAAAAGAATTCGGCCGGCGTCACCGGCGGACGCGCTTACAAGATCTTTCAGATGTTGAGGCGTAATTCCGTCAATGCCGCCGGCAGAGCCATTTGAGAAAGACATAATTGCCTCTAAAGTATCTTTTCTGAAACTTGTAATGGCTGATAATGAAGGATCAGGAGGCGACGGTAGAAGCAAGGAGGAATTGGCCTTAGGATGCTTCTGATGTAAGCTTTCAAGGGTGTCCGCATTGTGAGGCGCCAGGATATCCTGGTATATATATCATCTGAATATGATATCATCTGAAAATAAAATACGCGATGCGTTTTTAAATCACCATCCATAACTTTAGACTCGACAACTTTCTTTAAATCAAAATTGTGTGGTCTTGGAGCTATGGATGTATCAATCAGTGAATCAAAATTTTGAAAAGAATTGTTTTTAGCTGGGACGTAATAGACTTACGTCCCGTTTCGACAAAATGAAAATGAAAATATGCAAAGTAAAATAATTTTTGCCAACTAGTTACAGTGTTAAAAGTAAAACAATTTTGAATGGTATTTGATAAATCTTTAGCTAGCTGCATCCTCGCACCTCTAGGAATCCTCCTAAGTATTGGTACATTACGGTGGTAATAATGAATTTGGTCCGAAAAATTTTGAAAATTGGTTTGATTAATATCTCTGATTGTGCCATGAGAGGGGACGGGAGGCTGTGAAACCGAAATCGACTGTGGATGACAACGTCTAATATGTATATTTAAACCTCTTTTACCTTTAAAAAGCCTACCGTCCGAACAATTTCGACATTGTAGGAATTCCGGTTGAGAGTCAGTAGGAGCGATATTCATAAACTAATTATTATATCTTAAATAAACTTAAAGTTGCTAAGTTCTGCTGCGTTGGAAGCGCCAATCAGTTAGGACGGACCACAGAGTGTAGACCTTTGATCAGATGTAGGCATGCCGTACAGCGCACTAAAAGTAAAAGTAATATTTGAAATACAGACATAATTATTGATTATTACATGAATATTAAAATACTTCCCAGGTTTTTCCAAATATTTAAGAAATATACTTATTCCTTGACAGTTGATAAGCTCCGAAATACAATATTACCACGATTGACAAAAAATGTATCTGAAATCATAAAAACTTTTTAATATCACATTTATTTAAATTTTATCAACATTTTACGATAATTTTAAAACTAAAAATTGTAAAAATTATTAAAATAAATTTATCTAAATATACTTAGCTCTTGACACTTTGACAGACGTCAAGTTTTTTAAGATATGATGTTGATCTCAAAACGACTTCGTAAATAACCGATTTCGAAGATACTTTTTTTAAACGATCTGCTCTCACAGTGGTTTTGTCGTCATCACTTAGAATCTGATGATGGAATACCCAGTAAATCTTGGAAAGTACCTAAAGTTTTATATGGGCTTTTTTATTTTTATAGGGGAATTTGGTGAAAAATTAAAATACGCTTATAAAACATACTTACGTTTTTCTTCGATCGCCAGGTGGCAGGCTCGTACCAATGGGTTTTAAAAAAAATTAAGTACGAATTATATCGTTGACTTGGACATAAAGATGGCGACGGGCTGACCACCTGTCACGGTTCCCGAAAATATCTTCGGTGGAAGGTGGGTCGAAGGGACTTGTCTAGACTAGATCTCTGTCTACCCCTGTTTTGAGAATGGCGTAAAGATATTTATTTATATTTAAAATTAAACTAAACTTTTTTTACTGAACTCCTTCAGTAAAACAAGTTTAGTAATTTTTTTTTAATATTTTATGGATTTTATGGATTTTTTATGGCTGCAGAACCCTGGACAATAGAAGACTCAGAAATGCAACTGTGGCAATATGAAATTTGAAAAGAATTTTTTACATTCGAAAAAAAATGTTTCGAAAACTCTCCACGATTGCGAAAGCAAAACATGTGACTCCTGTAAAACAAAGGGCTGGTTTGCGTAAAGGGCACACGAGTTCAGGAAAGTTATAGGTTGACTTTCGTCATTTCATTTCTCAAGAAGAATAGAAAGTTGAAACACGTTCGAACAAAAGAGTGGTCAGATGTATGGATTCCTAACAGTATACAAAAAATGAATTGCAAAATTTCTTTACACAAACTGAAATGTTGAGTTCACCTTTCGAAATATGAATTACCTACGATACATCCAAACTGTGACAAATCAATATAATTAATACAAATTAAAGCCTCGCCTATTTGAGCCGCCATTCGACTGTTCATTTGCTCCAGACACAAGCGATGCAGCTTAGTTATAGTTGTTAAGAAATAAATAAAAAAAAAATATCTTCGCGCAATTCCCAATACAGGGTCTAGTCTATACAATCAAGTCCCTTTGACCCACTTTCCACTGAAGATATTTTCGGGACAACGTGATAGGTGGTGAGTCCGCCGCCGTCTTTATATCCAATCAAACGATATAATTCGTACATTTATTATATTTATTTATTTATTTATCTTCACGCACAATCTCTGACGGGGTAGCCAGAGAGAACAGATCGCCAAGTGTCACGATCCCTACATACTTCTTTCGCTTCTTTCAGATTCATCATCTTCTTCATACATGCACGTCTAGGTATCCGAGTACTCTTGACCCTCCCCTCTTCAAGCAATATGCTCACATGGTCTTCGAAAGTTAGTCACGGTCTACCTCGACCGCATCCACATCCGCATTGTGCCTCCCATAGAAATCTTTCCGATTTATCTTGCATCCTACGTGTCAAAACCTTCGAGTAAACTTTACTTGCTAAACTGGTCAAGCTGATCGCCCGATAGCACCCGCAGTCATAATGTGAACCTTTACCTTTATATAAAGGCTTTTTATTTTATAGGGAATTTGGTGAAAAAATAAAATACGCGATGCGTTTTTAAATCACCATCCATAACTTTAGACTCGACAACTTTCTTTAAATCAAAATTGTGTGGTCTTGGAGCTATGGATGTATCAATCGGTGAATCAAAATTTGAAAAGAATTTTTACATTCGAAAAAAATGTTTCGAAAACTCTCCACGATTGCGAAAGCAAAACATGTGACTCCTGTAAAACAAAGGGCTGGTTTGCGTAAAGGGCACACGAGTTCAGGAAAGTTATAGGTTGACTTTCGTCATTTCATTTCTCAAGAAGAATAGAAAGTTGAAACACGTTCGAACAAAAGAGTGGTCAGATGTATGGATTCCTAACAGTATACAAAAAATGAATTGCAAAATTTCTTTACACAAACTGAAATGTTGAGTTCACCTTTCGAAATATGAATTACCTACGATACATCCAAACTGTGACAAATCGATATAATTAATACAAATTAAAGCCTCGCCTATTTGAGCCGCCATTCGACTGTTCATTTGCTCCAGACACAAGCGATGCAGCTTAGTTATAGTTGTTAAGAAATAAATAAAAAAAAAATATCTTCGCGCAATTCCCAATACAGGGTCTAGTCTATACAATCAAGTCCCTTTGACCCACTTTCCACTGAAGATATTTTCGGGACAACGTGATAGGTGGTGAGTCCGCCGCCGTCTTTATATCCAATCAAACGATATAATTCGTACATTTATTATATTTATTTATTTATTTATCTTCACGCACAATCCCTGACAGGGGTAGCCAGAGAACAGATCGCCAAGTGTCACGATCCCTACATACTTCTTTCGCTTCTTTCAGATTCATCATCTTCTTCATACATGCACGTCTAGGTATCCGAGTACTCTTGACCCTCCCCTCTTCAAGCAATATGCTCACATGGTCTTCGAAAGTTAGTCACGGTCTACCTCGACCGCATCCACATCCGCATTGTGCCTCCCATAGAAATCTTTCCGATTTCTCTTGCATCCTACGTGTCAAAACCTTCGAGTAAACTTTACTTGCTAAACTGGTCAAGCTGATCGCCCGATAGCACCCGCAGTCATAATGTGAACCTTTACCTTTATATAAAGGCACAATGACCGCGGATCGCCAATCATCCGGAACAGCCCCGTTCGCCAGCACAAATTGCACAGCAGATGAAAGCTGTCCCAGACGCGTGGCCCACCATACTTGACCATTTCAGCAGTAACTCTGTCTAGTCCCGCAGCCTTCCTACATTTCAAACTTCTAATCGCACATTCAATCTCTTTCATACTGATGACCTCAGTGTCATCGAGGTCCGAGTCTGGCGTACCAGTCACGGCGTCACCCCCGGATCCCTAACTAAGATCATCACACGCATACATCTCTCTATAAAATTCGCTCCATCGCTGCATGACGTCCGATTTTTCTGAGAGGACGTCATTGGTTCCCGAAAGCACTTTATTCATTCTTAAGGCTGTCGCACCACTCCAGATCCTTCCAACCTCTTTCCAGAAGAGTTTGGAGTTCTCCTTGAAGTTGTGCAACAACCTTTCGTCCACTTCCATTCTACTCCTTTCACGCACTTCCTCAATCAATGCTTTCGTGTGAACTTTCTGGAGCTTATATCTTTCTTTCCTCTTCTCTCTTATATCCTTATCATTACTAGAGGCCAAGTAGTCTGACCATGCTTTCTTCTTCTTATTTACAGCTTCTTTCACTTCGTCATTCCGCCATGCATCACCCTTTTTACTATTACCTCTTTTCACAGTTCCACACACGTCTTCAGCTGCACTAACCATTCCATCTCTAAGGCTCTGCCATATTTTTTCCACACATTCTTTCCTGACATTGATGATGTCCAGCTTTTCGGCTACCATTGCTTGATATTTATCCCTAGTGTCCGCTTCCTGAAGCTTCCAGCTTCGGATGCTACTGACCGACTGTGGTTCTGGTATCGCCGTCCGGTGGTGCCAACCCGCGAACAGACCCCTAAATCTAGTAATCACTAGATAGTGGTCCGTTCCCAGGTCAGCACCCCGGAACACACGCGTATCCATCACCTGTTTTCGCAGTCGGTCATCCACCAGGAATAAATTGATCATACTTCTCTCATTCTCTCTTGTTCTAGTATACATATGGATTTTCTTGTGACTAAACATAGTGTTTGTCACAAGAAGACCCTTTTTCTTGCATACAGCCAGTATAAGCTTGCCAGCATCGTTAACCCTTTTATCACCAAACATTCCAAGCACCGATTCGTACCCTGGCCGAGCGGTACCAACCCATCCATTCAAATTACCACATACAACAATTCTTTCGTTTCCTGTAACCAAGTCTAGAACTTCTCTTACATTCTCCCAAAACTCCTCTAGCTCAGCTCTGGACGACGAAGCTACGGCGCATAAACAGCCAAAAGGAATAACTTCGTCAGTCCCAATTTAAAGCGAACCCAGAGAAGTCTTGAGTTCACAACCTTATATTCAGTCATTACATCGACCAACCGAGACGACAGCAGCACCCCCACTCCCTGGCAGGCGCTCTCGCTCTCCGGGACTCCAGACCACAGAGCTAACGCCCCGCCAGGGAGCTCTTCACTACCGTTGCCCTTCCGCTTGGTCTCCGACAAACACACGACATCTAATTCTCTTTCTTTCATTATTTCAATCAACTCATTCGTCTTATCTCTCATGCCTCCTCTAACATTCCACGTGCCAACTCTGCACTCGGTCCTCCACCTTCCGCCGTGTCGGGCTGTGCGTGACGGGTGGCGGTCCCCATCGCCGCTTTGCGCGCTGCATTCCACACCAACGGGGACGAACTGGTGTGCGTCGCCTTGGGGGGACGCCCTAACCCTTAACCTCGTTGGCATGGGTGCGCAGCTGTGTAGAATTGCAGCCCTGAAAAGTGCTGGCAGGGGTCGCGACGAGCACGCTTCTACAATGACCCTATTTTGTACATAATTCGTACATAAGTTTTTGAAAAACTCATTGG
Organism: Sericinus montela; assembly: GCA_029286605.1. Lineage (NCBI taxonomy): Eukaryota > Metazoa > Arthropoda > Insecta > Lepidoptera > Papilionidae > Sericinus > Sericinus montela. Next base: position 4,634,476 of record JAGSMR010000009.1, read on the forward strand.
TACGAGCCTGCCATCTGGGGATCGATCTCAGGTCTCTTGACCCGAAATTCCGGCTACCCAAACACTCGGGTATCGTGACTTTTAGAAATAAATAATACGTACATACATAAGAACAACATCATATACATTGATCTAATGCCAAGCTAAGCGCTAAATACTTTTAGTATGGAACCAGAAACAATGAAGCTACCACAAACACCGAGACCCGAGGGACCTCGCAGATGGCGACACCATGAAAACCCTGCTTTGCATACGCCATTCGTCTACGGTGGTCGTCAAATACTAGTAATATATTTGAAGACATGTCAAGTATTCTCTAAAAATCAATACTTACACGTTAAACTATACCGTATCATACCATTTATCTGAGCAGATAGGTGAAATAAATGGTATGATACGGTATAGTTTCATACAGAATCATTTCAAACATACTGCTATGTATAAAATGATTCTGCAAATTAGATGCAATTGAATTGCACTATTTTAAGATACGCCATGAATCCGAAGGGGATACCATTATTTTTTCCGTTGTTCAGGGAGGTGTAGGCCACCGTTCCCGTGGTGGTGATAATCATATATGACCACTAAGTGAACTTGAATATTAGACCGGCATACTCTTTTTCATCTAGAAAAGACACCAAACCAAAATCAAATGCGCGATTGATGGGCATCAATCTTTAAATGGCTAAGTGGCGCTAGAATTTTTATTCTGTTCCGATCTTTCCTTAGGTTTTTTTATAGATAAGGGAGGCAAACGAGCAGGTGGCTCACGCGATGGTAAGTGATTACCACCGTCCGTGTTAATCCGCAATACCAGAGGCATAGCAGATGCGTTGCCGGTCTTTGAGGAAGGTATAGGCTCTTTTCTTGAAGGTCCCTAAGTCGTTTTGGTCCGGAATAACCGCTGATGGCAGCATATTCCATAAAGTACAAGTCCGTGGCAGAAAATTCCGCGAATATCGCACTATGATGGAATGCCAAGCATCAAGATGGTATTGATAAAAGTTTTGACTATGCCGTAAGGTACGATGGTGAAATTCAGCGGCTTGGATTAATCCGAACAATTCCTCGGAGACTCCCCCTAGCAATTCTCGTAAAAATGCAAAGAGATGCTACGTCTGTTCGCAATGCCAGGATCTAGCCTATCAGATAGAACATGGTCGTCGACGATTCGAGTCGTTCTTCGTTGGATACGATCAAATGGAAGGAGCTGACACTGGGGTGCCCCCGCCCAGAGATGCGAACAGTACTCCATGTGCGGCCGAACCTGCGCCTTATAAGGTTCTTATTAATGTTAATTTAAGCCACATTTTAGGTGTTTTTCATACTATTCGGGCTAATACTCGTATTAATAGACGTATATCTCGTAATAAAACTCACTAGTGGTGACGTGAGCCATAGATACTGCTAGAATGCTCTTTTATGAATTAATATGCTTACTTATTTGAGAAACCTCAAAGTAGACTCCCTTATGTCTTATAAAGAGTTGACAATATTATAGAATACCACTTCTTGCTTGAAAAGAGTTAATATTATGTTTACATTAAACTCGATGCAAGCTCTTTGCTACATCACAGCTTTAAAAATGTTCCATTGATAACAAACTCCACCATAGTCACGATGGCTTCGAATCGAGTCACTTGAGAGAATCGAGAGTTCCATCCCCAAGGCTCGTAAAAATGGGTTTTTTCTCTCACTCACGTACGATTTATATCGTTGGCTTACCTCCAGTCACGTTGTCTGAAAAATGTCTTCGGTGGAAAGTGAGTCGAAAGGACTTAATTATCTAGACTTCTGTCTACCGCTGTATTGGGAATGGCGTGAAGGTATTTTTATTTATTTAATATTTTATGTACACAATAAAGACAAAGTTAACAATATAATCACAACATGAAATTTGTACAAAGGCCCTGCTTATTTCTTTAGAAATCTCTTTCAGCAGACCTGTGACTGGAAATGGGTCATAAAATGGTGGACTAGCGTGTACAATATAGTAATAAATATCATTACATATATACATATAACGAACATAATACATAATACACCTAAATATACATACACATATATACACATACATACATATATACATACATACATCGAAATATAAATAATAGGAGATCTATTCTATTCATACTGCCAATGTGAGATAGTGATCCTTAACTCTACTCTTAAAGGTCGAAATAGATTTAGAGTCGCGAATGTTCGGCGGAAGAGAGTTCCATAACCTAACTGCATGAACTAAAAAGCAATCGGAATAAGACGCACTTTTATGGGCTGGGAATTTTAGAAGGGATTTTAGGTGGGTACGGCAAGGCATAGAAGGTGGACGGGCGTATGTGAATCGCTCGCGAAGGTAAGATGGCGATGTTGGACAATAAAGGATATTAAAGAGCAAGCATAAAATTCTAGTGTTCCTTCGAAAACGTATTGGGAGCCACTTGAGATCCTTGCGAAGATGAGAGACGTGATCAAACTTACGAAGTCCAAAAATATAACGTATGCAAAGGTTTTGCAAGCGCTCAAGTTAATTCAGAAGCTCCTCGGTAGCATCTAAGTAACAGGCGTCAGCGTAGTCTATTATGGGTTGAACGAGCGTTTGAGCCAGAGAGATTTTAGTTTTTAAGGGCAATACACCTTGAAGGCATTTCAGAGAATGTAACGAATAATGAAATTTGCGACTGACTTCACTATTTAATTACCATCTCCGTGTGGGGTAAGCTGCAACCAATTTTGCGCGTTCCCCACAAAGAGGATTATTTATTAAAGAAAGGAAATTAAGGAAAGGTGCCATTGTCCATTGCAAGTAAGTGTAAGTGTACCTTTAAATAATCCTCCGTAAGTCGTAAGTCGATGGATGCAGGTGGCTGGCGTCCCTAAGTCATATCGGCCGGGGACCGTTCGTTTCGGAAAGCTTTGTGAAAAGCAGTGGACTGCTGAATATAGGCCTCCTCTTGTCTAGACAGGCTGTAAAGAAGAAGAAGAAGAAGAATCGTCACCACCTTGCTCGACCAGCGTGGCTGCAGACGCAATGTTATTTTATGTTTACCACGTTGAGCGGCTTTCGACTGCAGCTTTGAGAGTCTCCTAACACCAGCCACAGCACGCATAAGGTAAATTCATTTGCTCCACTTACCAATGCAAAATAAAGATTTACCCAATAATAATAATTAACCATCACCGGTGTAACAGAAGTAGAGTAAAATGTATTTCTATCGAGCCTATCTTACCCATTACCAAAGTTTACTGAGAGTTTAATTAATATTGTTAAATAAAAATTAAGGAGTTCAAATACCCTACGGCCACTTCTCTTAGAGACCCGACTTGGACAAAACTACTGAGATGTGAGTCCTACCAAAGCCACCGATGTCAGCGCAATGTCGCTAATAAACATCATGCATTAATTGAACTATCGCCGGTCGCACGCAATCACAAGGCCTCCCCGCATCTACAGCGACATTTACACCTCAAATCTCCCTTGACTAGAAACACACGATTTTGGGTACCAATCCCCTACCTACCTACTACCGTCACTTGACGCATTACAGCGTATAGCTGTAAGCATTAAGGTAGCTATCACACAGGCAGTGCTCATAGTACACTGATATGACTCCAATCAACTCTTGATACAAAGTTTTGAATACATTGAACACTAAGAATGTTCAAACCTAGTGCGGCCTCTAACGTATAGAAGGTACCACACAACTGCGTTAATTTTTATCTAGTCTAGTAGTCTGGTGTAAAAGAAAGTCACGTTATCCGAGTGGTTGAATGTTCGCAATTCGAGTCAAGAGACTCGAGTTCGATCCATCTGGATTGGCAGGCTCGTAACAATGGCTTTTTTCAAAAACTTATGTACGAATTATATCGTTGAACATTAAGACGGCGACGGGTTCACCATCAGTCAAGTTGTCCCAAAAATATCTTGGAAGGTGGATCGAAATAACTTAATTGTCCAGAACTCTGTCTACCCCTGTATTGAGAATGGCTTGAAGATATTTTTATTATTTTATTTTAGTCCAAACTCACCCATTGTATTTTATATTTTCATCATAGTACTATTATTTGTTATTGTTTTAATTACTAATTATTTACTTTGAAAATTTTGAGTATACTAGTAATTCAATACTAGAGACACAGTCCACCTCCGGACTTATACAGTATAGCAGTAATTATACTTTTATATACATCCTTTTATGTCCGCCGTAGTCAATCGATCGAACTTTGTATAGTGTCAATAGGTTAATTGAGTATTGGTAAAAATATAATTCTTAATGAGTTATTAATGAAACAAAATTGGATTAACACGCAAAATACTTGAGTTATACGCAAACTCCCTTCACACATAGCACATAATATTACAATATTGTTTTTATTGAAATTTATTTAATAAGAATTAAAATTCATTGTAATAATAACCTAGTATTTATAATAAGTCGCGATAGCAAGTGGTTGGATGGTCGGAATTCGATTCAAGAGACCCGAGTCCAATCTCAGGTGGCAGGCTCGTACCAATAGCTTTTAAAAAAAAACTGATGTAAAATTAGAACGTTTACTTGGACGGACGGGCTGGAGAGCCCGTCGCCGTCTTACGTTACGTTGTCCATAAATATATTCGCTGGAAGGTGGGTCGGAACGACGTAATTGTCTAGACCACTGTCCACTCAGTATTGAGAATGGCGTTAAGATACCTAGTATTCATCACCTTCAAGCACAGTTTCTGTAAATCATCCAACAACCGAAATAAAATCGCACTTAGGTTCCTCCGGTCGGCTTGATCCTTTGGGTTTGCGAAGAGATGTTGCGTTTCTTTCCTCAAATTACCTAGTTCACCTGCTACCAAGTTTCACTGTAATTCGTCTTGGCTTGATGGCTGACATTGGTATATCATAAGCCATTAAAATGGAATTAATCGATCGGGTACGTCTTTTAAGCAATTTTCTGCCTCGCAGTACAACCATGTGGAAACAAGAGAGCTTACCCATTTCTTAAAAGCCTACAAAGCATCTGAAGCTCCTACGGTGTGCCGGATGGTAGTGATCATCAGTGATAAGTTTCTACTTCAGGTGAGAAGAATATTTTGATTTCCTACTCTAAAGAAAAATACATATACAGATTGCTGTCGTTAAATAGCAATGCAATATCTGCTGCGTTCATGTTTGAAGGAAGGACGACCTCCGTGGACGAGTGGCGTAGACACTGGTTTTCAAGGTGTCGCCATCTCGAGGTTCTGGGTTCGATTCCCGGTCGGGTCAATGTAGAAAAAACACTTTCTACATTTTCACGAGTCTGGGTGTTTGTGGTGCCTTCGCTGTTTCCGATTTCCATACGTCAAGTGCTTTAGCATCTTACATTGGGATCGGACCAATGTATGTGATGTTGTCCCTATCTATATATGTATTTATTTATTTATTTATTTATTTATTTATTTATTTATTTATTTATTTATTTATTTATTTATTTATTTATTTATTTATTTATTTATTTATTTATTTATTTATTTATTTATTTATTTATTTATTTATTTATTTATTTATTTATTTATTTATTTATTTATTTATTTATTTATTTATTTATTTATTTATTTATTTATTTATTTATTTATTTATTTATTTATTTATTTATTTATTTATTTATTTATTTATTTATTTATTTATTTATTTATTTATTTATTTATTTATTTATTTATTTATTTATTTATTTATTTATTTATTTATTTATTTATTTATTTATTTATTTATTTATTTATTTATTTATTTATTTATTTATTTATTTATTTATTTATTTATTTATTTATTTATTTATTTATTTATTTATTTATTTATTTATTTATTTATTTATTTATTTATTTATTTATTTATTTATTTATTTATTTATTTATTTATTTATTTATTTATTTATTTATTTATTTATTTATTTATTTATTTATTTATTTATTTATTTATTTATTTATTTATTTATTTATTTATTTATTTATTTATTTATTTATTTATTTATTTATTTATTTATTTATTTATTTATTTATTTATTTATTTATTTATTTATTTATTTATTTATTTATTTATTTATTTATTTATTTATTTATTTATTTATTTATTTATTTATTTATTTATTTATTTATTTATTTATTTATTTATTTATTTATTTATTTATTTATTTATTTATTTATTTATTTATTTATTTATTTATTTATTTATTTATTTATTTATTTATTTATTTATTTATTTATTTATTTATTTATTTATTTATTTATTTATTTATTTATTTATTTATTTATTTATTTATTTATTTATTTATTTATTTATTTATTGTTTTAATTACTAATTATTTACTTTGAAAATTTTGAGTATACTAGTAATTCAATACTAGAGACACAGTCCACCTCCGGACTTATACAGTATAGCAGTAATTATACTTTTATATACATCCTTTTATGTCCGCCGTAGTCAATCGATCGAACTTTGTATAGTGTCAATAGGTTAATTGAGTATTGGTAAAAATATAATTCTTAATGAGTTATTAATGAAACAAAATTGGATTAACACGCAAAATACTTGAGTTATACGCAAACTCCCTTCACACATAGCACATAATATTACAATATTGTTTTTATTGAAATTTATTTAATAAGAATTAAAATTCATTGTAATAATAACCTAGTATTTATAATAAGTCGCGATAGCAAGTGGTTGGATGGTCGGAATTCGATTCAAGAGACCCGAGTTCGATCTCCAGGTGGCAGGCTCGTACCAATAGCTTTTAAAAAAAAAACTGATGTAAGAATTAAAACGTTTACTTGGACGGACGGGCTGGAGAGCCCGTCGCCGTCTTACGTTACGTTGTCCCACAAATATATTCGCTGGAAGGTGGGTCGGAACGACGTAATTGTCTAGACCACTGTCCACTCCAGTATTGAGAATGGCGTTAAGATACCTAGTATTCATCACCTTCAAGCACAGTTTCTGTAAATCATCCAACAACCGAAATAAAATCGCACTTAGGTTCCTCCGGTCGGCTTGATCCTTTGGGTTTGCGAAGAGATGTTGCGTTTCTTTCCTCAAATTAGCTAGTTCACCTGCTACCAAGTTTCACTGTAATTCGTCTTGGCTTGATGGCTGACATTGGTATATCATAAGCCATTAAAATGGAATTAATCGATCGGGTACGTCTTTTAAGCAATTTTCTGCCTCGCAGTACAACCATGTGGAAACAAGAGAGCTTACCCATTTCTTAAAAGCCTACAAAGCATCTGAAGCTCCTATGGTGTGCCGGATGGTAGTGATCATCAGTGATAAGTTTCTAGTTTAGGTGAGAAGAATATTTTGATTTCCTACTCTAAAGAAAAATACATATACAGATTGCTGTCGTTAAATAGCAATGCAATATCTGCTGCGTTCATGTTTGAAGGAAGGACGACCTCCGTGGACGAGTGGCGTAGACACTGGTTTTCAAAGTGTCGCCATCTCGAGGTTCTGGGTTCGATTCCCGGTCGGGTCAATGTAGAAAAAACACTTTCTACATTTTCACGAGTCTGGGTGTTTGTGGTGCCTTCGCTGTTTCCGATTTCCATACGTCAAGTGCTTTAGCATCTTACATTGGGATCGGACCAATGTATGTGATGTTGTCCCTATCGATATATGTATTTATTTATTTATATATAGAGACAGTGTAATCTTAGGTTGTGAGGCATTATCAGAGTATCAACGTATCTGACATCATTTGTAGTGAAATGTTTTTTAGGCTGTGGTATCCACCAATACAATACAAGTGTAAAACAAGTTGGACTTTAATGTTGCTTTACATTCCTCTTTTAATAAACTTAAGCATTGAAATAAATTATAGTGACTAATATAACTCTGGCTGGTATTCGAAACCAGTTGCTAAATTGTCGTCATTTGACTAAGTGAAACGGAGAAAAGAGATTGAATAATCGCTGTCGATAGCGCCACTTTAAGCTGACCGATCATAAATCCCTTTTTTTCTGAAGGGTTTCGCTTCTACCGCGTGTTAACTTGTTTTTTCCTATGCTGTAGTGCATGTTATACACAAGAACTAGATTTATATGCATATACAACACGGCAATTGATTTTCCATGTTCTCCTAGCGATGTCGAAAATAAGAAACAATAACGAAGTGATCTATAGGACAAGAAAATTACATAACAAAATTCCATAACGGCCTGTTATCACCAAACCGAATTGTCTATCGCAGATACCGCGCAAATTAGATGATGCAGCTGCTCGCATTCATTTAATTCTGGACTAATAAGTATTGTGATGGTTATACCGTAATTATTGAGTATTTTGTTTTCGTAAGTTTATTTTATTATGTACTAGCTGCCCCCCGCGGCTTTGCCCGCAGTTTAACACTTAACGCGGAACCCTAATTATGTTTCTAAAATAAAAGTAGCCTATGTTACTCCTTATAACATTAGCTATCTGTCAGTGAAAATACTGTTATAATCGGTCCAGCCATTTCAGAGATTAGCCGGAACAAACACACAAAAATAAAAAAAGTGTTATTTTGTAGTATGTACCGTATATATTCATATACATTTAGTAAAAACAGTTAATTCAATATTAAAAATTTTATTTATATGTATAGATTATGTAACTTTATTCAAAAGCCATTGTGAAGCCATTTTTAAAGCTTTTTCCTAAGTCATCAGTAACTATATCGGAAAGAAAAGAGAGGTAATTATTGGTTGAGTCTCCTTATACTGCAGAAATTACCACCAGTTACAAAATTTACTCGCACTTGCCCCGCGGCGAGGTTGTGTATACACCATGATATTTTCTCCGTGTATAAAAACAATATAATCTTAGTAATATTTCTCAGAGTACTGGTACTATTGCACTCTAAACCTCCCACCCTAATTATTTACTTAATTAAATAAACCATTTAAGAGTCACGCTAGCCGAATAGTTGGGTAATCGGTATTCGTGTCAAGACTCCGAAGTTTGAACCCAATACATATTTGCCAAGCAAAAGCCCAAACTTATACTGTATCTTGTGTATGTAGACCTCGCCAGGATTGAGCACGGAGCTAGGGAAGTTTTTCTGTAAAAAAAAAGTATCATTTTTTCACGATTGTTATCTCACAATTTACTCGAAGCCGATACTTTATCTTACTTAATATTTTAATCGCTGAAAAATGGTTATCCTGCTTATTCCATTTTCTGGGCTTTGCCCTTAGTGGCCTTTTACGACGTGATATATTCTTACCTCGTAATCATGCAGTATTCGTTTTTCCGTTGAATACTAATTTAAATTTATTTGTTATTATGAATGTTTATTATTATGAATGTGGTTAAAATAATTTACATTTTACATAAATTTTACAATAAAGGACAAAATATACCGATACGACCGAATAAGAATCGATTATGCTAAACTATATTTAAACTATGTGTAGGTAAAATGTTGTTGCTATGATCCCTTTGATATGTTTAAATGGAATAAAGTTTATTTAATATCTCCTTGTCTAAATCGATCTATTTACTGTAAATAAGATAGAAAATCATTTATTTTTTCAATCTTGTATGGGCTTTGTAAAAAAAGTTATTATGATATATTAGAATACATAGATGAAAGCCCCCAAGGAATGAGTTTTTCGCTTCCAAATTATTTCGCCATATTAAAATATAAAAATATAGTAACAAGAAAGGCTGTATCTAGTTTCTTCTCCGAGAAAGGAATATCATTATGTACGCGGTGACAGTTTTAAAAGAAATTCTGACAATTTTGAGAAATGTGTGTTTACTACGTAAAAGAATAATAAGTGTGAACATGTTATAACTTCATAGTCCGTTTATAATGGTATTACGTCTTAATTCTGGTGAAGTAAATAGATAAAACAAATATACATAAGCCATTTTTTCAAAAAAAATCCCTTTTCTTATGGGGTAAGTGGTTTACAGGTTAATGTGGGTTACATTGTCCTGAATATATTTAAAATGTTGTTGTTCTAGTCATTATGACGATGAAATAGTATTAACCTACTATTAACGTATTAACCTACCAATAATTTGCACCAGTTCAATTCCCGGCCCATTTTTTTCCTGTTTAATATTAATGATTTAACAAGAATTTTAGAAAATAAACATGTACACAAATATGTATTATTCAATTTTTTTTTTGCAACGAAAAATAGAAAAACGGTGATACTATAACAGTTTTTTTCGCCTGTTTCTTCACGCAAAACAGTGATAAATGCGATGTATAAATAATTTGAAGCCACTGAAATTCTGCTGTCCTCGTCCTAATGCTAACTTAGTCTTTGCTTAAACAATTACATAAAAGAATGTTCCCAAGAGCGGTAACCTAGTGATCAGGGCTCTGGATTCAATAAATAATAGTTTTAAATAACTAAAAAATACGCTTTTTATAGAAAACTGAACTAAAAAATAGAAAACAAAATTTATTAAATTTAAATTAAGAATTACGATAAAAATTTCAATAAATATAAATTATAACAGTGTGAATGAAAAAAAAAATATTTTAAAAATCCGTGGGGTGCTTTTTAAGGTATTATCAAAATGATAATCACTCTATTCATATCTGTCAATAAAATATTTATAACTATTGCCACCATGCACACCACGCTTTTTTCAAAATAAAATATTTTTTTTATTCACACTATTATTAATTTATATTTACTGAAATTTTTAACGCTATTCTTAATTTAAATTTATTAAAATTTATTTTCAAATTTTTTTAGTTCGGTTTTCTATAAAAAGCGTGTTTATTAGTTTTTTAAACTATTATTTATTTTTTACTTTTTTTATCAAATTAGTACATTGTCATCGGTCCTCGATAAATCTACAAAATTTGAACGAAATCTGGCCGTTTCAAGTGTCAAAATCGCACCCAAAGAAGTCGGTTACAAACATTCAAGCATACAGGAGAAGCTAATAAAAGCGTGTTAAAAATCATGCGGCTTTATAAAGAGAATAATCTCATGTGCTGAATTTACTCTGAGCTCGGTGGAAGTTAAGATAAAATTATAATTTCGAAGAAGTATTAAGCACCTGCAATAGGTCAGCGTAGAGGATTCTCCTGCTTTTATATCCCTCTGTCAAAGAAATGTAAGGTATTTGCCTTTTTATACTTTAGCTTTTTTACTGTCCTTAATCTTCTTCGTTACTTACATGGTTCACAGCATCTGGATAATTTTGTGGTAGTAAACAGAACAGCCCATGCTTTTTGTACAGGGTTCCTCCTTTTCCTGACAGCGGTATGTAACCGTAGCGTTCTTCACCCTGCGCAAAAGAAAATTAAAAAAAAAAGTTATTCAGCAAAATGCTAAAAATTAAGAGTATTTTAAAGCGGTCTCCGTGCAATATCAACTTTATATTAGTGATTGAAATAATTTATTAAATCTTTCAACGATAGAATCTTGCAAATTTTTTGTCTTTATATGAATGATGTATGTCTTTCAGCGAAACTTATTTGGGGCAATGCAACACTTAGTGACCGAGCGAACGATACTATTTATTTACATAGATATTTAGATACATAAAAAGTTACATTATTATAATTAGCCGTGAATCGAGTACAAGCGTTCATATTCATCATACAAATGTTTTCTTCTAGCAAGACTCGAAACCTCAATCCTTATCTTCGTAAACAGGATCACTATCAACTAAGATATTGGGTCCTTAATGAGGTCGTAAATATCAAACTTCATATATGCTCTTAAGATTCATTAAATTTTACATTCGAATTTTATAACTTCTCGGAGAAACGTTCGTATAAATAAATCAAGTTGTTGGTTATTAAAAAATATTTAATCGCCATTAAATGATTATTGAGTTGCATTAATAAATATTAGTAACGATTTCATAATAAACATATATAAAACATATAATTATTTAAGAAACATATAGGTCTAACGATTTGAATATAAGTAGAAATGGAACATGTTTTTATCAGGTTTAATTTAATGTAACGACACCTAGACGCTGAACGTCCGATTCCGACTATTCGTTGACGACTATTTGTCCGACTAGTTTAATGATTCATTGGGCTGAGCAAAAATAAATAAATTTAACAGACGCCTAACTAATGACCAATTCGAAAATATTGAAGCGGAGATAGCATCCGTTAACATCAAACGATAACAGCACTAAGTCTTGAGAATAAGCTATTTGTCTAATAACAAAGTACTGACTGTAATCACTGAATAGTAAATATGAATCATATGCTACCGAAGAATTAAACAGTACTAATTATTTTTTTTTATAAATAATAACAAGTTTTTTTTTTAATTATTAAAACTAAATCAGTCACCTTGCTTTCATCTTCACTCGACTCTTCTCCTTCTTCACTCGCCTCACTGTCCGTCTCGCTTTCGTTCTCATTTTTCTGTTTAGAAACTGCTTCGCATTCCCCTTCCTCGTACTCTCCATCAGGCAACGCCTTTTGTAACAAATATTAAATTAATTACAAAGTAAAAAATAAAAGACAAAATTAGATGAAATTATTGCAATTGCAAAGGTAATCCATTTTCTTTCCGTGGGTGATGTAAGAAACGAGGGGAAAAGTATAATGAAAAATTACTGAAGATAATCAAGCTGACTGGCGATAGGTAAACGCATTTAAGCAGCGAGATCTCTAGTACTGTGATGACTACTTTACTTCCTGGGGCAGACAGAGCAGACATTTAAGTCCTTTCAAGACATTTTTAAGACAACGTGGTGCTAGCGTCGCCGTGTATATATCCAAACTTTCGGTATAGATCGTACATAAGTATTCGCAAAACCTTATTCGGGGTCTTTTGACTCGAATTCTAATCACCCAAACATTCGGCTATCAACTATTATAATGATTTCTTGTATTTACGCGTTGTGTTCTTTATACTACACATTTTAAATAAAATTTTCGGATTTTATCGCGTTTTTAATTAGTTCATACAAACTATTTTTTTTGCCGTCGTTTCGGATGCTTTACAGCATCCGTGGTCACAGATGCTTTAAATCATCCGAAACAAATAGTTTATTATTATGAGATAAGATATAAGAAGAAGATAAGAGTTATTTAAAATATCGACTGTTATATTCGATTATTGTACGAAATATTTTTAATGGGAAAATGTTTGTGTAGTAAATAAGTTTTTCGAAACTGTTCAAATTATATAAAAGAAACTTTGTCACTCGAATAAAATTTTACTTCAAAAGTTAAAGTATTTCTTTATTGTTGTACAGTTAAAAACATCATAAAGAACATACGTTATTGTTGTTTTCATGTTTCTTTCTATTCTTTTAAGTGTCTTGTGTTTATGACTCAAAATTTAAGAACGTTTGGCTATGCAATGAAGTTATTAACTAGTTATTTTTTGAATGTATCGTTATAACAATTATATTTTTATTTTTTATAATATTATTAATAAAATATCATACATGCTTTATATTAAGTAAGTTAAATTTTAAAATTTAAGAATAGTTTTTAAAAAGTACTGATGGAAAAAACACTATGATATATCGATAAAATACCCATGTTAGTACTGAACCTGCCTTCCAAACGTAAGAGTTGCGGGTTCGAATCCCGATAAGGACAAACTTTTGTGAGATGAATAATTGAAAATTTGAAAAAAATTAAATGAATAATTGAAACAATATTTGTAGTCGACTCACGGATGTTTATGTGAATACATAATAAATATAATAAATAAATATCTTTACGCAATTCCCACTACAGGGGAGACAGAGGTCTAGTCAAGTCATTCGACCCACTTTCCACCGAAGATATTTTCGGGACAACGTGACAGGTCGTAAGTACGTCGCCGTCTTTATGTACAAGCCAAAGATGTAATTCATACTTACGCTTTTGAAAAACCCATTGGTACGGCCCCTGGAGGATCGAACTCGGGTCTCTTGACTCGAAATTCCGTCCACCCAACCACTCGGCTATCGCTACTTGTAAATGTATACATAATAATGTAATGTCTAAAGATGTATACATAAAATGTGTATACATAAATTATATATTTAGAACTGGTAAGGTACTTCTTTCTAATCATTATCCAGTTGTCACGGACATGGTACCCAATTCGGGCTAGATAACGTATGTGATTAAAAATATTATTCAAAGTATCACATAGTTGTTTTATTAGAGAAATAAACACTTAATACATAAAATTAAAAACCGTACAATATCACTATAGTTTCATGCCCACGGGAGTCATAAAAATATTTTTTTTATCCTATTTATAGTAATAGTGTAATTTTTTTTTGTGTAGCGGTGGCAAACGAGCAAGTGGCTCACGTGATGGTAAGTGATTATGAACACCTGCCCATGAACACCCGCAATACCGGAGGCATAGCAGATGCGTTGCCGCCCTTAGAGTCCCAAAGTGTGTGGGCCTCCGGTTACCTGCACTCACCAGATGAAACGAGAAGTTTGTTAGACTACTACTTCACGCCGGTATTCTTTGAGGTCGTGGTACTTCCCCGGTCGAGCAGGCAAATTCATGTAACAACAAAAGCTGAAGCGTGGCTCTACCACTGTTAAATACTACGTATTTTCGCTTTGTATGTTGAAGTGTCAGAAACGGACACACACGATAAAGTTGCCTTACTTTTTTTATGGGAGTGGGATGAACAATTGCTTCGAACTTTAATTTCCGAAAATTACCTCGATATCAAATGATGCGTTGTCGTCGTGAATGCTAAGATGATAATATACATTAGATACATAGTATATAAGATTTTATAAAGTCACGATAGCCGAGTGGTTGGGTGGACGGAATTTCGAGTCAAGACACCCAATTAAATCCTTCAACACACCTTTCACTGAAAAAAATCTTTTTCACGCCTGTGGACTAATCTAGAATACGTTGCCCGTGGTTGTACTGACTCTCTGTACCCTTCAAACTGGACGCTATAGTTATTATATTATTACTGCTATTTTACGGCAGAAATATATAAGTTTTACAGACGAGTCAAAGGTAGTGAAGGAGTGTACCTTAAAATATACTGGTATCACTAGCATATGTATATTGGAAACAAACCTCAAATATTTTATCGGGATCCGGAAGACGGTTCCCGGTGTAGAACTGCAGGCCAGGCTGGTTGCTGTACACCTCCAGAACCCGTCCCGAGCCTGGGTGGAGGGCCCTGGAACATTTGTAAAAAATTTTTTTAAGATGATATCATATTTTATATTTTATAAGATGATATTAAGATGATATTATATCACGATAGCGGAGTGGTTTGGCGAACGGAATTTGAGTGTTTTTCGAGTAGTCACGACTAGTCGGGACCCGGGTTTATTTTTTTTTTTTTCAAAACTTATCTTCGATTTATATCGTTGCCTTGGACGTTAAGACAGCGACAGGCTCACCACCTATCACGTTGTACTAAAAATATCTTCGGTGAAAAGTGAGTTGGAACGAATTAATTTTCTAGACCTCTATCTGCCCAATTTTCTATATAGCGAGAGGATATTTATATAATAGCATATATATATATATATATATATATATATATATATATATATATATATATATATATATATATATATATATATATATATATATATATATATATATATATATATATATATATATATATATATATATATATATATATATGCTATTACAGCATGTATGCTATCATAACTGTACTGTGCTATGCTGTATACAATCGTAATCTGTATTCTCACCTGGCGTGAAATGTCAGGTCCTGTGCAGTGCCTTGCGTGATACAAAAGTTCACGTCGTACCCGCCCATTGGAATCTTGGGCAGCATGGCCTTCAAACTTCTCGGCACTCGGAAGTCGTATAGAGTTCCACCCACCACCTTCTTTTCACCTGAAAATTTTTAGGAAATTTTTAAAAAGTTGTATAAATAAAAAATACTCTCACGCTATCCCCAAGATAGGAGTTGACAGAGGTCTAAGTCCTTTCGAACCACCTTCCACCGAAGATATTTTTGGGACATCGTCACAAGTGGTAAATCGATTATATCGTTGGCTTAGATACGCAGACGGTATATCTAAGCGAACGATATAAATCGTACATAAGTTGTTGATAAAAACCCAATTGGTACGGGCTTTCCACCTAGAGATCTAACACGGGTCTCTTGACTCGAATCCCGATCATCCAACCACTCAACTATCGTGTCTAAAAATTTGCCGCTTAAAAAGTGTTGTTTAATCTTATTATACTTGCCGTAACTAAAATTTATATGGATAAACGTGTACCTATGGTCTCATCAATTTTCATCATAGTAACTGTTCGAAGGACCAAAAATAAATTCTCAAAGAACCAAATACAAATGTAACGGGTGTTAATCCGTTAACATTGGAATGCAGTGTAAAATGTCAATTAATGCTATGTGCAGGGTGAGTGCCCAAGGGATACAGTAAGACCACCGTTTGCATATGACTCTACTTGAACACTAAGTTTAATTAGTTGCATGCACCATAAATAATATATTATTATTGCATAAAACGTGGGTCAATATGGAGATGCGCGTGTAACCTTGATAAAATAAATAATGATTATTATTAAAATCATGTACGTAACTCGTACAATAACGCTCTCACACCAAATTTGGTTAGTGTCGAAACCAAAGCCCAGATCCATCGTGTGGGTTGATACCCACTAAGAACCCACCTTCCTGAGCCCCAGGACTTACGAATAGCGAAGGTCCCTTCTCCACATGGAATCTGAATGGATGGAGATTGACGCGTCAGTGTACCGGCGCGTCTATCCAAAGGAGAGAGGCAGAGGGTATGTTCTCTCCGGAGGAGCGATTACCTCAGTTACCCAGCGTGAGTGTGAATGCGGATGTTGCCGTGTCCCTTTCAACGTGCGGAATTGGTGGTACACCCGACATGACTTGACTCTGCCCCCGCGAGAGAGTATACGCTACGTGTTTTCCCACATATAAAATAATTACCCGACTATTTTGTTCTCCGTAGCAAAGCAGCAGCTTTTCAATTTGCCAACCCGACTAGAATAAAGCCACAATCTTACCGAATACCAGCAGGCAGTCCCCTTTTTCACATCTTTTGTTTCCAGTTTGCAACAAGTGCTAGTAAATACTATAGTACAATACGTAGCATCTGTTGAAATCTGTTTTCAACTGATGCAGTTGAACGACCGACAAACAAACGTTCCGACTGAGGTGAGACAAGGTGTGTCGGAAGAGGTAGGAAGAGGTGTATTGGTCGGTATGACAGAAACGGGCAAGTTTTAGACCCACCCGTTTCGGATGACTTTTTATGTTCCTCACTTATTTTATAACTAAAAAAGCCCAACATAGCTCAATTGCTTGTAAATTTATAAAGATGCATGCAAAAGATACCATTATCGTATTGATGTCTTCAAAGCTGTTAAGCGATGAACGTTAGAAGTTTGCTTAACTTATACTTTATGCAATCTTACCTGTAACCAAGCCTTCGTCGTCGACAGGCGTGTACTTATCGGCGTTCACGGTGATAATGTGTTCATGCATTGACTCCGAACCGGCATGCTGAAAAGGACAAACAAATCAAAATTTAAAAGAAAAAGCATTCATAATATTGTGATTTAGATAGATAAATATAGATCAAAATGTGTTATGCGTTATTGGTTTTTTAAAATTTTCAATATACAGAATACACGTATTGATGTGATACTTTTTACAAAGCTAATAAGACTATTGGATACGTAGTATACGAGAACTAAACCTAAAAGGTAGCCTTATAAGGCTACGTACAACTTAGTGACAGTTCTCAACAGCCAGTTGCGCCAGCCAGCATGTGTATTGAATGGGTGTGTTTTATATCACTAATCTCCACCTTATAATCTTTGATATAATTATTGATGTAAAGGCTCTTAAAATAAAGTTAGAGTTATCTTTTGCAACCGAAGTTTTTAATTCATTATTTAGTAATTTGCATACACTTGGAAGAATATGAACAACATACAAGCACCAAAATATTAAAAGCGCCTGACGCCTCGTCACAGCAAATGTTTTCGAACGAAAAAGTGGATAAATTATACTAGTATATAATTTTTTATTTAGTTCACTTACATGTCCAGCCAGATTAAAGTACGGTGCATTGCTTAAGTTGATGATTGTTGATTCCGTTGTAGTACATCTCATCTCGATGTTGATGGTATTGTCACAGGTGACTTCGAATGAGATTTGAGCCATCACAGCGCCCGGGTAGCCCTCGTGGAACCGTTCGGACATGTGGCTCATGTACACCTTATTTCCCACCACGTGCGATCGCCAATTAACCTAAATTTGTAAATATTAAAAAAATTATTAAATTAAAGAGAATAAAAGTTAAAATTTCAACTCTTCATTTTCTCTGTCACTGGTGCTACTTTCAAACTTCCCCTTATATACTCATTCTTTATGCGATCTTTTCTAGTCACTCCACACATCCATCTCAACATTCTCATCTCTGCAGCATGCACTCTTCTTTCATCCGTCACTTTCGTTGCCCAGCACTCTGATCCGTACAATACGACAGGTCTCACGATCGTTCTGTAAACTTTACCCTTAAGTTTAAGAGGCATGCGTGGATCGCAAGTTAATCCCGAGACCTGTCGCCATTTCATCCATCCCGCATTTATTCTATTCTTTACGTCCCGGTCGACATTGCCACCATTTTGGATCACTGACCCAAGGTAACGGAATTCGAAGCAGACTGGTAGGAGAACACCATCCAAGGCAATATGAGAAAAACTGGATGGACTACTGAAGTCACAGAACATGTGTGCAGTTTTGGTTCTGCTTATTTTTAATCCGACACTTTCCAGTTTTTCTTGCCATTTTCCCAGCTTGCTCTGTACCTCAAGTGCATTTTCTCCGACAAGCACAATGTCATCAGCAAATAGCATACACCAGGGTGCTTCCTCCTGTATGTTCGATGACAGAGCATCCATAATCAGAAGGAACAAATAAGGACTTAAAGCCGAACCCTGGTGTAAACCTACAGACACATTGAACTTGTCTGTGATTCCAGCCTCAGACCGGACGCACGTATTGGTTCTATTATACATCGCCTCAACAAGCCGCACATACTTCTCTGGCAGCCCTTTCTCCCTCATACACCACCACAGAACCTTACGAGGTACCCTATCGTATGCCTTCTCCAGGTCCACGAATACCATATGCAAGTTCTTTTGCACAAGCCTGTATTTTTCAATCAGTTTCCGAAGTGCAAATATGGCATCCGTTGTTCCCCGGCCCGGCATAAACCCGAATTGGTTCTGTGTTACCTCAGTCTCCTCTCTCATTCGTTTTGCTATCACTTTTTCCCATATCTTCATGCTATGTGATATGAGCTTTATTCCCCGATAGCTGTTGCAATCTTGTACATCACCCTTCTTTTTAAAAACGGGCACCAGTGAACTGTTGCACCATTCATCGGGGATCACCTCTTCTTGCAACAACTTATTGAAGAACAAAGTCAGCCACTTCCATCCATCTGCTTTCAGATACTTCCATGCTTCTATTGGTATACCATCTGGCCCTACTGCTTTTCCATTTTTCATACTCTGTACTGCCATCCTAACTCTAACCTTTCTCGCTCTCTAGATATTCTATACAGATCTTTTTGGCCTTGTGGAGTTTCCAGGAAATTGTACAGCTTAACCTGTACCTTAGCCCTTGCGATTGCAACTACTTTCTTCGCCTTCTTCTTAATAACTTGATAGGCAGACCTTTTGTTTTCTTGATCTGTCTCATTTCCCTCTTTCAAACTTTTCCATTCCTTAAAAGCATTCTTCTTTTCTTTCACAATTTTCCGCACCTCTTCATTCCACCACCATGTGTCCTTATCAATCTTCCCTTTCCCCTTCGCTTCTCCAAAAACATCCCTTGCTACGTTCCTTACATATATCGCCATCTCATTCCAGCAATTATTCACTCTAATCTCTGCCATATCACCCATTTCTACAATCTTATCTACTACTCTTTTCCGAAACTCTTCGGCTAACTCTCTGTCACTTAGTTTGTTCCATTTCGTTCTAGGTGGAGTTTATATATAAAATATAAAATTAATATATATAAAATATATATATATATATATATATATATATATATATATATATATATATATATATATATATATATATATATATATATATATATATATATATATATATATATATATATATATATATATATATATATATATATATATTTATATATATTAATTTATATTTATATATATATAGGTATAGGTATTACACAAATATACATACATTGCTCTGATTCGAAAGCAAGTTGCTTAGCACAAGTGCAGCACAGAGAAAAAATGTAGAAAAAGTATTTTCTGGGTTTTGAACACCACTCATCCACGGAGTTAGTTAAAGTGAAGTCATAGTGAAATGAATATAACTTTTCTTTTATTTTATTTCTTATACTTTATTTAAGTCATGATAGCCGAGCGGTTGGGTGGTCGGAATTCGAGTCAAAAGATCCGAGTTCGATCCCAGGTAGCAGGCTCGTACCAAAAGGTTTTATCAAAAACTTATGCGCGGATTATACATTAAAACGGCGACAGGCTCACTACCAGACTTTTTTTATAGATAAGGGAGGCAAACGAGCAGGTCGAGCCGGCCCATTCATGCAACAACAAAAGCTGATGCGTGGCTCTACCACTGTTAATTTATATTTTCTTTTTCATGGAAGACAAATCTGTTCACCTGATGATGCATGGTAACAGTGTACAATCGGTACACCAGAGATGAGTGCACCTACCTTCAATAAATTAATTTAGGAGAGGGTTACCGCATTGGGATGAAACATAGATGTATGTATCGTCACGCAGATATTCTGCAAAGGTGTAGTCTTACTCTGGTCTATATGGCATGATCATACGCAGCAAATACTGCCGTTAGGCTCTGGCCGTAAAGTTTATAACTTCACCGCTGCTTCAAATTAACTTGAAGGACATATTGCAGCACTAAGTAACAGGGCTGAATGTCGATCACTTCTCGAGGTTTTTAATTGTACGTATACGTAACAAAACGCATTTGACGAACGTCTAAGCGAAACCGAATTGTTTCGATCGCCATTGTACTCGAAGCGAGGATGAAATTGAATACCCAATAATAATTAGTTGACTGACAGTCGCAATTTTTAATAATAGATACCTACCTATTTTGTGTTTTACGTTTTAAGTGAGACGCCTTTCACTGCAGCTGCTTTGTCAAAGAGTCTTCGAAAGCGATTGTGTCATAGTGAAGTGTAATAATAGAACATTCCGTGGGAATTCTCGTAATTGTATGACTAAACTAAAAAAAGGGATTTCTACGAAAATTGTCTTACTCTATAAATTAATACTGGTCATAAAATCTCGTCACAGTCTTTTTTTCTCTAAGATTACTATTTCTTGTGTAATCCGATTACAAATACAACAAATTACTGCAATTTTCTAACTTTATTGTTAAAACCGTCGTTTATATCTACCACCAAACATACCTCTGTTATAAACTTAATATGTGATCAAAACCGAGCGACTTAGTGGCTATTCAAGCAGAAATTTAGAGTATCGAAAGTGAAATCTGATCAAATTACGATTTATATGAATGATTAGGATTGTGTTAATTTGTGAAGTACAACATATCACAAGCAGGAATGTTGTTAAATTGTATATGCTGTTCAATAGATCACTTGAATACATATAAATAAATAGGGACAACGTCACTTATATTGCTGACAACCTCTGTGGACGAGTGGCGCACGCATTTATGGTGTCGCCAATTCTTTGGTCCTGGGTTCGATTCCCATACGAGTCATTGAAATTAGAAACCACATTTTCTGCATTGTCTCGGGTATGAGTTTTTGTAGCATGGGAGGAGCAGTGTTGTCCCTGTCTATATCTGCATTTATATATTTATTGCTCCGTGAACGACAGTCGACCACAGAGGTCATCGATATTGTATTATATATATGATAAGGAACATAATGATTAATGATATTATGTTCGTGAAACACGAATGTCATCCAGTCTCTAATAAGGATTCCCTGCGTCTTGGCATCTGTGCCATGACAAGATATATTGAATATAATTAGGTAGATAAATAAGTTTATGTTCATTTAAACATCCCTGACTCGAAGACAAACATTGAGGTACATCACACAAGTGTTTGCGTATTGGTAGATCTGAATATAGGCTCTTGTTTTTAAAAAAAAAAGCCTTCTAAAGCTGCAAAGGTGGTGTCAGCATTGTATTCACAAAAAGTCAAGGTTTTTCTGTGCAAGTTCCAAATAAAAAACTTTCTCTATAAATATCTTTTTTTTCTTTACGTGCACCACCTGACGTACAAGTTCGATTGGGAAACGGATCTAATAAAATTTTACACTTTGAAGGTTTCTCAATATAGACAGATGGTGTAGGCAGCCATGGGATTCGAGAACACAGTTTTCATTAGAAAAAAAAAGCGATATAGCTGAGTGCTGAATAATTTAAGCACTCAGCCGAAGGAGATAGGTCCCTGGATAGTTGTTTGGCAATTACTCTCCCCTCCGTTCCAAGCCGGAATAAAAAACAGACACAAAAATTTTTAATTAATTTTTTTTATGCAAGTATCATGTATACTTTGATAAGCACTTAGTGATAAACTAATTAAAAACATACTTCAATTTTATTTATATTTATCTATTCTCACCATGAAATTTACAACTCCTCACCTTGTCAAATCCAACGTACCCGCCGTTGTAATGATTGCGACCCTGGTTCGCCGAGAGCATGTACAATCTGCCTGACGGTTTGACCATCATAGTAGCGTCGCGTATGACGTTTGCGTATCTTCCGATGGTAGCGCCAAAGTAAGGATTTCGCGGTTGGAAGTACTCTGTGCGGTGAATTAATATTATTCTTTGTATTAAAAAGGATTCTAAATCGTTGTATTCCAAATTAAGAAATTCGTTGTATTTTAAAATTATAATTCTAAATTATTGTATTTCGGGATTACCAGTGTAATTACTGAAGACGATGTGGAAATGCTCTTATATGTATAGTCTTTTATCGTATAATCTTATTCCATTCGTGACAAAACACATCTCTAACCTTTTCCTTTTGAAGTGATAGTCAGCATTAACTTATCATCTGGTGTCACTGTTAGATCGTTTTCACCCTTCATTCAAAAAAAAAAACGTAACAAGCCCCACAAGTACTTATTTAAATAAATCATCTAGCAGCCCATTCATATAAGGCCTGAGACGATCATCAAGGATCGTACCAGAGCTTTATCTAATTTTCGACTTGCATTTTTGAAACGCGTATACTAAATTCTAAAAACTTCTTTAATTTCTTACGTCGATACAGCATGTCCGACTGACATTTGAACTACGTGGTACATAATTTTACCTTTAATCCCATTTACCCATATATCTATCAACTGTATTCTTGTAACTTTTAAACGGTTTGGAATTTCTTTTTATTAAAAAAAAAAATTGTGTATTTTATTCGTGATATATTGTTTAGAGTTGCCTAGAAACGAACCTTCCGTTTTCAATTTATTACTAATTATTATAACATTTAGAGTTTGATTATTTATTCGAGACTTACCTTCCAAGGTGTCGAAACCGGCGATAACATCATCCGGCACTCCTTTCTTGTCAGGAACTTGAATAGAAGTTATTGTTGCACCATAGGTTATCACCTAAATTATCACAAGTTATCGATCACAAAGTTTAGATTTAATAATGTCTTAGTTAATTTGTAGGTAACATACATGGTTACATGCGTGAACCGGGAACAGACAGTACAACTCTTAAATAGAATAAACAGTCGTTTGCAAACCTGGGATCATATTTGTGAATGTCACCAGGAAAATAGTTACATTTCTGTTATTTATTACATCACAAAATGTATATTACGTTACGAGTAATTAGGTTTGGTATAAATTAAAAAATATTTATATATAAATTAACATTTACTACACGTGGAGAAGAATAAATCTAGTAGGTTCACCAATGGGATAAAAAAATTTAAACATGAATATGCGAAAAATCACCAACTTCTCCTTTAGTAAAGAGTTCTGGTTGGTTAGGGTACTTTAGGAAAATAACCAATCGTTCACAAGAATCAAGCGAGTGAAGCCGGCTTGCTAAATCTACTGCAGCAGTACTTGGCAAAGCGCCAGATAAACATGTCCAATGCTTAATCTTCTCATAAAAACATCAAGTTACTTTATAAGCTCTGCCTTCAATCGAATAACAATTTCAAAAATTACAATTTTCATAATGAGAAAAAGTACAATAATATAAAATAAATAAAACAATATTAAATATCTTCACGTAATTCCCAATACAGGGGTAGTCTAGACAATTAAGTCCCTTCGACCCACCTTCCACCGAAGATATTTTCGTGATAAGGTGATAGGTGTTGAGCCCGTCGCCATTTTTATGTCCAAGTCAACGATATAATTCGTATATAAGTTTTTTTGAAAAATCCATTGTTACGAGCCTGCCACCTGGGGATCGAACCCGGGTTTTTTGACTCGAAATTCCGACCACCCAACCACTCGGCTATCGTGACTTACTTAAATAATTTAGTAGAAACGTGTATATATCCTGTGAATGGTTTAAATTTATTTATTAACATAGCTAAATCCGAACACAATTATCAGTGATGCAAAAATAATAAAAAAAAACAGTAATTTTCGAAGATAGTTGTAGCGCTGTAGACTCGAAATTCCGACCATCTAACCAATCGGCTATCGTGACTTTTTAATATAGTATAAAGTAATAATGTAATAATATCTAGTACCTCGTGATAATATCTAGGAGTAATAGTACCTTTGCTTGGTGAAAATTAGATGGCGCAATATTTTTTTAATATCTATACTTGAAATAGTTACTATAACATTGGAACGATTATGTAAAGAAAAATGTGATATCTAGTGTACCTAGTAGTACAAAGATACAAAGTGATATCTCTATGGTTAATTCCACCTAAGGTACCATGAGGTACAAACTTCATATATCATATACTACCAAAAGTCACGATAGCCGAGTTGTTGGGTGGTCGGAATTTCGAGTCGAGAGACCCGAGTTCGATCCCCAGGTGGCAGTACCAATGAGTTTTTCAAAAACTTATGTACGAATTTCATC
Organism: Sericinus montela; assembly: GCA_029286605.1. Taxonomy (NCBI): domain Eukaryota; kingdom Metazoa; phylum Arthropoda; class Insecta; order Lepidoptera; family Papilionidae; genus Sericinus; species Sericinus montela. The sequence continues at coordinate 4,659,543 of JAGSMR010000009.1, forward strand.
GTTGGCTTGGACATAAAGGCGGCGACGGGCTCACCAACTGTCACGTTGTCCCGAAAATATCTTCGGTGGAAGGTGGGTCAAAGGGACTTAATTGTCTAGACTTGACCTCTGTCTACCCCTGTATTGGGAATTGCGTGAAGATATTTATTTATTTATATACTACCAAAGATCCACAGACAAGCAAGGGAGAATTGTAAAGTGTAACATTGTCAACTTACGAAAATTTGCGATAGTTACATAATAAATTGTTAATTGATATGAACCTGAACTGTCATCCTGTTCTTAGTTCTCCAAGTATACCTTCTTACTATATCAGTATTAGTACTAGAGGAACATGGACTACTGTACTGATCTTTAGGAGCCAAGATCTCTTTTAATTCTTTCGAATTCCTCTTAGTCTTCACGTTGATTTGAGACGAGCCATTGTTTTTCGGCATGAAGCCGAAACCATCTACGATAAGTTCTACATCAGGAACCTTAACGGGTTCGGGTTCAGGTTCCGGTTCGGGTGTCTCTGGTTTCTGGTCAGGTTTTACATCACCGCTAGCTTTCTCGTCTGATTCGTCGGCCATTATTACTTATAATTTACTTATTTTAATTTTTTTAATAGTAATTTTTTAATAAACGGAAATTTTGAATTTTTTTCTAAACTGTCATTATGTTGTTGCAGAAAATCTAGATGGATGACAACAGTTGTCAATTGTCAGTTTGCGTACGCTTTGGATTTAAAAATAACACAACCTGAACTATAAGGAGTTTAACAATCTACATATATTAATAAAGATTTTTTGAACGAAGGTAATATTAAAGATTGAAATAATAAATACATAACTACATATTAATAAATTATAATGCTGCATAAAAGGAGATATGCTTACAGTGGAAGTAATATTTACACAAAAACTGTAATATATTTATTTCTCTACATACATGCACAGCTTAAAACTATTTCAATGGAAAGCCAGGAATACAGCGAGGACTATCGATAGATGGCAGGCGAAATATTCAGTAACTCTTATAAATAAATTATATTCAGTAAGAAATATTCAATATAGTAACTAAAATACTACTTTATCGAGTACTGTAGAAATTAAACTTATTTTATTTATGAAAACTAGATTTAAACACAAATATAATTTCGAAAATGTATTATTTATTCTTAATCTAAATATTATGTAAGTAATAGTACCTAAATTACCTAAAGTTTAATGAAATATAAATTATTTCAAGTTTATTAACTTAGAATAATTAAATTGTAAAAATAGATCGCCGACGCGTTCTGTAGGTGGAAATTATGTTTGTACATTATCTGAAGTCAAACCCAAAATACTTTGACGTTTTGTTTATTCACTTCGATGGCATCCTTCTTCCATTTATCTGTATCATCCAAAATATTAGGCAATTCTTCCATGTAACCAAGTTCTTTACATGGTGACGGTGGTATAACGCTAATTATCGGTATACCTATTTCTTGAAACGAGCTCATTGAAGAAAATCCACTCTCATCTTCTACAAAGTTCGACACAGAATTGTAATCATTTAACTTATCGTCAACTTTATATACTTTCCCATTGGGTGAATTAATACCATTTTTTTCATCATTACGTTGATTTTCAAGTAGATTCATGTCATTAAATTCACCTTCAGATTCATTTGCATTAGGCAATAGAGATACTATATGTTTATTAGAGCTCAATCCGTTAGCTTTTATAACATTGTTAGTAATGCCGTTGTAAGTCTTTGGAGTGACAACCATTGTGTAATCTTCTTTAATATAATTTATTGAAATAGGCGAAACATTTAAGGAAAGACGTCGTTCAGATTCATTATTAGTTGGTTTTACTTCAACATCCTTAGTGTTGTCCGTACATGAACAAGCAAGATCAGGTAGTTTGGTGCTAAGCACCGTGTTGGCAAGAGTAATAAGTCTCGACATTTCTTCGCCGATTTTCATCGATGTTTCGTGTTCAGGCACTAGAGACAATTTTGAGTGGTTCCTGGAATTTAATAAAAAAAATTAATAATTTAATGGCAAATTTATTTCCTTAAATTTAAATAAATTATACAGTAAATGAAAGTATAGCCTCAAATTTAAGATTGACCTTTTTTGAAAGGACCAGGAACAGATTGATTTGAGAACTCGTCTCGTCGAAAGATCTGTATTTTGTAACTCTTGTAGGTTTATAGATACAAATATGTAATTAAAATTTTATTTAGCAAATCTATTCCTAAGAATTTTCACGTTCACTTATGCTATATCACTTATGCTATATTAATATTATTTACATTAATATTATCATTATTAACTTTGTCCAATATATTATTAATACTAAAAATTTTGTCGTCCCTTTTATTTGCTATAAATACTAAAGACATCGACGGTCACCACCTGTCACGCGGTCCCAAAATAATATCTTCGTTGGAAGTTGGGTCGAAAGAACTTAATTGTCCTCTGTCTTCCCTTGTATTGGAATGGTGTTAAGATATATATTTTATTTATCTTTTATTTATTTTTTAGTTTACCTATTGAATATTCATCAAATTCAAATACTTTGAAAGTCTATGTTTTAAATATTTAATTGCTTACAATTTTATTACTTGTTGAGTTACAAACAAATTGCAATGATCAAATATCAAACATAGAAATTTATTTCAGTAATCACTTGCCACAAGTGATTACTGAAATAAATTTCTATTCAAATATAACGAGACTAACAAAATTTAACTAAAATTATTATATATATATTTAAAAAATGACTATATGATAACACGCAAGAACCATAAATCCACCATATTGTTTCATTCTCTTCGGAATATTGTGTAAATAACCATTAATGAAAGATTAAAATAAAATAATAACGTTAAAGTATAATTACCATAGACCATTACAATCTTTGTATCCACTAACGTTGCTAATTGATTTACTGATTTTTCTTGTACTTATTTTCTTTGCTGGACTTATGGAATAGTCAATATTTTTGTTAACGTGCACCACAGAACGTGATCGAGGCAGCTCGTTGAAATTTAGGGACCTAACAAAGGCTCGCGAAGTTACATGCTTGCGAGGTGAGTCTTCATTTTTCTGGCACTCAAAATGCTCCTTCACTCTGCTCAGGAAAGTTACTATTTGCTTAAGTAAAGCTATGTGCATCTGTCTGCTTGCTTCAGTCTGAAAAGAATCACGCTCACATTGGCAAGTTATAAATTGAAAAAAAAAAACACCGGAATAAAAATATTAAAATTATAGAAACATTTCGCTATCATTCGCAGAGCATCTTCGCATTGCAATGACTAATTATTTTAAATGAATCTACAGATTTCTATATATATTGGTGCACCAATAACATCGCATACAATAATATATGGTCTAATTACCTGTGCTAATTGCCATCTTAATGTTTCCACTTCCATATTTAGTGCATTTACTTCCGTATTTCTTATAGCAGCGTTCATTTTGTAATGCTTGTCAGGCGGCTTCGCAGGTTCTCTATTTTGCTCCGTGTTATCGCTTTTCGAAAGTTGAGTACACATCTCAATTCTTTCTGAAACCTGTAACAAAATAACATTGATGTAAAAAAATAACTGTGCCACTGGACAGTAAAGTATCATTACGAACAAATTTGACATGGAAGACGTGGAACCACGCGTGTTGTAATTTCACTTAAATTGTTGTTGGATCTACAATTTAGAAATAATCATGGGAAGTTGTTATGTTTTGGAAAGTAATGAATCATAGCATTGCAAACATAGACTTTATACGAGTCATATTTTGGTGCACACTTTGTTGTTTAGTATTTCTCAAACAATGCTATATTGCTTTAGTTGTTTGGTATTTAAATTCTAAACAAACAAACAACATTGTCCATTTATTTCTTGTCGTTTGTAATGAACCTAATTAACCGTACGTCGATGTGCTACGTAATTAACTTGCTATCAAATGCTGCAATGCATAAAAACAAATTGTTGCGGTATTCTCATTAGCGACTCTGTTGTTTATGCACGTGCAAAAACTCGGGCGCACATACAAATTAAATCTGCGGTGTCAGGCTCATCCCACGCTTTTGCTGAGGCGTAGCTTATTGACCTCTATGCGAACAATGAAAAATGTTACGCAGCACCCGTTAACTTTATCAGACCAGCAACTAAACTGGAATGCATTAAATCATTGGACTAAAACGGATTTTGGTGGTGTTTTTTTTTATTTGTTGATTGTCTAACAAGTCTGTGACAGCCTTACGAAATAAAATGTCTGGTGATCGTATCCGATCAGTTTCGATTGTCTTTTTAATTGGGGTATCATTTCTGTAGTGCTACTTTTAAATTGATCACTGAATGTCAAATCACAGTAATGTCATCATTCATTCTCACAGAGACAAGACCGTTACACCACGAACTCTGATAGATGTCATAATTTTTACTTAAACTCCTGCAGATTAAATAATAATAATAACGTCTTTATCCACTAACAGTACATATAGTAGATGGGATTTTTTTTAGTTCTAAACTATTTAGGTTTTGTTTAAAAAAACTGCGGAAGCCGTACACCACCTGCCACGTAGTTGAAAAAACCTGAAAAGTTTGTTACAAGGCCTGTATTGCTTAGATCTGAGTCCACCCTAGTATTTGGATAATGCGTAAAGTTAAAAAAATACCAGTTACCAGTAAATCGATAACGAAGTCTAAGCAATAAATTCGAAATAACATCGAGTTTATCGCCATCGTGGAAGCATGCGTGAAACCCATGAACTGCACACATTTATACATCATCCGAAACAAATGAATAGCAGCATATAGTACGCGCGGCACAGTATACAAATCTGAGCAAAACAGTGGGCGTGTCGAATGCGTTTGTAAAGGTATTGATAAATAAATGGAAGTATTAAATCCTTTCTTTATACGATAATGGTACAAAAAACTTACACAGTGTTTTAGTCCCTATCAGTTCGTTTTCAATATAAATATCACATAACATACATTATTGATAGTAAGCCCTAGGATTAAGATGAATGCTCTCTCGCTATGTCTAATTATATCATGTAAATTTTTCGTATTTTTTTGTTAATAAATAAACACAAAAAGAGGTTATCTACGTTACTTTCGTTTGTTTCCTCTCCGTTAAAGGAACCTCTTTACTAAATTACAGTAGCAGTTTAAAAATGACAATCGATGTATGTAATGTCTGTTACTTATATCGATGAATAAATGATTTGAATTAGCATTTGACCTGGAATCGAATGAAACGACTCGAGTTCGTTCCTTACGCGAAAAGTACACATTAATGAGTACACGAAACGTAAGTTCAATTTTAATTGTAATTATATTGCAGGCTTGGTAGGGAGGCAACCGAAATAAGCTCTAGTGAAATAAAAGGATTAGTTTAGACCTCTGATCATCTCATAAAGATATGGGAGCGTAATTCTTTTTCTTGAAGAAGTGAGAAGTTTTCAAAAAATAATTATTTTTGATGTCTGAAGAACTTCTTTGAGACTATTTTGATTTGAAAATTAAAAGCGTCACAAAGATACGTACGTATAAAGGCAATAGAAAGATCTGCGAGAGAATGAGATAGAGCACATCGAAGTATTTTCTTTAAATTAACTAATTAAAATTTTAAATATTGGAGGCGTTGGTGAGTATCTGCCAGAAATTTTGCCAACTTCTAGAGCAATATCCGCAACTTTACAGCAATGCAGAAATTAATTCGATTACGCCGTCTACATCATTATTGTGCATTTTTGTTAATTTTTCAAGCACTCACTCGAAGGCAGGTTCAATAATCAGGTCGTCAAATGTTTTATTTTAATAAATTTTCTGATCATAAAAAAATATTTGTGATGTCTTCATTTAATAGGATTTTATTTAAGGCATACTAAAGAACGATTTTCATAAGCACTGCGTGTTCATTCTTGCTGCGGAGAGACTTGATCTAGCTGCGCATTGTTTCCACGAACAACTCTAATTTTCAATAAATTATACGATCTTAAATAATATAATATCAAAATAAAAAAGTAACGGGATAAAATTACATATAAGTTAAAAAAAATTCGCGGATGTAGTCGCGGGTCAACTAGTTTCACATAAAATAAATACTATTAAAAAAACAACGTCATCCACTGGCTAAATAACTGTGTACGCGTATAAACATTTAGGTTTTGACTAGTCGTTGCCGCTATGTAGATTGGACGGTCACTGTTACAGTCCAAGCCGACGGTTAACGGCGCGATGAACGTAATCTGAATTATACTCTTAAATTAGGTCACTGGCCGTTTGAAAGTGCAGCCATATAAAATGAAAACATTATTTTTTATAACATTGTTGTGTGTAACAATGTTATAAAAAAATACCTTACCTAATATCTTATTGTCAATCAAATATATAAGTGTTGCTTAGAATATTTTTATAAATATATACATACATAGATAAAGACAATATTAGATATAGTAGCCTACAATGGTTAGAAGAAAATATTGTATTTTACAAATGAAAAAAAAGAAATGTTAAAAATGTATATATTTAAAAATTTTTGAATAAATAATTACTCTGATTCCAAAGTTCACAGCTTAAGCAATTGTGTTATGTAGCCAGAAATAACTATGCTATCACAAATACCCGAGAAAATTTAGATAATGTGCTCTACATTGACTGGGCAATTGAACCTCATAATTTGCTTCACCGTTGATCTACTCGTAGTTAATAACAGGTAAGCTACGTAGTTACTTGAATCTCTTCTCTTGCTGCAGATGTAAATGAACTACTGGGTATAGAATTCTCTTACCACCAGGTCGAAACGACAATTCTTTTGCAACCTTGCCCCATAAAAACCATTTTTTTTTTATGGATTAGATGTTCGAAAATACATTTAACACCTAAGTTCGTCTTTTATTTTAGAAGTGTTCTATAAAACTATTAGTGTGGGAAAAATTAAAAATAAACTCTCGAAACTTGAAGTATGGCGGTTTGTGATTTCTGTAGTGTGACGACCTGTGAAGTCGAGTGGGGTGCACAGCGATTTTCAAGGTATAGCCAAGTCCGAGATCCCGGGTTCGATTCCCGGGCGGGTCAATAAAGATAACCACTTTTTATATATTGTCTCAGGTCAAGTAAAACGTGTACTTTGCCTACGGATTTTAGAATCGGAGCAATGCGATCGGATCAATGCGCGCAAATGTATGTGATGTAGCCTCAATCTATATGTGGACTTATTTATATAGTTATTTATTCATTTGATACTGTACCAATTATAAGTAATTATAAATGTAAATAATTCAATAGTAAATCCTCCTCCTTACCGAAACCTGAGCACTAGACTGTCTATTAGGCACCGTTAACTCTAGATCATTCACGTAGACACAAAAATATAACGCAAAATTATACCGAAGTCATGACTACACAAACACTGCATCACAAAAGTTTGTAAACGAGCCGAGTTCCCACACGTAAATAACTAACAGGCAAAGAGAAATGTAAGTCAATTCCCTGACCCCTTTTCCTCAACTCGATGAGATTGGTTACGAAGTGTCGGGTGTCGATGGTGCCAAGTTTCCCCCGTGTCGGGTGTCGGGGCAGCGGATCGGAACTTTGTGCCAAGGCCAACAGATTAAAGGTTTCGTTTTACAAATCGCTTTAGCACGCCTGATGGAACGCTGGCATATCTTTCAGTTGAAAAGAACTAACCTCTGTATATGTAACTGTTTGCTTGGATAATACTTACATGGTTTACATTAAATTGTGTTTAGATAATGGAAACTTTTCTAGGTTATGTAGGTGTTTTCCTCGCAAATATTAAAACAAATTATTATATATCTTAACGCAATTCCCAATATAGGGGTAGACAGAGGTCTAGTCTAGACAATTAAGTTCCTTTCACCCATCTTCCACCGAAGATATTTTCGGAACCTCGTGACAAGAGGTGAGCCCGTCACCGTCTTTATGTCCAAGCCAACGATATAATTTGTATAAAGTTTTTGGAAAACCCATTAATACTCGGGAACTCGGGTCTTGACTCAAAATTCCGACTATCCAAACACACGGCTCGTGATGAATATTTGAAATAAATAAATTAATATCTTCACCTAAAAATCCCGATACTGTGTAGACAGAGATCTAGAGAATTAAGTCCATACGACCCTACTTGAGTAAGTAACAAAACTTAAGTAACTTTTAATCAGCAAATCATTATTATTTTATTTCAACAGCGATGACCTGAGAACCTGACACGTGGTCCCAAAATAAGCTTTAATAAAGATGGGTCGAAAGGCCTAAAATGTCTTAACCTCACTACTCCAGTTCTGGAAAAATTAGGGAAGATAAAAAAATTACATAATTTTTACATTCCCACGATAAAATGAGATCTGCGTCCAGGTTCATCCTGCCATTTACACCCAAAGTGAGTTGACAAATTGCAATAGTTTCTTATTCTCTCCCTGACTACATAAGTAAATTTGAAAAATCATACAAATCATCCTGTGCCAACTAGAATTTGATTTATCCAGTTGTCAAGACAGAGGAATAAAATAAAAAAAAAACACGACCCGGATTACATTAAATGGTCCTGTGCATTTTTGAGACGTAACATTATATTGTTTTCGCATATAAATGATTTAATTTTCTTAAAGATAAAACAGTTAATAAATACAAAGTATTAGCCAGATCGTTGGAGTGACATGAGATGAGCAAAACGCCAACTAATTACAGACACTAAAGAGGTTTATATCTTATATGGGTCAATGTGAATTAAAAACTGAACTGTCTCGATCGTAGGCTCATAGCATAACGTATAATTTTCACCGATGTTACGCAACTGTGATTCATTGGGCTAGGCATTAAGCGGATTCGGTACGGCCCGCTTTCAGTCTGGCGGGAATCTCTTAGGTCCAATCCATATGATCGACTCTTTATAGTTCGCTTAAAATAATAAAAAAAAATATCTTCACGTTATTCCCAATACAGAGGTCTAGACAATTAAGGCAAAACCTTCCACCGAAGACCGTCTTAAAATAATAAATATATTAAAATAAAATAATTGTAGAATTTAACGAACTGTACCTCAGAATTTCAACCATTCTAGCTTTACTACAAATACTAGTTTTAAAGGAAGAAATGTAAAGTGTGGTGTCGACAGCTCTGAGGTCCTGAATTCGATTCTCTGTTCGGACGGGTCAGTGTAGAAATAAAATTTCTTCTTCTAAATTTTTCGCAGGTCTGGGTGTTTGTTGTGCCTTCATTGTTTCCGAATCCATTGTGTTATTTGCCTTAGCTACTTTAGGATTACATCAGGATAGGATGTGATGTTATGCTATTGTATATATGTTGTCCTTATGTATGTATGTATTTATTTATATAAAAATTAAAGCACCTTAGCTTAATTTTTTTTATGTACGCAATTACTTTATACTCGAAAAACATCAACCTCCTTCTGCGGTTGTATTCGAAGAAATATTCATTCACAAGCACATTACGATACGGGTATCATTATTTTTTTAAATACCGTCCCCGTCAAAAGCACAGTACACAATCAGCCTATCGCGTGAGTCGGTCGGTTGGGCAAGCGCGTCGCGGTCCGGCGGCGACGCGTAACGCCACATCCGGCCGCGGCCCTCGGAAGCTACACCCCACCTTTACACATTGTTTATCCGCCAATGGCAACCGGAGTGATCTATGAAAATACTAAACATACATCATGACGGCCAGTAAAGTGCATTGCAGGACAAAAGCCTATCTCATTAGAAGGATTTGACATAGTTGCCACGCTTGGTAAGCTGTACCAGATACTGCTAGATGCTGCTGCCATCACCGGTCTGCTTCATTTTAGTCTGGTATACTCTTATTTAGTCTAGCGTGATGAGCCCATCGCAGTCTTGTATTATAATAACTTGGAAAAAAACACTATCCAAATAGAAAATTTCAGTCAAATTAAAGGGGTTGGCCAAGGTTAGCCGGGTACACATCATCACATATATTGCCATGAACCCAAAGTAAGTAGCTAAAGCTCTTGTGTTATGGAATTGTAAATAACGAAGGTACCACAAACACCCACAGCCGAGACCGCCGTACATCGTAAAAATGTGTTTTTATTCATGACTGTCCGAGAATCTAACCCAATAGCTGGCAACACCGGAAACCGATGTATAAGTCACTCGTCACCGAGGTTATCGAAATCGAAATTTTACTAAGAATTTAAATAATTTTGAGCGGCATATTCATACCCGAATATTTGTTTGAACAAAAAAAATGTGGGGGCTGAGTGCTTTTAAAAGTTCCATTTGACATTTATATTAATATAAAGAAGCAAATTGGAAGGTGATAGACTCCTCTAGCCAGGAGTCGTATGGATCAGTACTTTTACTACCGCCACATAACAGTGTGACAACGGTAGTTTGAAGAAATAGAGGATCATCATAACAAGCTATGAGGCATTTCAAGGTATTATCAGAGGTAGCGGCGCGTCGATAAATGGTCTGCAAATGTTGTGGAGTACGACAACCACTTATATGTACCATCATGTGGGCTTTTGACTCATTTTTCACTCACTTCAAATAAAAAATAAGCATTCAAATATAACCGACAGCAATCTGACTCAGTAAATACTTATTGATTCAAATCGCGTACTTATCTTTCAAGGACCCCGTATAAGAACTCGTAAGGTACGATTGTTTAATACCAAATACAATGCCTATTCAGTGTTTTCCTTGGGAACGTGTTTGTTTGTATTTACGAGATAGCGGACGCCAATCAAAAATTGTTATATCATTTTATCAAGTACTTTATCGGAACAGCTGTCCATCTTAAACATTCCTTCTTAACCATTGCATGAAAAAAGAAAAAATACAAACTTAAATTTTGAACATGAGTGTTGGCTGTTAGCAAAACAGTTAAATTTGAGGGTTCTCGCATTCCTGTTTGTAATGCCTAAAATTACCCTCACTAGTCAAACTAAAAATGCCAGCGTCAAGCTATTACACTCGCGGCCTTCAAGACGCGAGCACATTGACCGTAAAAACTGTAAAAGTAGAAACATAACCAGAACCACATAGCATTTCAGAGATAAACGGGCTAATTATCTAGCATACATCTCTTCTCCTCCTTCCACGACAAAAAGTGTTCATTATAAAATGTATTTTCGTATATGAATGTGCCAAATTGCACTAAATTTTTGGACAACCCCTATTAATGAGTTTTTTTTTGTATTACACTGGCTCTCTATAGGTTTATTTTTCTCTTTGAAAAAATTGAAATTGAGCCCTTCGCCGTCACTATTTGGATATAATGACGACGACGGGCTCACGACCTAACACGTTGTCCCAAAAATGTCTTTGGTGAAAGGTGAATCGAATGGACTTAACTGTCTAATCTGTCCCAGTATTGGGAATGGCGTAAAGATCTTCAAACCAGAATAAAAACTATTAGTAAACTGTTATTTGACGACTAATTTAGGTAAGAATGTGGTACAGACTCAGACGACTCATAGACAGAGAAGGAGTAAACCACCGTCTGCAAAACTAGTATAGTTATAGTAGTCTTCAATAAAAAAGAGAAAACAACGTTTTTCCAAGTGATCACTATTATAAAATAGATTCAAAAATTTTCGAACAATTCCTGTCGAAAATTAATTGCAACATTACATGACATAGCATCACTTGTAAACTAATTTCTTTTCCTTAATATGAAGGCTTATAGAAAAAAATTTGCAACATTCAAAATGTTTGAAATTTGGAAAAACTTAAAGTACTTTTTCCTTCGAGTTCTTTCGCTGTCCTTCCTTAATGTGATAAATTTTTTCGCATACACAATTTTATAATAACTTTTCAAAAATTTCGAAACCGAAAGTGAAATAGTTATTAAGAGGATAAAGCGGGTCTAGACAACAATTCATAATAAAATACACTTGGTGATATGTTTCATGTTTCGAAGTAGTTATCTGAAGTAATCTTCAATAATATGCCAGAATAATCGCTGGGTCATGTCTACATAGCAAATACTACGATTACACGATTTCAGATACTGGAGATCCTTTACCGTATAATATTATACAAACAACTGTAGTGGGGTAGTTTAATGAATGAATGAATGAATGCTTTTATTGTACACCACAAAAAAATACAAGAAAACAATTAAACATTGAATTAAGTAGATTGTACAATTTGGCGGCCTTATCGCTACATAGCGATCTCTTCCAGGCAACCAACGGCGTGGATGCCTGGAAGAGGTCGCGCAAAAAGGTAGGTGGTGCAATTTTTGTTTTAAATTAATATTCAGTCTAAACGAAAAATATATACATACACACACTCACACATATATATATATATATATATATATATATATATATATATATATATATATATATATATATATATATATATATATATATATATATATATATATATATATATATATATATATATATATATATATATATATATATATATATATATATATATATATATATATATATATATATATATATATATATATATATATATATATATAACTAATAAGAACTAAAATACATTGTCTATTAAGAATAATTTTGGTAATATGTGAAAGAAAAATTTTGGTCATCATGTGTTACATGTGCAAGATTGTCGCCTTTAAATTAATAAGATTTAGTAATATATAATACAGTATTATATAATAAATAAGTACATAGACAAGACCAGTATTACCTACATCGCTCCAATCCTATGGGGATTAAGTAGCAAGTAACAGCTAAAGCACCCAAGCACAAAACCCGGGACAATATAGAAAACTTATTTTCTACATTGACTCGAACCCGATACCTCGGAGACCACGAAGTCTTCAAAAATCGGAGTGCACGTCACTTCATCATAGAGGACGTCAACATAAAAATCATTAGTGTCTGCTTTTACTAAGTCCGCACTTAAATGTTTCATCCCTCTTGTGTGAATCATATGAGCTAACACGAGGCTCACCACTAGTCACGTTTTCCGAAATAAGCTTAGGAGAAATGTGTTTCGAAAGGATATAAATGTCTAGATTTCTGTCTATTCCAGTACGGGGATAAGCATGGAGACATTGAAGCAGATACGCGTATTTCTAATAAGAACTAAAATACATTGTCTTACGTAAAATAAACACGCATACATCGCATAAATCACGGATTTCTCTCAATGTACAAAAGGATCACTTGCCAAGCGTCGGTTAGCTTAAATTAAACGGCCATCGACGTCGAGTCGTCAACACCGCAAGTGTTTACCAACACCGCATCGTGTTTACAATACGAATAATCGAGATGCAGGTACGTACAATATACTTATTGATTTTGTTATAAACGACCTCCGTGGACGAATGGCGTACACGAGGGTTTTCATGGTGTCGCCAGCTCTGAGGTCCCGGGTACGATTCCTGGTCTGGTCAATGTAGAAAACACTCCGGTCAATGTACATTTTCTCAGGTTTTGGTGTTTGTGGTATCTTCGCTGTTTCTCATCTCATAATAAAAGTGCTTAATCTGCTTATTCGGGATCAGAGCAATGTAAGTGATGTTGTCCCTATCTATGTATGGATGTTTATATGATACGTGTATGTATATATAGCGCGCCAACATAAGTTGTAAAGCGCGGATGCACTGTCCCATTGAATGTTCATCATAAAAATTTTTGCACCTAGATGAATTCTAGGTGCAAATATTATTCAGTTAATCGTTAATTTCATTATCCACTGACATTTCCTTTGACAACTGAGCCACTGAACGGAATAATCATAATGCTTACTCTTTACGTTGAACTTTAAGTTACGGTAGCACGTTGTACAAGGCACTTAACACGGTGCATGCTCCTCACGTCAACAGTTCGTGTCGGTCCTGCTTTATCAGCTCATGTTGGATCCGGCAACGTATTTGTATTTATTATGCGTCGAAGCCATTACGCGGCGGAACCAATACCACGAGTTGGTTGGAACCACTACAACATCACTGTTTTGTTTTGGAAGAGCCTGTTTCATAATTATTGTGGAAATACGCTGGATAAAAAGCTTCGCTTGGTGAGAAACAGATGACGCTGTTAGACATTTTAAAAATTTTGTAATGCTGTTTTTTGTTATGTTTTACTATTGAAATGTCTTTTTTCATAATATAATTAATTATATTAAGTTTTTGAAAAACCCATTAGTACGAGCCTGCCACCTGGGGATCGAACTCAGGTCTCTTGACTCGATATTCTAACCACACGGCTTTCGTGACTTTTTATGCCGTTATGGTGATTATGATGAAGTGTTTATTTTATTATCATTCGAAATATGAAAAAATACAACCGTGATAAATTAATAATCTTTTTGATTTGCCTTCCATTGTTTTCAGATGGGATGATCGATGTAATTTTCGCGCCATTTTTTGCACGGCACGTAACGGATTTGACAAGTTTTTACTACAACAGAAACGTAGATTGCAATCTAGTTTAGGAATGAAACGAACGGAAATGTTCGTAAAAAGCAGTTTGTTATTTTGGATCTGATAAAAAAATAGTTTTAGAACGGGGATTTGACCTGGGACTATCAGACCATCGAATAAAATAAATAAATATCTTCACGCAATATCCAATATAGGGGTAGACAGAGGTCTAGTCTAGACAATTAAGTCCCTTTGACCCACCTTCCACCGAAGATATTTTCGGGACAATGTGACAGGCGGTGAGCCCATCACCATCTTTATGTCCAGGTCAACAATATAATTCGTACACAAGTTTTTGAAAAACTATTTGGTACGGGCGTGCCACCTGGAGTTCGAACTCGGCTCTCTTGACTCGAAATTCCGACTACCCAACCACTCAGCTATGGTGACTTTTAGGGACCATTGAGGAATCGTATTTTAAACGAGATTTATATTTATATATATCCTTATATTTATATTTATCATTGCAAGATAGAAAAAAATCTATCAGGAAGATTTGAAATAATCGCTATGCTTTACGGAGCAAGATTTAACGATGCCAGTACCAGACCTCTTTCATTGGTACGAGCCTGGCACCTGGGGATCGAACTTTGGTCTTTTAACTCGAAATTCCGACCACCCAATCACTCGGCTATCGTGACTTTGAGGTTTTGAATGATTACTTCATTACAAACTTTCTATTAATTATCCCAAACTTTGATTCCATAGTTTATAAAATTAAATATCTTTGTAGTAATAATTATTGAATTTAAATTTAATTAATCTTTTCCTCTTCTTCTTCTTTGCGAGATCGAGAGTCCACTGCTGAACATAGGGCTTCCTCTAAAACTCTAACACTTTCTTTTACGTTCATATAAATTTATAAAATTTTATTCACATAATCCAAACAATAGACAACGATTTTCCAAATTCTATATTTATACTATTTAATTAATCACAACTAATTTATTTTACGAAGAAGAACATACAGACGTATTTATTCTTATATCTTTCTTATATAAAATCATAAACAGATATCTGCCCTGCCTAATAGACTACGAGTACTTCCATATTAGCAACAAACTCTTACCCAATTGCCGGCAAGTAAGAGGACTTCACTGTTCTCTTCGTCATAATTGAACTTAAACTATCTTATTAATAGTTGTCATATACTATTAAGTGTTATATTGACAATAAATTTAACAAACGGTTTCTTCATAATACGTAACCAATAGAAAAAACTTTGGAATGTGACAGATTGTCGAATAACCGTCTCGAAAAATACCAGACAAAAAATAAGCAACTCGATGACCGACAGCTGCGTTTGGTGCCAGTTGTCTGTCTGTACTGCGAACATTAACCTATGCGATAAATAGGTTATTTAGTAATTTTGCTAAATAACACTAGAAGTATATAATACTCTTTAAAAAATCAAAATCGGTTCACATATAAAGGAGTTACGTGGTAACAAACGTAAAAAAAATCTACATGTGAATCAAATTACTTAAGTTTGTTTTATGTAACTTACATTCATACACAACTGCATGTAAAAGTCCACTCTAGTCCCTACAGGTTTGTCATAATCTGGACCCATGCCACATGGATTATAAACACAGTTTAAGATACCTTGCACCTTTAACACAGCTACACGTCGCCTGCCTGTTAATCGGTAATCACTTTTAGACCTACCGGAAAGAGAGTTATATCAAATTCTTTCGCCGATATCTTACGGCTAATGTATAATGTACAGACGTATACGACGTAAGTCCATTTCATACAGTAAAACCGTATTAAGATTTTAGTAAGAAAACCATACACACACGTCAATGTTAACCATACAGTTAATGTATAAATAAAAATGCATGTTAGCACGTAATTATTTTATTATCCGCAAAGGCCAAGGCACGCCTTTCAACCACTTGCCGTTAAAAAACAACTAACTACCTTCGTTTCCTTATAGACGGTGATTAAAGATTCATTGAAAAGAACCCTAGTCATAGTGACTAACGTACAAATTTACCATAGTATAAAAATGATGAACACGATAAAATAATGCATCATACTTTTCACACTCGTACGTACTCGCCTATGACTCTGATTTCTCCCGGTACGGCCTAATAATTACACGGCAAGAAATCCAGCTTTAATTCAACGAAGGCAGAGGAAAACTTACTAATAATAATACTAATAATAAACTTACTAATAACACCAAAATTATCATATTTAGCTAAGCGGATAAGTTCATCAATCATTTGACAAATGCATTAATTAATTAGATCAATTAATTATTGATATGTTAATTCAAGACGTTCTGAATGAAGGTTAAGTGTGTTTTTAAAGAAAGAGCAATGAACCAAAATACTAATAAAATTACATGCAATGTAAGTTTGTCACGCTCATATTTAGTATCACGTAGTAAGCTCTAGAATCCACAAAGTTAAATAGGTGTGATGTTTATGAATCTATTATAATTCGTGTATACAATAGATTAACTTGACAAGTATTTGCATTTTTACCCCAAGAGTGTTTGTACGTACTTTGTATTTCAAACTTCCCACGGGAATCAATGGGAACTGGTGTCCACAAGATACGGTAAAAAAAATTCTTGTTGTTTCAGAGACTGTTATTGTTGTTGTTGTCGGATAAATAATATTTTCCATTGCACTCTTTGAGCATTACTATTTTAACTTTTTTACTACTATTATTTATACTATTATTTACTACATTTATTTACATTTTTTTTATTTATCAATTACACGCGGATCCGTAGCGAGACGTGGCCAAATATAGTTAGAATATTATAATTATTCAATTAGATGGTAAACGTTGCTTGAAGAGATAAAAAAATCTTAGTTTCTTTTTCATTCGCTTGAAAAGCCATTTAGAGCTCAATTTTTAGTAACCATAAAAAGCAAAAGGTTCTCTAATATGTCATAAATAATATACTTAAAGTAAATCAAAAAGTTACCAGAACTGTTTACAATAGTATGAACATCAATTTTTATCTGAGCCTTAATAGAAATATGCATAGACATAAAAATGCTAATGATTTTGCATTTGCATTACGATGTAAATGTAAAAAAGCTGCTCCAACATAAAACCTACAAGAAATCGGTTAAGGTACGTCGAGTCCTGTACCTGCTGATACAAATTAAATCGTTCCACAAGAGCGACCACCACCTGACATTTCACAGTTGGTGTGTACACGCTCAAATTGCCTGGATCCGGCCTGGATGATTCACTGGCCTTCCACCTTTTTTAACGTTTACACGATTTTGTACTTAAAAACAACAAAAAAACATGATATATGATCGTAAATTGCTCAAAACTATTAAACTTACCCTTTAGTTGGGTGTTGTGAGTTTTGTAGACCATGAATTATAAGTGTAATTTACTATGTGTGTGTACAGAAGGCGCATATGTATGTGAATTTATGTGTACAGATACAAATTTGTTATAGAGACGCTTAAAGAAAACGGTATTTAGTGAAAACAAGTTCGTGCCCGCGATTTCATCTGCGCATAAAATCTACATTCACTGGAGAGCCTTTATGATTACCAAAATTAAAAATCTTCCTAAATCCCTCACATTCTGTATCCATGTCCCAGTCATGTCTAGAACAAATCAGGAATGTCTAGAACAGGTGAATGAAATTGTATACTTGTGAAAAGTGCACGCCTTGCAATACATGACGCAGTATTGGTACCGACTTTGTTATATGGCAGCGAAACCTGGGTATGCCAGAAGAAGCATAAAAGCAGGTTGAATGCAGTGGAGATGCGATCTCTTCGTAAAATGTGCGGCCTTACCATGGCCGACCGAAAGCGAAACGAAGAGATTCGCAATATGGCAGGTTTGAAAGATGACCTTGTCTCAAAAATGGATAAGGGCGTGCTTCGATGGCTTGGGCACGTTGAGCGAATGAGTGAAGACCGAATGGTGATGAAAATATATAGCGCGAAAGTTAATATTAAAAGGTGTCGAGGTAGACCGAGACTAACTTTCGAAGACCATGTGAGCAAATTGCTCGAAGAGGGGAGGGAAGAAGTATGTAGGGATCGTGACACTTGGCAATCTGTTCTCTCTGGCTACCCCGTCAGGGATTGTGCGTGAAGATAAATAATATAAATAATAAATGTCCCAGTCATTCCGTCATGTTACGGGTTCCGTTTAGTTTTACGTAAGCATATACCACTCCTTATGTTTCCATTGGTATAGTAAGAGGCGACTAAGGAAAAAGCGACTAAAAAAAAAGGTTATCAGTTCCTGGTAACCTTGAGCTCACAGATTCAAAACTATTAATATTAAATATATTTAGAAAACGTTAAATAAAAATTGTACAAACAAAGAAACAATATTAGGTTATAACGGAATTCGAAATCAATAAAATATTAATTGGCTAAAAATTAACGGGAAGAGAGCGGTTTATTTCATTTCACGCATCTACTTATATCTCAGAAAGAAATATTCAAAGAGAAAGCAATATAAGAGTTATAGATACAAAAAGAGAATATTATTCATATTAGTAGTACGTATCGAATAAATAATCTGCTAATCGTGTTTTCATTTCATACGAAAAACTTTAAGCCTCTATAGATACGGGACCAAGGTGACGTAATGTTTAGGTTAGTGACCTTGATTGTTGAGCTTAAAAAATCCGCTAATTGTTAACAACACAATAATTGTTGTCTGACACGTATGTTTGTCTAGCACGTACATACCCCAACGTATACGTAATGTCCGTATGGTATAGTTTTCTACGTCGCGGTTATGTATCTATTTATGCTTTCAAATTAAAATTCATTTAATAACATTAAAGGCGAAACATCACGCGATTTATGTTTTTACCAGATCTATGTTACTTCCAGTCTATATGTATATGAAAATAAATTGCCGCGTGGGAGATATAAAGTAAAAATAAATGTAAAATTTGAAATAGTATAGTATATAATTTTATATTTGTGAACGTCTCGACACAAATATAAAATCTTATATTTTTTTATTCGATGTGTATGATCCGAAATTTTCGAAAAACTGATAGTTGATTATTTTGTAACATTCTCTTTGTAAGAGATACATTGATGACTCAGTTTTTTTTTCCTTATTTTTCTGAACTTTTCGCCTATTAATATTTTTGAATCTACAACACGTGTTTTATATCAGTACGTGTATTTATATAAATATAGCGGGCCTGCAGCCGCAGACTTGCCTTAGAATTAATAAAAACTACCAGATAATAACTATCCTATGTCAGGTACGCCAGCAAAATACTTAAAAAAACTACTACTGACTAACTAAAAATTCAGTTAGATAGTTTCGGAGTTCAACGTGAGCAACGACGTGGCACGTGAACTATATGTAATAGTCTGTGAACTATATGTAATAGTGTGTGTAATAATGTGTTAGGTCTGGTATTTTTCTGGTATTTTTCTAATTTCATCGTTGGCTTAGACATAAAGACGGTGACGGGCTCACCACCTGTCACGTTGTCCAGAAAATATCTTCGGTGGGTCAAAGGGACTTAATTGTCTAGACTTGACCTCTGTCTACCCCTGTATTGGGAATTTCGTGAAGATATTTTTTTATTCTTATTACACAAGAGATTTATTATTACAATTATAACGGCCTGTTAAATTCCACTGCAGGACATAGGCTTCTCCCACAGAGAGGATTTGCTATAATCGCCCCGCTTGGCAAGCGAATTAGCGATCGCAGTTGCAGACCACACGCACCTCAGACGCTGTTGCCCATCTTCAGTCTGATATTTTTAGAGAAGGTTATGCCGCCATCTTTCGGTTGACATAATCATATTCAAGGCTCTTTCCCATAGTCTCTTAAAAGTATATAGTATTTATAATTTATTATGAATACTGGTGACAAAAGTTCTTTTCATTATTATAAACATTTGTGTTTGCTTCTAAATAATATTTATCCTTGTTACACGTAGTGTTTTGCACACTCATTGTATATAAAGCAGATGAAGTCAATAGAAAATCTAGTAATTATTATTTTTACAGTGTAGCTACGACCTGTTGAGTTAGATTAAGCGTATTGGATCTAACCAGGCACGTAACCGGTTCGCTAAGTACCCATCGGGTGCGAATGTATGCGATGAATTACTTTCACGTGTTTCATATAGTTATTTCTTATTTCCGTCTTATTTGTAGGAAGCGATGCTATGATAGACCAGCTGATGGGTGATCGGGATCGAAACAGGAGACTTGAGTTCGATTTCAAGGAAGATGGCTAGTACAGACGACGGAGAAAGTTTTTTGTCCATTCCGAATGGAGCTCATGAACGGAATGAATCGTTTACTTGTACACTACGGCGGTGAGTCTCATCTTATGTCACATTGAGACAGGTGGTGAGCCCATTGAAATATGCGTTAAAAGGTCTAAAGTCTAAGGTCTAAGGTCTAAATTTTACACTGTTACTGGTAATACCTGAAGAATATCGAAAAAGACTTATTATATAGATTACTTATTAATATTTATAATATTATATTTTTTTTACTTATTAATAATTACTTATTACACCAGAGTAACTGCAGGTTTCTTGAGGAGTTAGGGAGTCTTCAATTACCGGAATGGGGGCGAGGAGAACAGAGGAAGGTTGGTTTAGGTGGAAAGCTCGCAAAGCAAAGTAAAATTACGGCAAGGTCCAAGACGAATGTCCGTGCATAGTGATGGTATCGACAAAGGTAAAGCGTGGTTGTTGTGGCAACAATGCTGTCCATTACCGTCCAATATCTTGTAGTATACTTGTCTCTGTTCGCCGTACGTACTTAAAAGTCAAATCACACGTAGGGCGGAGCATCACTAGAGAACAGATCGACCGATATGGAAGCATTTGTTTTATGTTTTCGTGAAAAAATTCTTGGAAAATTTTTTTGTCGCCAATTGCGGTTTTTTTTTTGCTATTTTGCTATTCTTAATTTCTGTCCAATAATTTTTCTCAAGGTTACTAAACGTTTGCGTATGAATTTGATAAATGTTGACAGAACGGCGTTTTTTCTTACATATACCTTATATTATAAGTTCGTAATAAATAAATACATAAAAAATAAATAATATATTGTAGTTAAAGTGATTTTCTACGTTAATACGCATTGGAATCGAACCCTCCGGCCTCAGAGCTGGCGACACCATAAAGCCGATGTGTACGCCACTCATCCACGGAGCTAGTTAATGAATAAATCTTTTCTTACCCACTCCCAATATACCGTCTAAAGGACGTCAAACAAAGAAAAAAAAAGAAAAAAAATTGCATTGTCGTTTAGATTCGTTTTTTAATTTACCCTTATTAAAATAGTTCTGTATCGTCGAAGCAGTTTCACTTATATCTCGTGTACGCGTTCTTTTTCTTTAGTTACATAACACGCGTTGATCAAACTCCTAGGCACATGACTTGAGTTCCAAATAAGAGTACAACGTGTCCGTCTGTGCAGTAACGGTACGTAGTCGCACGACGCCAACGGTGGCTCGTACGAAACACAAACAATAGCGAACTTTTTATCTGGTGGGCGGGTATTGTGAAATTTGCATATGATTTCGCATTGTTGCTCCTATCGCAGTAGTACTTAAGATTCTTCTCCGCGATAGTTAAAACCTGTGCGAATGATTTTATTTTTATACAGAAATAGATAGATAATTACTGCATTTCTTCCCGTGGGTGTACGTAAGAGGCGAACAAGGGAAAAGCCAAAATATAAAGTATACGACATGCGATTTGTTACCGACGGAAGGTGGGTTCTCCATCTCAAAATATACCAAACCAAAATTCAGGGGGATCGGTAACGGACAGCAGCCTCTAAGGTGCGAGGTGTCTGGTACTGCGATCGCCAATCCGCTTGTCGTGGCCATTGCGGGAAATTCTTCCATGCGGAAGAGGAGCCTTGCAGTTGATTTTAACAGGCCGGTACGTTATGTTACGTAGTGCATATATTTTAGAAACGTTTGCTTAAGTTAATCAACTAAATTCTCGAACCACGTTTCACGGCAGCTTATGAGAATGTGATAGGTAGTGAGCCTATCACCGTCTTTATGTACAATCCGATATATCGAACACAAGTAATACCTCCTGTGGATCGAACTCGGTTCCATTGACTCGAATCTCGGTCACCCAACCACTCGGCTATCGTAAATAAATTGTACGCTCCTTAAACATTATAACTTATATACTACAAATGTATTGTATTGTTTCTTATCTTACGAAATAATCTGTCAGGTGGTTCATTGAGAAACAGCATCGTTATTAATGGTTTAAGCAATCTTGCGCCTTGAAATTAATTTTTGTTATTTTTTTTTTTTGATATAAATCTTGTAATTTATAGCCTGAATAAGGTTTAATTACTTTCATTACTCGCGAAGGACATAAGCATTGAAAGTAATAATAAAGAACATAAACAGTGTTTTTATTATCATCATAGGTCTGATGGTTAGAAGTGAATCTGCCTTCTAAATTGTGTACACGAAACATTTATATTTATATGTATCTTTATCCAATGTGTGACTATCTATCTATGAAAGGCCGAATTAATTTATTTACTGATAATTTTTTTTATTTATTTTCTACAAGACAATTACTATCCAAGCCAATAATGTATACATACACATACGCTAAGGTAGTTCAAAAAATGAACATCGATGGATGTAATGTCGATCGATGATCGATAAATAATTGATTTGATTTGATTAGGAAGGAAACTGCCTCCTGAAGATTAAACTTGGGTCTCCTGATCCGATCTCTGACCACCCAACCGCTCTGCTTTCGGCACAAAAAAATATTCTTACATACATATACACACAACATTTTATATATTTAGTGATATTATGTGGTTTTTTACCGGCATTCAGTTACCAAGACATTACTAACTATTCTATACTCAGAATAGATGATATGTACCACAAATCACAGTCACAAAAATGATAACTAATATTTTGATTTAAAGTAAAACTGAAAAACTACTAGCATGTTATAATATGTAACCCAGTAGGCCATGGTTGAGAAAGAAACTAATTAAACTTTCTTAAGAGATTCTTTGTATAAAATCTGTGACATGAATAAATGATTATGACTAACGTTTAATAAAAAAAATAATAAAGGTGGTAAGAATAATATTCAAGATTGTAAAATTTCTATTCTTGTTAAAACTTAAAAAGTTATTTAATTTTTATAATCAAATGCTAAAATTAATTAGAACTACTTAATTACTTAATTAGAACTTCATATATAAAAACTCAGTACAGGATGAATGGACAGAGATGGCTCAAGGCCATTTTTACTGCGGTATAGGATAGGGGAAGGCCTAACGATCTTTAACGAAAAGAGATACAAAGAAGAAAGTTGCTAGGCAAAAAAACAAAGAAATACTTTTCTCTTTTGAATATCAGTTGAATAAAAATACAAAAAATATCTTTCTCTCGTCTTTTAATTGCTTTTTTTGTATATAACTTTATGGCCTGTTTATTCATTGGTAATTGCTTAACAGATCTTGCTAAAAAACTGAATGAGATACGCGTCAAATGTCTTATTTGCGCTGATGAAGAAGTGATTGATGCGTCATCTGTTAATGGTTTATAGGGGTATGGATTGATATTAGGAGAGATTTTAGGGAGGATTTTGGATTAGATATGAAGGATATTATTAATACAGATTTAGAAACGAAAGAAAAATTAGTTAGAAGCGTCTAATTATTGAGTGTTGAAGTTAGAATAGTCTAATTATTGAGGAGGCTAACCAGAAGTATTTAGTAAAATGTAAAAAGCCTCGGGTGCGAACTGCGTAATAGGACCTCGCAGGTTCAAACCCACCAAAGCATTATTGTCGTGAACCATAGCAGACACAAGCATTGCAGCTTAGTTGGAATAGTTAAAAGGAATACTGGTCATGTTAAAAGAAAAGAAAACGTAAATAAGATGAAAGTTATCTTTTTTGAAAGTGAAGAAAGTATGAAAGATTGTGATATTTCGATTAGAAGTGCAAACTTGAACAAGTGAATGAGTTTGTGTATCTCCCACATACACAAACTCATTCACTTGTTCAAGTTTAAGTTTACGAGAGAGGATAATAAAATAGTAGAAATAAGTGTTTAAAGTTTTTGAAAGGAATAAAATTAGGAAAGGTAAATACTGAAAATATGGTAAGCGGTGCTATGGTACTATAAGCAGCTACAAAGCGTCTCAAATGTCGCGACAGACAGATAGGGTATTGATGGCGATACTTATGAATTATAGAAAGTTGAAGTGGAAAGTTGGTTATAGCAGAAGAATCATGAAATTAGATGTATTAACTTGAATAAAAAAAAGCTTAGATGGTATGTGCATGTAGAGAGAATGAATGAATGAAAAAAGATTAACAACAGAGATATAAAAACACTTCGTCTGACATCTTTAGATATCGGTCGAATTTTAATCCTTTTATAAATATCTTCACACCATTTCCAATACAGGGGTAGACAAGTAACTTTTCACAGGAGACATTTTTGGGACCTTCTTTATCCTATAATAGTCACGATAGCCGAGTTGTTGGGTGGTCGGAATTTCGAGTCGAGAGACCCGAGTTCGATCCCCAGGTGGCAGTACCAATGAGTTTTTCAAAAAACTTATGTACGAATTTCATCGTTGGCTTGGACAAAAAGGCGGCGACGGGCTCACCACCTGTCACGTTGTCCCGAAAATATCTTCGGTGGAAGGTGGGTCAAAGGGACTTAATTGTCTAGACTTGACCTCTGTCTACCCCTGTATTGGGAATTGCGTGAAGATATTTTTTTTTCTTTATCCTTTTAATATTTAATAATTTTGTGGCATTTTTCGATGTAACCAAATTTTATTAAATAGTGTCAAAGCTAAACTCAAATAATTGTCATTTCTTTGATGCAATAAATACAATATATATACATACTTACTAAAATGGACGCATCACTTTGAAGAGTGTAGTAGCTCCCCAATCGCATTTGATAGTTGTAATTGCAACACGGATAAGAGTATTATGGCACCGCTGTACCACTAACAATTTGCCTATTGCCTCTAATCGCACCACTTACAGTAACCCCTCACATCCTGTAACTATGGATGTCGTCACACAATCAAATGGGGTTACCAACACAACTAGCACCAATACTTGTCACTTATAGTTCAACAAAACTGTTTGCTCTATTAACTATATCGGTCTTTAGCTGGCCGATTTTAATGTCAGTTACTTTTAACCAGTAGGATTACATCGTTGTTACTTTTACGAATTCTGACAAAGCAATATTTACTGTAAACGTGACTCAAACAGAGCCTCGTTTACCTATAATGTGATACATTTAAATTTTACAATATTAAACTTTTGAACTATATTAAACTTTCACTCGAAGTCATAACAATTGCGTTTTAATATTATCATAATATTTAAGAAGTTAAAACTGCTTTATATTTTATTGCTTTATATTTATAGAAAAAAATTACCAGTCACCATGTTGGTGACGTGACTATAAAGTTTTTTTTACTAATACTTATATACTAATTAAATTTGTACTAAATCAAATTATATACTAATGTAAATAGCATATCCCTAACAATAACTGTGTAGAATGATGTAAAATAATATCACCCCGTCAGTTAAAATGATTAAAACAGGACCAGGAGGTTGGCAGGATATTGTTTGGTTACGTCGTCGGAATAGACCACCCCTTTCCTTCCCACGGGTGTCGTAAGAGTCGATGGGGGGGAAATGCTCTATAAATCGCAAAGGCTACCGACAGATGGTGGGATCATCTCGAAAATTACCAGACCAATATTAAGCAGGTTATAGTCACGATAGCCGAGTGGTTGGGTCATCGGAATTCGAGTCAAGAGCCCCGAGTTCGATCACCAAGGCTAGTTAGAACAAATGGGTTTTTCTAAAACTTATGTACGATTTACATCGCTTGGACAGAAAGACGGCGACGGGCTCACCACTTGTACCGTTGTCCCAAAAATATCTTCGGGGAAAGGTTGGTCAAAAGGACTTAATTGTCCTGACTTCTGTCTATTATAAAAGATATTTTTAACATTAAGCAGACCAGTAAAAAGAAGCAGTGTTTTAAGGTACAAGACGTTTGATACGGTGATCGGTAATCTGCCAGCCAAGCAAGTAAGTAAGTAAGTAAGGCCAGTGTCATGGAATGATTTACAGGCCGTTAAATAAGTAAGTTATAAGATTAACATGATGCGCGCACTTACTCTTTCTCTACTGCAGGACATAGGCCTCTCCTGGTAAAGAGGATTTGCAATAACCGCCACGCTTGGCTAGCTGATTATCGATCACAGTACTAGATACCTCACACCTCAGCCCGCTTCTGCCCGTCACCGGTCCACTGTAGTTTACAATTACATTTTCAAGACATTTACCTTAGTCGCCTCTCACGACACCGTAGGGAAAGAACGAAGTGATATATTCCAACCAAACCGCAATCCCCCTGATCCGGTTCAAAATATTAAAAAAAACATAAAAATAACATATATATTTTTATGCCATTCCCAAGACCAAGGTAGACAGAGGACTAATTAAGTAATTTCAACCCACCCTTCACCGAAGCTATTTTTAGTACAAGGTGTGAAATTTTATCTTTTGAGACTATTAAAATATTAGTAGAATAATAAAACAAAACTGTAACACATAATGTAATTAAAGGTTAAGTTTCAATTCTTTCAGCAACCCTAGACTTTCTTTTTTTTTAATTTGTATTTAAATTTATGTGTTCGTATAAATAGCAAGTCTAACAAATAGTCAACCCTTTATATTTCTTTCTCACACTTCTTTGTTATTCACGAAACTTGCCAAACGTACTCGTAGAATAGTAAAGTACCCGCATCTCGTATTTTGTTACGAGAGCTAAATATATAGCAATAAATGTGAAACGCAACCGGCTGTTTTATAGGTCTTAAACCGCTTCCTGTGAATCCACTTGGTTGTGTATGTGTACTTTCGCCTCTAATACTTGAATCGTTACTTGAGGTGGAACATTGTGAAATACGACCAAGAAGGTTTAAGTCTCGAAATTACCTTAGTAACAAAAAATTTATTTCCGTTAGTGTGCGTGAAGGTAAATAAATATCAGAATGTAAGCGCATACTATGTCATATTTAAGATTATTAAAAAAACATGTTTATTCCAATGCTATACTTATGTTTTCAGTGGTCACCGTATTACTATTTTTAGAGCCTATGATTTTTTTAAATCTACCGCCATTTCATAATGAGATTCCACTAACGGAGAACCAACGAATTCACCACTATGTAGTCCTCATTTTTATTTTATTCATATTTAAAATCAAAGAAAAATATTGATGAAACATTTAAGTACGAGATTTTGTTAGATATTAAGGTTTAAATAAAAATAAATAAAACTATCTGTATTAAATATCTAAGAAACATGTTTAAGCATAATTCTAAAGACACATATCCCATACGATTTGAATCCACTAGATTACTTATGCATCAGAATGTAACGAAATGTATAACAAATGTAAAAGCAAATGTACCTGTCCAAAAACATTGCCTTAAACTTCTATACAGTCGAGTGAAAAACAAATGCAAATAAAGGAAACAAAAATTTGAATAGTGAAAACACTATCGGAAATAAAGACCTCGCCTTGCGGCACACGTCGCTACCGAAAATAATTAATATGAGGCAGCGTTACATTTGAATATCGCTGCTGTATCGCAAATAGACCTTGCACACACTTGCAGTCAAGTACGCTGATACATTTTGGTTATTACTTAGTATTGTTCTAGAATTCTATTTATAGAGGGGATTTTTTGTTGCACGACGATAAGTAAATTCTCAAATTTTAAACTGAAATGCGCTCAGATTAAAATGATTCTTTGTATTAATTTTTCAATTGTGTAATTATGTCTGTCTGGTGGAATATGACCATTTTCCGTGGTCATAAGAGAAAAAAGTCCTGATAGTAGTAATGCCTACCAATAGGTGACAGGATCCATCACAAAAAATACTAAACTAAATATGGTAATGGGTAGCAGTGTTTAAAGTGCAAGGTTTCTGGTACTACATTCCTCAATACGCTTACAAAATGCTAAATTATGACAAATTTTCATAGCGATCCCATTACGGCCGTTTGGTAAATTGTAATTATCAAAGTATTTAATTGTTGCGTAACTTTAGACATCAACTGTGTTACTATGGTTCTTTCTAATGCAATTAACTATAAAACGACGTCCTCCGTAGTCCAAAGGCGCATATCGAGTTTCAAAGTGTCGCCAGCTCTGAAGTTCAGGGTTCTATGAGAGTCAATGGAAAAACAACTTATATTACGTATCTCCGTGTTTGATGTAGCTTCCTAATATATATTTCTATTTCACTTTGGCTACTTACTTAGGGATCAGAGTAATGTATGGGATGTAATACACATTTATTTAATTTCATTATTATTTTCATTAGCTTTTTAGGTCGAAAACAATTGTTTTAAATTAGGCATATAAGATTATTATCATTTCTTAGTAGCAGTAAATTTTCATCGCTCTAAATAAGGCTACTATTATGTAATATTTATATAATGTTTTACCTCATGAGATTTTTCATCGTTTGTGCGACGAACGATCCGCAGAGCAAACTAAAGTAACATTAAATTTATAAAAAAAAAAAACAACTCATTAATGAGGTCACGGTCTAAGTTGTTTGTTATTTTGAAGGTATTAATTCTAACGCAAGAGAATATATTTATAATGTAAATTTCTTGTAATATACTCGAATTAATATACGTTATATCAAAACGAATTCCTGAATTTAGGCAACCTATATATTTAAAAGATATTCCATTTGGATATTAATATTCTAAATTTCATTAATGGGTTCATGGAACCCAACCACGTAATTACATTGTGCCAGATATATTATTGCTTCACCAAAATCACTCTATTATCTCCTCTCATGTTATATGTTGAGTTTTAAAGAATTAACATCAATTATAGGAAACTTAATTGAAAAAAAACACTCATTTAAATACCGTTATCAAACACGAAATTACCATTTTAATCACTATCTTAATCATTAAATTTTACATTAAAACTTTTATTATTTTAATTTTAAAATACTAAGTTCTTTCATTTGTAATATTATTAATATTGTAATTGATAAATTTGATTTTAAAGTATTGCTTTTAGTGATAAACAAAGATGAACAAAGGCTGTGAAATCGGGATTCGAACCAAGAGAGCGGAGTTCCATCCCAAGGTGGTAGGCTCGTACTCTAAGTTTTTTTCAACACTTATGTTTGATTTATATATAATTGTTGGCTAGTACATAAACACAGAGACAGGCTCACCACCAGTCACGTTATCACAAAAAAAGTCTTCGACGAAAGGTACGTCGAGAGGACTTAATTGTCTAGAACTCTGTCTACTCCAGTAAAGGGAATGGCGTGAAAGTTATTATATTTTAGGACTAAATGTTTTTAGGTTTTGGTGGAAAGTCATATTTCATAGTAAAAAAAGTAGAAAGTATTATTTCATAGTAAAAAAAAGATATCAATTTCTAAAACTTTAAGAATTTTCCAATGAGGTAGTCAGAAGTTTACATAATTTAGTACTTTTCGACTCATGAAATGTGAGGAGAGCTGACGTTAAAGGTAATAAGTTGGTCGCTGTCTATGTGTTCAAGATACAATACAAATGTTGCGCCGATGCGAGCCTTCTTCCAAGAGATCAAACTCAGATTTCCTGATTTGAATTCCATTCACAAAAACACTCGGTTATAGCGGTTAGTTATTAAATGTCTAATAATTTTTGAATTGCAATTAAATTTATTATAAAAGGATATTATTTTAAAAGGAACTATTCCTGTTCTTACAAGTGCTAATTGTTTTGCTTTAATTCTAAAATCAATTAGTTTTGCTTCTGTTGATAAATACTTTGCACATGCACAGTACCACAATACACGAGAGTAACTTCAATATAGTTTCGAATGATTTGTAATGAGTACACGGACCATAAACAAGTCCTTTTGTTATATATTGCCTTAACTCGAACCAGGAGGTGAATGGAGTAGAGAAATCTCATCACATATAAGGGTCTGTTAAAGTCCTCTGCAGGACATTAATTTTACGTATAATGATACTAATCGGTATACCTATTTCCACTACTGGACTTAAAAATTTAACTTAAGGACTTTTAACTTTAGTCGGAGGAGTTATAAATTGTCAATTTATTTCTAAAAATTAAAGCGCTCTAAATATTTTGCCACCCTACGCGGCTTAGGACGTAACACACCGTACATGTCGGTTTGAGACAGTTTTTTCTATCACCTTACTGATGAAACTCTTGTTTATGTTACGAAAGTCAAATACTTGTACTAGAAATAACTCTTTTTGAATGTTTACTAGTTTATAATAAAGATAAAGAGCCAAAATATCTTAGAAAAATTTGGCATTTTATCAAAACGTAAGATTTCCATGACGTCATCAATAAAATTGACAAGTTTTTTTTTAAATTGTAATATTATTAGAATGTTGTTATGATAGTTTCAATTCTAATAATCCTACTTTACAGAAACAGAACAGAACAGAAACAGTTACAACGTATTAAGATGCAATTTGGAACACAGAACATAACCTGGTATAACACATAGGATACTTTTTATTTCAACTTTGAACATATTCTTACGCTTTAACCTTATTATTTACTCTTTTTTATTTACTCTTCACAGCACATCTTTTATGCATTAAAATTCGTTTTTTTTTAGTTTTAAAAATGTCATATTTAGTGTAAATTTATAAAATATATAATTTATTTTGATCATGATGCATGGTTTATATGTATAAGATATTTTTACGGTACCTCCTGACACGCCCTAATATACAATAAGGCTGTTCAAAATTTTTTCATCAAAATCAAGCTATATTATTACTGAAGAGCATCTCAACGAAAATTACAATTATAAAACTTAAGATACTAAAAACTGCTCTATAAAACTTGACGTGTGCTGCCATTTTATTATTTGTTAGAAAATAGGTTACTTTGGAAGTCCCTTTGACACTTAACATTCTACTATGAATCAACAGCTGTGCCAAACGTAGGTAATTCCAATAAGTAAATATCGCCGGTCAGCTTAATATTTAATAAAGTATAGCATTGACTGTTTGTAATTGTATTGCCTGTCATAATCATAATATAATAATTTTATTTATTTATTTATTTAATATTTTATGTACACAGAAGACACAAAAAAGTGGCAATATAATTATGAGGTGAATTTGTACAAAGGACCTGCTTTTCTTCCAGCAGACCTGTGACTGGAAATTGGTTACAAAATGGTAGACAATGGCAATGGTGGTAGACAATGGTGTAAAAAAAATGCATACTCAATAATCATCTCATAGATACACAGATATATACATATATGTATACATATTACATACTTAAATACATTAATATATATATATATATATATATATATATATATATATATATATATATATATATATATATATATATGTGTATATATATATATATATATATATATATATATATATATATATGTATGTATATATATATATATATATATATATATATATATATATATATATATATATATATATATATATATATATATATATATATATATTTATACTGCAAAGGAGAGATAATGATCCTTAACTCTTTTCTTAAAGGCAGAAATAGTTTTAGCATCGCGAATTTCGGTGGAAGCGAGTCCCATAGTCTTACTGCATGAACAGTGAAAGAGTCGGAATAGGAGGCACTTTTGTGGGTAGGGAATTTTAGAAGAGTATTTAGGTGGGAACGACAGGGCGCTGAAGGTGGACGAGCAAAGCTGAATCGCTCGCGGAGGTAAGATGGTGCTGTTGGACAATGTAGGATTTTATTTACTTGCGAATGATAATGATTATGATTTTTTAAAGACATGAAAGCGATGAGCGCGGTTAAAAGCTAGTGAATAACAATTTTAATATGGACTAACACAGATATATATATTTTGCCTGTTTCAGTGATGTCTGTCAGTCATGGTTACGTGTAGCACACAATGTAAGGGCCAAGTGAAACAAGATGCCCGATTGGGTCCTATGCTAGACTATACCGAGTCATGTGGGTCAAGAGCGACTCCTCTGCAATCTTGGTCATTCATCATCAGAGGAGTTGTAGAGTTATAAAACGTTTACAAACGACTTTACGTAAGTATAGCAGCCTAATAGGGTTGCGAAATTCTCAACGCGTTCAACTAATTTTCATTTTATTGTTAAGTGCCGAAGGCATTATTAATATTAATAGTAGGGACAACAAATACATATCACATACATTGCTCAGATCCCAAAGTAAGTAGCTAAAGCACTTGTGTTATGGAATCAGAAAACAAAATACCTCAAACGCGCGAATATGTAAAAAAAATGTCATATCGGAGGAAAAGACTTAATTGTATTGACCTCTGTCTACCCCTATCTTCAAAACGGCGTGAAAATATTTTTCTTTATTCTTTATTTTTTAAATCTTTTCCCTTTCTTTATTTTTTAAGTAGAGCAGCTACTTGAATGGCAAAAAATACAGACGTCAAAAACCATTTTTCTATAACAGTCCAAGGATACAAGTGTACGAACAACTGACACGTATCAAGTGAAACCAACGAAACGTTATCCGATTTCCTAAAACCTTGTTAAATTGACTTAACCGTTGAAGGTCATGGAAATTAAGATTGATTTCACCAAGGCGTTTAGGGATTTCAACTAAAAACGGACCCCTTAGGACAATTTTGTTCGCATAATGTTCCAACCTTTACGATGTAATAATATACCAAACCTTTCTTCCAGCGGCTGGCGTAAGAGACGACTAATAGAAAAAGCTAGAAAAAGTAATTAGCTAATAGATAGTAAGTAATAATGTTGCGATAAATATTAGACCAAAATTCAGTAGAGCGTTAACAGGCAGCAGCATCTAAGGTGAGTCTAGTTCCACAATCGCAAATCAATCGAGGCGATTATTGCAAACCAGCGAGTAAGAGAGAGAGCTACGATCTGCATAGGACTTTTACAGACCGTTATGATTACTGTATGATGGTAAATGTTAACACCAATGATAAAATTCTCTGAATAAAATAAATTACTATAGTTATAATTAAATGTAGATAAATTGAATTGAAATCTAGGTAATCGGGCTTCAGTTTAATTTGGTAATATGTCACATATAACCGTTCTGTGTTCCAAATACGAAATATATTCAAATATTTTTAGAAATTAGAATGTCGCAATAAATTAAAGAAGAAAAAAAAACAATATAAGATGTCGGAACGTAATCGGTTTGCGAAACTTATATCGTCCTCCGGCGTCCAAGTAAATCGCAATAATTAAAAAAACCTGTTGGACATACTACTAAAATCTCGATATAGATATAACAAAAAAAAAAGAAAACAAGTTATAAGAAAAAAATTAATATTCCACGTTGTATAACTAATTGAATATTCCTCATTTATATTCTATAACATTATAGGAATATATTATTTGCAACTAATTTGCACTAATTAAATAAATTATTATACAGACATTCAAAGATAAATTGCCACATAATGTATTTGATTATTGTTATTTGAAATGACTCGGCGATTATGAAATAAGTTTCGTTTTAGTTATTTTTAATTTCGAAAAAAGGTGCCAGCAGTTCTTTCCTAGCAAATCGTCATTGTCATCATTTCTACCTACAGTTAGTCCACTAATGAACACATACCCTCTCCAAAGATTAAAACAAACACATTTTGGTACATTATTTATTTTTAAACGACTTCAAAAAGAGGACGACATTCCCAATTCAATTGTACATAAAATTTGTAGGGTTTCCTGGTCAACAGATAAAGCAATAGAGATCAGATATCATATCTCTTAAATAAATTATTACCTATAATTGTCTTAAATAAAAGCTCTATCTTATGCTCAGCTTAAATACCTTCCTATTCGCCTACGAAGTCAAGACGCCGAAGCCGAAGTAAATAATATGCCATATGCCAACGAGCGTATATGAAAAAAACTATGAATCTGGTAGAAGCCATAAGTAACGTCAAACCCATCAAATCTGGCGATCTAAGTACCCCGTCAACATAACGCTTAATATAAATTGAAATCATGAATTTAATATTTTGACCACACTATGGATTATCATTCTATCGTTTACCATTCTAGCCTTTATATAATAGTTACAAGAATATAATGGTTCTTGTTTTGTAAAAGTTTCTCTTTAAAGGTCCTTTCGCAATTTAACATTACATACCCTAATACTAACTGGACTTGAAGACATGGAAATGTCTCTTTGACCCCGACGCGTTACGACTCTAGCTTTACCTGTTTCTTTAATGTTCGTATGTTAGAGAGTAATTATCTAATATACTGTACACTAATTATTCATTTACGAGTACATATAGTTATGTATACATAGGACTAGTTTTTTTGTACAGTTCCAAAAAAAAGAAACATCAAAAACATATACAGGTAACACAGAAAAACACTAAATTTGAAACCAGTTTCGGCGAAACACATTTAATGTTCACGGACACAAAGTAATAAAACTTTTAAGGAATTTCAAGATAAATATCTTGATTATTACATTATTTGCTGTATGAATAAATTCTTAATAGGATTTAGTTATTTCGACATTTTATAAGTGTTAACTTTTTTTGCAATTTAGAACTATATGGACGGCTGTATATCAAACTTTCAGACAATATAAAATAATCGATAAAAGTCGGAGAAATTAGAAAAAACATACTTTATGCCGAATGGTATTTTCAAGATTTTAAATTGTCGTCTTTAAAGTTTAAATGCTTAGCAGAATCTCCGGACATACTGTTAAGTTAGTCTTCGGAATATACTAGGTTATGATAAGAATTTTTGATAAAAGTAACAAGATACATGAGATATATCGCCTAACAACAAAACTACGTGAAGATAAACGAACACTCATGCAATAAGTACTGTGGCGATTAAATTTTATTGAAAATCCTTTGATTTTTAGAATATATCAATCACACGACTCTTTATTTAAAAGTGAATATGTACAAGTGTGCAGTAATGAACTTAAATGCAATTGCACCAAAAGAAAACAATCGCAATTGTAAATTGACGACCTCCGTGGACGAGTGGCGTAAACACCGGTTTTCAAGGTGTCGCCATCTCGAGGTCCCGGGTTCGATTCTTGGTCGAGTCAATGTAGAAAAACCACTATTTCTACATTTTCTCGGGTCTGAGTGTTTGTGGTACCTTCGTTGTTTCCGATTCTCATACCTCAAGTGCTTTAGCATCTTACATTGGGATTGAAGCAATGTATGTGATATTGTCCCTATCTATATATGTATATCTAAAATGTTAAATTACATCGAAATTCCGTTCGCTTTTTAGAACTGTTAGAGATATCTATGGAATCTTATAAAATATTCGACTCAATGCTTAATTATAACTGTACATTCGTAAAGGTGTCAATAAAAAATCACCATCTATAAATTTACAATAAGTAAAAGTGTGAATTTTAGAGCATGTAAATGTCATTTGGCGTAGTACTCGTACTAATACGATAAGTTAGTATTACAAGAAAATAAGAAACATTGTTATAATACTTATCTTTACGCAGAATCTGTAATGGGGTAGTCCGACGGAACAGATCGCCATCTTATCTTATCTTATCTTCACGCACAATCCCTGACGGGGTAGCCAAAGAGAACAGATCGCCAAGTGTCACGATTCCTACATATCTCTTTCGCTTCTTTCAGATTCATCATCTTCTTCATACATGCACGTCGAGGTATCCGAGTACTCTTGACCCTCCCCTCTTCAAGCTATTTGCTCACATGGTCTTCAAAAGTTAGTCTCGGTCTTCCTCGACCCCTTTTAATGTTAACTTTCGCACTATATATTTTCTTCATCATTCGGTCTTTACACATTCGCGTAACGTGCCCAAACCATCGAAGCAAGCCCTTATCAATTTTTGTGACAAGATCATCTTTCAAACCTGCCATATTGCGAACCTCTTCGTTTCGCTTTCGGTCGGCCATGGTAAGGCCGCACATTTTACGAAGAGATCGCATCTCCACTGCATTCAACCTGCTTTTATGCTTCTTCTGGCATACCCAGGTTTCGCTGCCATATAACAAAGTCGGTACCAACACTGCGTTATGTATTGCAAGGCGTGCATTTTTCACTACGCCTTGCCTTTTGATTAACGCAGTTTTGATTAACGCAGTCAGGGCACCATTGACTTTGTTCCCGGCAGCGACACGCTTGTCCACATCTAAATTACATCTTCCATCCCGGCTAAACGCACTCCCTAAGTATACAATTTCATTCACCTGTTCTAGACATTCCTGATTTACCCATATTTCACAATTCGTTCTTTCTTCGTCCCTTTCAAATACCAGAACCTTAGTTTTATTAGCATCCAAACGGAGACCTTTAATTTCACATTCTTCTTTCATACACCTGGCTAATGTCTGCAGTTCTGCCTCTGATGGTGCAATAAGCACTGCATCATCAGCATACAGCAGACAATTTACTTTAATACGACCCAATTTCACAATCAAACAACTATCTTTCAGCTTCTGTAAACAGTTGTCGAGATACAGTACGAACGGCCAGGAAGACATGACACAACCCTGTTTTACGCCCGATTGGACGCTAAACATGGGTGACAGGTCATGCCCTACTCGCAAACAGGCTTTACAGTCACAGTAAAGTGACTGTAGAGCCCTTAGCAATCGACCATCCACACCATACCCCGGCAACAGTTCCCACATTTTCTTCCTTACAACCTTATCAAATGCTTTCTATTCTTACTATCAATGCCATAATAGTATAATATACAACCCTATTTTTTCCAGTGTGTAAGAAGCAAAACTTGTAATAATAAGTAAATACTTTCGGACAACATCACATAATTTGCTCTGTTCCAAAAGTGACAAGTGAAGAATCGGTAAAAGTAGCACAAACACCCAGACTCGAGACGATGTAGAAAAAGTGGTATTCTACATCGACCCGTTCGGGACCAGGACCTCAGCACTAGTATTTATTATTATCTGTTCTCTCTGGCTATCCCGTCATAGAATATTATATTATATTGATTTATTACTAATTGTATTGCCAAGCGATACCTTGAAAATCGGTATAAACGCCACTCGTCCACTCGTTCTTCGGTAAAGTATGATTTGGACGCACATTTTGGGAATACATTATTAAGAGT
This sequence comes from Sericinus montela, assembly GCA_029286605.1. Classification (NCBI taxonomy): domain Eukaryota; kingdom Metazoa; phylum Arthropoda; class Insecta; order Lepidoptera; family Papilionidae; genus Sericinus; species Sericinus montela. The sequence continues at coordinate 4,697,129 of JAGSMR010000009.1, forward strand.
ACATTTTGGGAAGTTACGGCTTGGACACTAAAACGGCGACATGCTCAGAACCTGTCACTTTGTCCAAAAACTCCGGCGATGTTTGGGTCGAAAGGAGTAAATTGTCTACACTTCCATTGAATGGCCCTGTATTGGGAATGCGTGAAAATAAAAAAATACGTTAAATTAAAAGAAGCGAAAGAGGTACGTAAGGATCGTGACACTTGCGATCTGCTCTCTCTGGTTATCCCGTCATAGAAATATTAATTTCTGTTTTATTTTAAACATAGAAGTTTCTTTGTTACTATACACAAACACAGCGACAACAGTTACATTGCCAGCGACTGGCTGGTGGTGTAACGAAGCTTCGTTACATGCCACGCACGCGCTTCGTTGGTCGTATCGTGACTTAGGTAATATTTATTGTATCCGTTTGATTTATCAACGACGTTTCCCGTTACGTTTGTCTAGTATCTGTTTAGCGTGACACCGTGAAAAATCGACACGCGTTCACCGACACTTGGGTAGTCAGAGTCTTAAACAATTTCGTCCTTTCGATATTTTAGATCTTGTTTTCATTAAAAATACAAATCCACGCTAAAGATTGTTTTTGCCATATTTTATTAGAATGCTCTCTTTAATCAACTACACGCACAGATTCTACACCTTATCTCTATTTAGCCGTATTGTCGATTGGTAGACGTTTGACATGAAGTCCTACACATTTACACTACTTTGTGCATTAAACCTTAAATAAATAAAATATAAGTAAGATCCGATTTTGATCCCCAGGACGAAATCCCATATCAATGAATTAAAGTGATAAAATTAATCATATACTTTTGTAAGCTCTAGCCGACGCGGACGACATGTCAGGTGTCTGTTCCTGGCGTACTTGCAATAACTTTTACATGTCAAGTTTATATTCTACTTATTAGTTGAGAACTTTCTACGACTACTTCAAAATATAAAATTCTAATAATTCTTTGCGTTAGTTATTCTGGTGCTTTTGTAGATGCAATAAATATAACACAAATAAAAGATAAATTAATGCAACTAATCAAAATCATACTACTTAACAACCTAGTAAACGTAATTGTTTTTTTTAGTTATCAACCCTGATAGTCGAATAGCAAAAGTTGACAGCGCTTTTAAAAAAATTATTATCAACCCGGCTGTTTAGTTTTTGTGTTTTTTTTTTTTCAATTTTACGTTAAAACTTTGTGCGTATCGACTTCGCAGCAGGCAGGTGTGAGAATCGATCTAGACTCGAGTCCCGGACGGCGGAAGCGTCGAGCGCCGCCATTGTGGTAGCGTTCACGCGATATGAAAGGCAGATAGCGGCATTGTTGTACGATACATCTCCTTGGGGCGCCGTTACCACATGTGAGAACTGCGATAGTTTCTTAAACCGGTGGTACCATTAAGGCATGCATGATTGCTAACTTTAGTTGGTTTATTTAATGCGGTGAGTATTCCAACAGTTTATTAACAATTATTAGAAGGTTGAGTTAATTGAAATAAGTGTAATAAGAAATCACAATGGCCTAAAATTACTTGCGTAAAAGTTTTTCGAGAATATATTTTCCCTGCAGGCAGTAATCTCCCGTAAAAGAGACTTTCCATAGCCACTTTACTTAGAAAGTTGTCGCAGTACCAAGTTTCTCCGCAAGGACTACTGCCCGTCATATATCTGCTTAGTTCGGATGCTAAAACTTTTAACGGCATTTGGGACAACGAGATCTGTAATGCCTAAATTACAGATCTCGTTGTCCCAAATGAGATTCGGTGAAAGGATAGCCGAAAGGACTTAATTGTTCACAGCTCTGACGACACCAGTATTGGAAAAGTACATAAGTATAGAAAAATCATATTCTTTATAAAAAAAAGTAGCAGAACATTAAGTAAAATTTTAACTACCCTCAGCACTACAAAGCCGATGGACGCAGGTGGTATTGGACTGTTCTTTATACTAATCTTTTCGTAATGATTACGTTTAGTGTGAGTGGATATAAAGGTGAAAAAGACACCATAAAATATGTTAAGTAAGTAATGATAAAATAATAAATAGACCACCTCACCACCTTTCACGATGTCCCAAATAGTCTTCAGTGAGAAATGCCTCGAAAGGATTAAATTGTTTAAGCTGTTTAAAGCGCTAGCTGTTTAGATCTTTATCTACTCCAGTATTGATAGCATGCGTGAAAATATTTTAATTGAATGGAAATGGGCAACTTCAAACATATTACTCAGATTCCAAAGTAATAGCTAAAGCACTTGTGTTATAGAATCAGACACAACGAAGGTACCACAAACAACTCTGCTCTACATATCTGATATTTGTATTTATTTTAAGTCTTATTAAGAACTTATGTGTGAAAACTGACAATACAGATTTCCATTTGTGATAGTAAAATATATCTATCTAAATACCTAAGATTTATAATATTTTAATTTCTCAGAATATACAAAAATGATTTCTCCTTCTTCCTTACATAAGAAATATCATGTTACATGTTATCGTATCAAGCGAACAGAAATAATAAAAATTACGCAATTCAATGTGGAACATATTATATCGCCTTGGTTTGAGTGGATACGTAGAGTCCGATAATGGTATACTGTACGTATCAAACACTCCACAGCTCTAACACAGGCAACTTTAAATTTGAGTTTTGCGACTTCGCTACGGATCAATATTGAATATAACATATTCAAATAAATGAATTCGATAACACAAAAAACTAGTATTTTTATTTCGCTCATCTTATTCTATATATTATTTGAGCATTGCCTAAATTATTCTTGGTAAATGCAGGTTAATTGCAGTGCTTAACAGAATTGTAACAGAATTTTAAGCACTGCAATGCTTATAAAATAAATATATATCTTCAAGCCATTTCCAATACAGGTGTAGACAATTAAGTTTTTCGACCCACCTTTCACTGAAGACATTTTTTGGGACAACGTGACAGGTGACCCCGTCGCCGTCTTATATCTAAGCCAATGATAAATGAACAAGTACGATTTTACGTGGATCAGGAATATGCGCGATTATAAAAAAACTTATAACTAACGATTCTTCGAAATAATTTCGAAGATGTATCAAATACGGCGGTGTGTAATGTTCAATTTGTAGGATTGGAGACTAAGACAGCGATTGACTGATTATCGTTCAGTCGAATTAATTGCCCAGCCTCAGCCTTAGCCTCTGTCTACCCCACTATTGAGAACATGTGTCGCATATTGCGAACACTCTTCTCGTGACTGTCGTAAGAGACGATTGAGCTTTAAAATTAACAAACCGGAATAAACAACTCGGGAAATCCAAGATTTAAATCGAATAGACATACATAAGAGAATAAAAATATTCTTTATTAATATAAATAACAAAACAAAATTTAAAAAATGTTTCCCTTATCGCTAATAAGCAATTTCTTCCTGGCAACCTAGAAAATGAATCGACAAAGAAGAATCATGGATTAAGGTGAACATTAAGTAAAACATGTACACTACATAAATATGGTGTTATGATACATATAGTGCAAGGTGTCTGGTACTGCGTTTGCTAATCCGAATGACAGGCGAAGTATTTTGGGCGGTCCTAGTAACGCGAGAGGGATTAGCCCCGCAGTGGACTTTTACAGGCCGCTATGTATGATTCTACTAAATATACAGGTATGACCGCCAGTAGTAGCCACGGCAGGATAGGCCTCCCCCAAAACAGGGGGTATGCCGTATTTGCAACTCTTGGCAAGCGGATTGTCTACTGTAGTACCAGATAGATACATCTCTGCTCGCTTTGACGCTACAGCAAGTCATCAGTGTGTTAATTTTTTTTTTGTAATTTTTTGAGATTGTCACTCCACCTCATCAGTAGCCAGACATATTGAAGGTGTTACCCAAAATCACCATTTACGATACTCATTGTAAAAAAGGCCACCCCCTTTATATTCTTACGCTGTAACCACACGGCAGCCAAGGCCAGGTATGCATTTTATATCCAAATAATAACAAAAAGCTCGACTACGACACCAAACCTATCGCACCGGTAAAAACTATTGCGGAGTCATCAGGGCTTATAACTGAAATTGATTTCAAAGAGCCAAGACAAAGCTACAGGTTCATAAATTTAAAAAAAAATCACTGGCACGTACCTTCTAAAAGGGAATCTAAATCCAAAAACTTTTTTTTTTATACGCGAGAAAATACCTAAAGTATACCTGCAAAGCATGTGATGTCGCGATCACGCCTACCATGTACCCATGGTGTTTCGCCTTTACCGTATATTGCCAGGACCACGGGAACCGCCGCTCTCGGTAGCCCCTCTTCGGGAGAGAATGAACACTCTCCCTCACGTCTACTTATTTTGCCTCTAACACAAGTGTTTGAACGAGCACTCGAGACCCCTAATTTGACCACTAAATGTCAACATATTGTCACAAATCTATTTCATTGAAGTTTTTATAGATAAATGAACAAATGAATGATGTGTAGTAAAGCACTATATGTATGCATAATATATATAAAATAAAATTATTGTTTATTGCATATAAACAAACGTACTATTTATAAAACAATAAAAACATAGACGACACTTTAGAATGTAGAGTCGAGTTAATGCTGCAAGTAATAGGTAACTATTAAATAAAAATGTATCAGAAAAACTACATTTGTAGCTTTCTACGCCGTAAGTAAATGGCCAATAAAGAAAATATCAACATTAGAAAAAGATTAGCACCTAAAAAACCGTTTGCGCCCAAAAACAAACACTGTTATCGCACAATAAATTTCAATACAAAATACACAAATAAAAAACTCAACTACTAACGAAAATAAATAAATTATCTACGTGACATCGATTCGAATGCCGCAAATAAAAGAACGTGAGAATTAATTCACGAAATGAATAGCAGAAAAACTCACTTGGCTCTGATTATCCTGATTCTTGTTGGATGGTCTCAGCTTCAAAACCGTTTCCTGCCTTGAACCGGACACCGGCGACCTAGTGATATACCGATTGGACAGCCTCCTCGCAAAATTACTCTTAAAATCCTCACATCTCATTATAGATTCCACCGGTCTATTAAAATCTTCCTCTAAAATATCGGCAAATGCGTCCCTACTTTGAGCGAGCATAGCGTTTTTAAGTTCAATAAAGTCGTTGAGCAAAACATCAAGTCCGTCGACGATCTTCGAATTTCAAATGTAACGATAAAATACGCGATAGCGGATTGACGACCGACTCAACCATCAACGATTGAGGTAACCCTGATACTGAATGAGCAATGAAATATACGTACGTCCCTCATAGAAGGCTCTATCCACGCACCTGTTATCGCGTGTTAAGAATTGTTAGCGAACTAGTTGTAGCTATAGAAAGTAACAAACCGTAATATTCACTCAAACTTTACACAAATTTAGGCGATAATCTCGTAAACAAATATTTAACACAATGTGCAAAGAATTCTCTTATTTTGAAAATTCGAAAATTAATTACAGCGCCATCTATTGGTTGAGAGCCCAAATTTTAGGAACTAAAAATAATCAAATGAAACTTTAGAAGTAAACGGTTCGAAGCTGTTTTATGGATGGTCGATAGATGGCGCTGTTCAGTTTCAAACATTTAATAGAGTTAAATGTACGTAAGCATATTAGGAAGGGAAGGAAACTTAATCTAGTCTAGTTGTTAGATGGTCGGAACTCTAATCAGGAGACTGCAGTGCTTAACAAATTGCACATAAGGTTTGAGGAAGAGATTTTGAGAATGTCTTAAGTTATGTGCAATTTGTATATAAATTATATTGTATTTGGATATTAAAACGGCGGCTTGCTCAAGGTGTTTTGTACAGCGATCGCCAATCAACTATTCCGTCCTATAGACTCTTATGTCCTGTAGAGGAGTTGCACTCGCCGTTACGATGATCATCATGAAATATGGATTCCAATTACTAGATTAATTTTAACCACTAACCATCCCGCATTGATATGGGCGTGAGTTTGATTGGTATTCCACCTAGATATACGTTTTGATTAGATATTCGATGTTCTTTTGTAAACTTTTAATGACCATTGACTTTTATAAACCAAATGAGTAGGGCAGAGCAGAGCTGGCAACACCATGTAAGCCTGTGTGCCTCTTATCCACGGTTGTCGTCAAATATCTCGTATTTACTTAAGGCCCTGTTAAAGTCCACTGCAGTACATAGGCCTATACCTCAAGGAAGATCCACTTTTGTGGTACCAGACAACGCACCGTTGACGCATCTGTATATCACCAGTCTGCTTAATTTTGAACTGGTACTTTACGAGGTGGTTAACCCGCTACGTGAGATTTACAATGCGTTCTCCTTAGTTGCCTCTTACGACGCCCAGGGGAAGAGAAGGGATGGTATCATGCATCATTATTCATTCATCGTTTTACGTAGCCTCAATACATACAATATACATCAGTAATTCCTATCCGCCGCTGGAGATAAAAGAAATAGGATTATCAAGTGCGTCGTCCTATGGCTTGGGCTAGTCAAAGGTCTAAAAAATTAAGTCACCTTTTGATGAAGCTTATTTGGGATACTGTGATAGGAGATGAGCCTCTATCTTCATAAACATAGAAGTCATAATTCTTTATAAAAATATAAACTTTTATTGTAATCTTTTTTGTAAAGTTTTAATTATCTATCTGTAACTTTATTTAGCTTATATACTTGATATCGTAACGTAACAATGCATTAAATAAGCAGAGTGGATGGATGATCGGAATTCCAGTCAGGAGACTCGAGTTCGCTCCGTAGGCGATAAGCTCGTACCAACGACATAACACAATGACGGTGTTATTGTATTATGTTTAATAAAATGTCTTTAGTGTACGATAGGTCGAAAGATCTTTATTGCCTGGATCTCTGTCAGTATTGGGAACAGCATGAAATTATATAATAATACATAGAGTACAAGATAGATAGAGTTGATGATATTACCGTCACCTATGTCATACTGACGTAATTTTACCCGCACGCAGAAACATACACGCTATCTCATCTGTACCCGATATATCCGTTGAGACTTATGCATACAAATGCTTAGTTGCAACGCTCTAGACACGTTGCTAACAACATAACCAGATATGAAAATCAGTAAACGAATGTCTGTTGTGTTCACTTCCTGTTGTTTTACTTTTGGGTTGAATGGCACGGGGTGTGGCAGCCAAGTGAAGTGAAGCGAAGCCACATTGTTTAATCTGTTCTGACTTTTTTTCACTCAGTCAATTTCCGTAATGCCTTATAGATTAAGTTAGGTGTATGGCTATAATATATGGCATAAACATTGCCACATTCTGTTAGCTCCACGATAGGCTCACCACCAGTTACGCTGTCCAAAATAAGCTTCGGTGATAGGTGGATCGAAAAAATTAATTGTTTAGACTTCTGTCTACCACATATTGGGAAATACTTGAAAATATATTATTATTTTCTATCTGCCCCAGAATAATGAAATGTGATATATTTATTATTACGTTAATATTCCAACAACCCGTCTTAATAAATGGGCTAATAGGTTTTTATTAAAAAGTTCCCGAGAATAGATAATTGAAACATAACTTTTACAACTTGGCCGTAGTAATGGATACATTATTAAAAAAGAAAAAATGAAGATTGTTCAAAATAGAAGACACTTACCCTAAAAGCCACCGGTTAGCTGTGGGTAGCCACAATAAATCAATTACTTTTAAGTAATATTATAAGAAAAGGTAAAGGACTTTATTTTGTAATAATTTTTCTTATGATTTATCTGTGTACATAAATTATTAAATAAAAAAATGTAGAACTATGATTTTACTTGGTTATAACTGGGTGGGGTTACCGCGCTCACAGAAACAAATGAAATACTGTCAATCCTTCTGCACTGTCACCAATTGCAAAACACGAACGCGCGAGACGTTTTGCGACATAGTCATTTGCGTACAAGCACATTGTAATAATTTTGTAATTTCTCCTCACTTGTATGTTACTTCTCGACTCGTCTATAATAAGTTACCAAATAAGTATTAACGTGATAACATACAAACGTACATTTATTTTCTAACATTGATCCATACGGTGTAAACAGAAAGTACTCGAGCATTGCCCATGACCTCTTAATTAAATTATTACTGATAAATTTACTGAACTGGATAATGTAAATACATTTTGTTTTTAATAATGTTATTTTTACTTCTACTAATTTACTTAACGACCTTTTAAAGGCCACTGTAAGGTGCATGGCTCTATCGTAAAGAGGTTCATTGTAATCGCCACCTTCAAGCAGAGTGGCTATCGCAATCGAAAAACAATAAATCACGATGGCCGAGTGGTTGGATGGTCGGAATTTCAAGTCTCGAGACCCGAGTTCGATCCCCAGGTGGCAGGCTCGTACCAAAGGGTTTTTCAAAAACTCTTGTACGAATTATATCGTTGACTTGGACATAAAGACGGCGACCGGCTCACAACCTGTCAGGTTGTTCCGAAAATATTTTCGGTGGAAGGTGGGTGGAAAGGACTTAATTGTCTAGACTAGACCTCTGTCTACCCCTGTAATGGGAATTGCGTGCTGATATTTACTTATTTTTTATTTTATTAATAAAAGAAGAAGATTTTCTATTTAATTTCCCTTATAAATGCGCAACGCATAATTAACGCAACGAAAGATAAATATTAGATGATACAGATAAGTAATAATTGAGGATGCATTACCCAGGTTATTAAAGCATAATTATTCACTAGTAGATACTTCAGAAATATAGATATCAAATGATATTAATAATTAGTATAATCTATTAATTTCTAAAGTTAGAGAGCATTTATTTAAAAGCTGAGTTTATTTTAAATTTAGAATTTTATTTCTATATTAATTAAAGTGTACCACGCTGCAAAGGAGGCTATTGATTAGATGACGAAGTTTGATAAAATTCCCAAATTCACCTCTTCCGACAACCACGGGCATATTAGTGGTGGTTAATTCTTACATCCATAGCACACAACAATATTATTCATATACTGTATCACTTGTTGTGTATAATTTATGACGAGAGATCATGTTTCCATTCAATGTAAGTACAAAACCACGCGAATTGCAATACAGAATTATTTATTGCCAAACTGTTATTAAAAAAAAGTACCGACAGAATGCGGTTACGTTCTCAATTTGTAAGTTATAACATTATATAACCGGTAGATGTGTAGCTCTGGGTGCATTGTTCGTTACAGTTACAGGCACAATTTGTTTTAGTTTGTTTATAAACAACACACCAAAACGGCGACAGGCTCGCCACGTTCGCATAGTAATTAATGGATTAATGAAGACAGGACAGTTACGGGTAGCACTAAAATGAATGATTTGACAACAATGTTATGTTAATAACTAATTTTCAGACTTTAGGTTTGTAACTGATTCTTTGCATGAGTTGGGGATCCGAGGCAAGCATGAACAGAACCGAGAAACAAATAGAGACAGTACAGCGTTATTATTTAGGCTCCTATGAGACTTTTGGATATGGAAACCTAGAAGAGAATAACCAAGCAGTACAATCAACGAAACACATTCTAATGTCTTTAATTACCCTAAGCGTGTTATCCGGGTTTGAGACTCCCAACCAAACACATAACCAATAAATATTTACACAATAATTATGAATTTACGGGTCTTTTATCATCTGAATCCACTTATCACGACACAGGGACTCCTAAGTGTCGTTAGTTTTGAGATCCCGGGTTCGATTCTCTGGCGGATCAAAATTAAAAACCAATTTTTCTACATCGTCTTGGGTCTGTGTGTTTGTGGTACCTTCGGTGTTTCTGATTTCATAAAAAAGCACTTTAGCTATTTATTTAGGGATCAGAGCAATGTATGTGATTTTACCCCTATCTATTTATTTATCTATTTAACTATTACTTTAGCTGCAGATAACTTGTGCAACTGATTGTAAATGATCATATTTATATGATAATTAAAAATGGAAACGTTTAAAAAAATAATACATTCAACTGTAAAAAGTTCCGTAACCTTGTAACTTATGAAAACGATAACGCAAACAAAATCAAAGTTATATCCAGTTGTAACTAAAATTTTCCAATGTGACTTCCATTTACAGTAAGTGGCTATCCACTTTAAAAATAAAATAGCCTCAATTTGTCAAAACATCGACAAACTATGAGAAAATACTTGAAAAACCTTGACCTCAGATATTTGGGGACATTACAACAGCGACCATTCAGGTACAATGTTTACATCTGTATCACTAAATCACACAAAGAAAAAAAAGGAAAAGGATAAATATTGTTTCGTAATTTAAATGTTCACATAAAAGCGAAAGGTGACTCTTTCATAAACTGATTAATTACTTGACCTATTGATGAAATTTTCAATCGAAATAGATTAAGGGTATGAGACACCGGCTAAAATTGGTTATTAGGAAACTCCCCGCGTAAAAGTGGTGAAAATTTGCGGGAAACTATATAATTTCTGGACTTAGAATGCATATTTATATGGCGGCTATTGCTGACAACGATAAATGACCTGATTAATTACAGAAAGTATAAAAAAAAATATTTTAAGTGGCTGTTACAAATGGGGATTGGTAATACCGCTGTTAATATGCTCGCAATTGCCATTTATAGTAGCCAACGCGGGCGAAGCCGCAGGTGAAAAGCTAGTCTTTAATAACATAAAGTAAGTTTATAAGGTTAAAAAAATTGCCTAATTATTACAAATTAAACTATGCACTTTCTGTCATGAACTTATTAGTAACACATAACAGAGAAAGTTGAGACAGTTTTATTGTAAAAGTAAATCGATTCCAGGTATTCAAAGTATTAACTATAGTAAAAGGTGTTCGCCCTTTATGTTCGGATAACCTTGGCCCGCTACGCAAGTGCCTTTCTCGTGGCGAGTCGTTGACTCAAGACTACCTATGTCGTCAGAGCCCACTCGCGGATTTAAGGAGACTTCTGCTCCAACAAATACTTAAACAGACTTATCAAAGCAACCTAATTAGATGTCTGGCATTTTTAAACTAAGACAGCTTTAACGGTAGTATAAGTATCAAGTTTTTTAAGGCATCATATCACCTGATGACTTGTAGAGATTGCAGGAAAACTACGCAGAAGCGTTGCAAGTAGAAAAGAACAGTAGAGCTGTACTCAGCTATTGGTACCGTGAAAACCATTGTACACTCCACTCTTCTAAAAATGTCGTCAATATAAACTCACATTTGTATTATAATTACAAATAACTTACATTGGCTTAAATGAGTAATTTGTTTTGGATTAAAGGTTTCATAATCAGGTGTTAGCGCTTGAAGTATAGGTTATGTTAATGTTACCAAATACCAGGTACTACTAACACTAATAGATAGATAATTGAATAATGCACATTTTATACACGAAGACCAAAGAATATCTTCACGCTATTCGGAATTCTGACAGAGGGCAAGACAATTAAGTACTTACAACCCACCTTTCACCAAATACATTGTTTGAGAAAAAAAGTGACAGGTGATGTGCCTATCACCGTATTTATATCCATGCCAACAATGTAAATCGTACATAAGTTTTGACAAAACTCATTAGTATGAGCCATTGCTCAGGTACTATCTGAATCGAACTCGGTTCGCTTGATTTCCGATCACCCAAGCACTTGGTTATCGTTACATATAAAGACCAAAGAATGGTTTTATAAATTAATATATTTTGCACATACATAATTTGGGCTTATTTACTTCTTTAATTTAAAGCTATAGGGTGGCCTAAAATATTATATGAAGATTCAATGTTGCCAGGTGGAAAAGGAAACATATATTTTATGTCATATATTTTATGTAGAAATTTTATATTTATAGAAATTTCACTTTACAACAAGGCAAATCAGCGCTCGCGCAAAAATATTCCCAGCACTGAATGTCTACATTTATCATTCAAATATGAACCACGTTTCTACCAAAACGCAATTTCAACCAATGGACTGAAAAAAGTGTTTTTCACAATCACAAGGTCACAGCTATTACAAAAAAAATTAAATAGTGAAGACATCGTTGAGTACTTGTATACAATAGGAAAAAAAATAGTGGACGACCTCGACGATCCCAAATCAAGAAAGACCATAATTACGATGTGGGTCAGACACAGCGGACTGCGCGTTACATAATCTTTGCTCTGTTACTTGCTCTTGGGCACTCATCTTCTATATAGTTATCGCGTTCATTCCCGCTATAATTGAATACATCTATTTTATATCATGCTTCGTATATTTGTTTGAAGGTCATTTGTGCAATTAAAGTATTTTAGTACATTATATTGCGAAAATTAAGCATAAGTTTTTATCTAAAATAATTATCATGTTATTCAAATTTTTTGCCTGTATACTTAGTAAATTTAATAAATATATAACATTACTGAGTTATAAGAGTTTAGTTATCAAATGGTATGTGATGCAAAGAACGCATCAAGCCCACTAACATGAAAATGTCCACTACCGTATTCTCAATACTCAAATGGATAGAGGTCTGGACAGTATGGTCCTTTTGTCCCATATTTTACAGGTACCTGTTTGAGACAATGCTAAAGATAACAAGATGACAAGGGGTGAGCCTGTCGCCGTCTTAAAATCTATGCCAACAATATATATTATAGATAAATACGAAAAAACTAATTCGGTAATAATGTGATCCCCCTCGAGATGGAGTGCGACGTGCAGGTGACAGAAGACCGTTCACAGTGGAAAGTTATGGGGGTGCGGTATGTTCAGCAGAGGACTCTTGATAAGCTGTAAAGAAGAGGAAGGAAAACTAATTTGAACAAGCTTACATGAGACTTCGATTCCTTTTAATCAACTTAAACCTAACTAATTAATACATGTATTAATACATAACTACAGAGATACAACTACGGTTTCATTTCCGGTATATGTTCTCCAAGGCTACCTACCTAGTAATTAAATAAACAGGTTATATTTATCTAGTGCCGAGTGTTTCTTGTCAAACCCCTTAAGAACTGTGCACTTTAACTGTTAATTATATACATAATTACCACTATTGTTACAATATAAAAAAAAAGTCACGATAGCCGAATGGTTGGGTGGTCGGAATTTCGAGTCAAGAGACGCGATATCGATCCCCAGTTGGTAGGCTTGTACCAATGGGTTTTTCAAAAAAAGCTTGTGTTTCAACTATATCGTTGTCTTGGACATAAAGGCGGCGGCGGGCTCACCACCTGTCACGTTGTCCCGAAAATATCTTCGGTGGAAGGTGGGTCAAAGGGACTTAATTGTAGTACTAGACCTCTGTCTACCCCTGTATTGGGAATTGCGTGATATAATTACTAAAAGAAGCAATAATACTCGTTAATAAATACATAGGACGGAGTCAAATCTCTGACTACCCCATTATTGAGAAATGCGTGAAGTTTTTTCGAGTTTAGAATAAAATGTATACTAGTTTATGATTGATATATTACTATTTTCTTAAACTTCGATGTTTTATTATTACCACTGTTTGCCACTACAAATTCATAATGTCAATTTAATCAAATAGGAAGCATCGATGTCGTAACCAATGTCTGGCAACACAGATTTATTACTTCACGCTCCATTCAAGTATCGTAGCATAAAAGTGTTATTTCAACGATTGAAAGCTTTGATGCGTATTTCATTTCTTTTGTTATTCCGAGTTGTGCTTGTGAATAATTGCTCTATGATACAGGGTTCTTCGATTCTAACCGATATAATGTATAATTTAGGTAAGAAATAGCCATCCCCTTTCCTCTGGTGCTGACACACATAGCTGAAAAGTATGAAAATTTAAGTAATTCTCACGACATTTCCAATACAGGTCGACAGAGTAAGACAATTAATTATTTTCGACCCACCTTCCAAAAAATACATTTTTGCGAGATCGTGCTAGATAATGAACCCGTCACCGTATTTACGTTCAAATCAACGATATAAATCGTACATCGTACATAAGTGAAAAGCCCATATGTTGAGCCTTAGGAATCAAGATCGGGAATCTTTACTCGAATTCTGATTACCAAACCACTCGGCTATCGTGCCTTTTAAGTAATCTTAATATAATATTATAAATGCACAAGTATGTTTAATTGTTTCGCTCTAACGCCAAAACCACTAAACCTGTAATAAAAATTTTTCATCAATGGTTAATTTTTAGCGAGTAACATAAGCAGAATTTTTCCATTTAAGATTTCATTTTTACATTTAAGTTTTCATTCAGATAAGAAGAAAATTACACTATGCATTCGTGTAATTTTCGTACACATAGTATGAAAATTGACTTATAAAACTCATTATTAGACGAACACTGCGATTTTTTGTGTTGGAAAAGTTTTGTTACTACAGAGATCCTAATTCACTAGGATTCTACGATGTACACCATTAAAACATTAAGGCGAAATTATTTTTATAAATAAATATTTTCACGCAATTCCCAATACAGTGGTAGACAGAGGTCAAGTCTAGACAATTAAGTCCCTTTGACGAACATTCCACCGAAGATATTTTCGGGACAACGTGACAGATGGTGAGCCCGTCGCCGTCTTTATGTCCAAGCCAATGATGTAAATCGTATATAGGTTTTGAAAAAACCCATTGGAACGAGCTTGCCACTTGGGGATCGAACTCGGGTCTCTCACCTCGAAATTCCGACCACCCATCCACTCGGCTATCGTGACTTATTTATTAAACTTAAACTGTTTTTAATTAGTAAATATTTGTGCACAGCTCACTATTCAATTAATTCAAATTCCTGCTGTTTCCATTTGTTTTGGAGAAAACTTATTACTTTCTAATGATAACATAATAATGATATATGATTGTGACATATATCTAAAGTCTTTGAAGCGTGCGAAACCCCGGGTAAAAGCTAGTATTAAATAAGCCTGAAAATGTTGACGGCTGAGTAAGACATTTTCTTAAACGACAACGTCCACCAATGCGTATTGGCAAACACACATCCCCGAAATGATTTTTCTTCTCAGGTTTTGCCATAATCGCCGCTCTTGGCTAACGGATGGGCGATCGCAGTACCAGACTCCTCGATGGTTATCCCGTTATCTATCGGTAGCCAATATAATTTTTAAGGCTCTGTCACTTAGTCACTTCTTACGACACCACGAAAAGAAATGGGGATAGATTTTTACAGTAACCTCACGGAAAAATAGACAACGATAATCGAGTAAAATTTGTAAGTGTATATATGAAAGTACTTTAAGTAAAGAAAAATACATAGCTACTCCTTGCCTCTTATTTAGATTTATAGGACTCACTTGCTTAAATTTCAAACTTCACATTACAATTCACATTCACAATGCAATTGTATCAAGACTTTTGAAATTGAAAAGCGGCTGCATGTAGTATCTACACATCTTAGAAATCAGATATGCCCAATTAGCTCGTCTCGGTACGACGTTGTTTGTTCATTGGTCTGACGAGCGTGTGCTGATCTGCTCACGCTTGCAAATTTAAATTGAGCAAACCCAATGAATTTTTTATTGTTTTTATATTATTTAGCCAAATTTACCTAAATTAATTTTTACAACAAAATTTGATAATGAATTTTAATGAAGGTTTAAACAAAACGGTAATTTATGAATAATTTTGATGACTATACGTAATTGTAAACAAAAAAGCTACTAAAGAATATAAACATTGTATTTCAACAATATGTTGTCTTCAATTTAGCGGATACAATTTTTATTGGAATAATAATTATTAAGCATGTTTTTATTTTTGGAGCATATAAGTCACGCTGGACTTTTTTGTGATTAAATTAATGAGAAATTTAATAACAATAAAAAGTCCAAAAGTCATGGGCCGTTATAATGATGATGTTACTCTCGACTATGGTCTAGCCCGTAATAACACTCGAAATAAAACTCTCTATACAGACTCTCTGTACCCCTTAAAACCCGAACAGTTGTTGCAGTGTTGTATAGTCGAAGAAATTGTGTAAAGTGCCTGGTAAGACTAACCCCGCAGAGATGGACTCTACCAGCTCTGAAATATTTTGTTTAGAAAAATGTTACTTTTTTTACAAAAACTTTTTTTACATGACTGAGCCAGCTCGACTGGGTATTTCTATAGGTATCCAGATAAATAAATTTATTTTCCCATCAATCCCAAAATATTTTTTCGAAGGGACTAAAGTGTCTAAAATATACCTCTGTCTACCCCTGTATTGGGAATTGCGTGAAGATATTTTATTTTATTTAGACAAAATTATAAATGTGAATTAAGATAATAATATAAAAAATATATACGAAATAACCATTATTTGTTTTATTCCATGGCTTACATTGTAAACTCTTTGATGTAAGAAACACAAAAAAAAGGCCTGTCACGTTTACGATGCAGATAAAAAGCTACGGCGCATTGTATAACCTGCAACAGTTTTCTGCTGGTTTTTGATCTCAATAATAACGACCTTAATCATCTACGCAATGTCTATGTTATAATTTGAGTTTTATGTAATAGTCACGGCTGTTGGGACACTCAGAAGTTCTAAACATTTTAGTTTTACAGCAATATAGATATTTAAAAACACACTAGCTGACTCGGTGAACTTTGCACCCCCAATAAAAGTTGAAATAATACCACCAATAAATAATATTAGAATTAGTTATTTATTCTTGTACTTTTTTATATTTTGTCGCTTTTAAAACCTTTTTCGAACTTCTACAAATATTTCTGAACCAAAATTTGGTAAATCAGTTCAGCCTTTCTCGAATTTTTGAGAAACTAACATACGTCAATATTTTTTTATATAAACAGATAATTCCAGTTAGTGTGATAAGCGTGGCAGTGATTGCAAAAGGTTTTATGCGGATTTTAGTGGTCATCCATGACAATTTTATAAATAGCCAGGAAGAGTAGCGGTAAGCCACCGCTAGTAAGAGTTCTATCTTCCTTCTTATTGTGCATTTTTATTCATGTTGAAATTTTGTGTACAATAAAGTTAAAGTTTCATTCGGTTATTTATTCAATATTCACACATCATAAAATGCCCGAAATCTATATTTTTAGGGTTGCTAGTGTATTTGTGGGTATCTATATTTTTAGGGTTGTAAGTTAAGTGTTGCAAACTTATATTTTTGATAAGACATGTGGTGTATTAATGTTTGTTCTAGCTTATCGATAGTGAGACAGACGGTCTCGACATACAAACAAATGTATTATATACATTTAACGACCACCCTGGATATGTAGCACACCGGTTTCACAGTGTCGCCAGTTCTGAGGTCCAGAGTTCGATCAAAGTACGAGTCAATGGAAAAAAACACTTTTTCTACATTGCCTAAGGGTTAAGTTTATGTATTGTTTGTTTCGTACTTTGTAGTTTTCGGTTCCATAACACAGTTGTAGCTAATTTTAATATCTGAGCAATATATGTAATATTGTCCCTATACATTATTTATTTATATTTACTAGTATTTAGGCTCTAATATACTATTAATAATTACATAACATGAAAGCTGATCTAGTGGCATCTTATACTATTATATATCATACAGGCGATGATTTTTGATGGTATTTAATACATATTTTAATAAAAAATACGCATTCTTAATAAAAACATACGTCTTTCCCTAATTTAATTGTGTAATTCAAATAAAAACAACAAACAGTTTTGCCCTTATGTATACGACACTCTGTTTTAAATACTCATTTGTTTTCCCTACAAATCTCATCCATCGAACACGTATGTTAAAAAAATGAAGAAATTTTGTAACTGAAAAATATGTCTCTTTTTGCGTACTCTATATAGAGATAAATATTTCCAATGAACAAACTCCATTGCGTAGTCACAGTAAAAAATGTTACCGATACCAGCAATGTTACAGATGGCGGGATATCTAAGGAGGTAATGCCAAACATTACAGCTGAAAGTGTTGTAGAAGTAAGCAAAACAAGGTGTAGTGTCCAAGCAACTGGTAGTGTTGCGGTGAACGTTGAGGCGTTAGGGCGTGTTCACTCGAAAACTTTTTCGGCCTTTTTGACATTCAAATTTATCCGGAGCTTTTGACCGGTGAGTTATATTTTATATTTTAATGAAAAAAGCTACGCGAATTCGTAGATGCACTGCGATATATTAAGGTTCGCTTTAGTTTTATTAAATTTTTTGGTAATATGTTATAAATTAACATATGCTGCTTATTTTAGTAGACAATGGTTACAACTGTTAATATTAATTAAAGTCTATTTTACTGGTAATTTAGTTGCAAATTCGTAAAATATTAAAAAAGTAAATAAATATTAAAACAAATACATTTTTTTTATTTTAATAGTTTTCAGTGGTTCAGTGTAATAAGTTTATGTACGAAAAGTATTATTTTAAATAAAACAAAGAAATGTAAATCAAACCTTATTAAATTAAAGTAAAATTAAAAAAAAATCTGCAGGCACAGCTGGGATCTTTATTAATTTCTCTCTTTTTTTAAATTTCTCTTTAATTTTATAAAAATTACTACCGATACTTATATACTTTAAATATCAATGAAAATGCATAATAATAAATCTAACCTATTCATATTTTGATCTAAGGTAGATCCGAATGAACTCTATTAGTCCGTTTTTAATAGTAATACATGTTCTGAACGATGTTATATATAATTTAACGTAATTATCTACGATGTCATGGTCCACTTACTATTTATAAATTATAATGGAATTTTTATTGATTTTAAAACATATAAGTTATGCTGAACTTTTTGTTATTAAATTGAAGAGAAATTTTTTGTCTCAAAATTTTGTTTTATAAATTACTTTAAATTTTTTTTATTTAGTCATTAATTTAATATCATAGTAAGCTTGTTTTTTACTAATTTAACTAATATTTTGAATGAGATTAAAAGTGGAGACTCAAAACCGGCCCTGGGGATGGTTTACATAATATTTCACGATACTCTTTGTAAAAAAAATACGCTTTTTAACCCCCATTTATAAACAGGGGGGTTTTATAATTTTAAAGTATGTATCAACGTGTTGATGGCCCGGTAGCCTAAATGGAAGTGGTCCTGACAAAGCTAAGGGTTGCGAGTTCGAAGCCCGCAAGGTGCAAAAATTTGTGTCATGATTCAATGATATATTGCTACGTTTGTAGTCAATTCATAGATTATATAGTATGTACATATGAATATTGATCTGTGTAAACATATATTTTTGAAAGTATTATGGCCATAGGCTCACCACCTGTCACGTTGACCCAAATTAGGTTTGGTGGAAATTGACTCAAAAAATCTTTTTAGTCTAGATATCTGCCTGCCTCAGTATGGGAAATGGCGTGAAGATAAAAAGAAAAGCTGTGAGTCAAAAAAGATGATTATTATATTCAATAATTCCTTGTTGTTATTAAATAAAATTTAAACTTTAGTTTGAGTTTATCCTAAGGATGTCTTTACGCCATTTCCAAAACAGGAGTAGACAGAGGTTGAGACAATTTAGTCGTTTGGACCCACTTTCAGGCTGGACCACCACGCCTCTGAGCCCGTCGCCGTATTAGTGTATATGTGCATATCCATAACTCAATAATAGACATTCACATTCATCGCACAAATGTACGCCCTTAGCGGGATTCGAATCTGCAACTCTTAGCATAGAAAGCACTATCAAATTGGCTACCGGGTCGTAAGTCATTTATAAAAAATTAATGTAACGAATACCTAAATTAACTATTTGCATTTGTTAACTACAAATCTCACATTGCTTATGCAAGTTTTATTAGTTTTCGTAATAGTACCAACTTAATGATATCTTCTTGTATACAAATTCTCGTGTCACGATGTGTCACTCGTAGTGTATCAACTAAGGGTAGTCGTGTTCATATGTTACCGGAAACAAACAGATACCTGGTTCTCTTTTTATGTTTTAATTTTTGGTATGACATTGTATATTTTTTTATTACATTTCATGTTACGTATTTTAAACACTCTTTAAGATATATGCCTTGTACGTAAGGGGCCATATATGTGATTATAGTGACAATGAAATTAGTAAGAATATGTTTAACTCATAAAATTACCGCATACTTGCGAATGCCGGTAATAATATGAACACTATTAATGACATAACGAAATAAAGCTCAGCATGGATTACATTTTTGAAATGTTTGAATTTTTACATAACACATTTCAATAATTTTCGATCAGGATATCGCTAGTGATTATTCAATTATTCATTCTCCAAGTCCACTCCATGACCGTAGTTCTCTCTGATAAGGAAAATTTGCTTCAATTGGCGATCGCAGTACCAGATATTTAACAATTTAGACGTTTCTGTCTAACAACCGTCTGTTCAATTTTAATTTTTTAAACTTCTGTATAGTTTTGTTTTTCGATAGTAGTAGTAAGATGTACGCTGATCATACCTTAGTACAACTACAGTCTACTACAGACTTAGATTCTTACAGCTAATCTATAAGTTTTCGTTTATTTATGGATTTATTAATAATTATTTTATACATTTAAATAATATTAATTTACTCGAATATGAAATAGGAGTATGCATTCGGTGTGCTTTCTGTGCTGGAAGTGTTAACATAAATTATATTTAGGTATAAAATGTGACAAACAAAATGTTATACTGAATTATGAGCGACAGCGAAATATGACGTGGTTATGTCATTAATGTGCAAACAAAACAGCTTAATTTAAATGGGGTCAAGAAAACCATAAACTTACATAAAACTATCAGACAAAATGAAATGCACTACATCCTATTCTACATACATGCATAACGGCATATATAAATCCATTACAGGACTTCGACCTACCCATACACATATTCTAAATTTTACAATAGTGTTATTTGAAATTAACACAATCAGGGAGTAGGTAGAGTAAATAGTAAATACCTAGTAGATATCATTTATCATCATTTAGGTCACGGAAATTACGAATTGGGCAAACGTAAATGAAACTTGTTATTCAATTTCTCACATGAAAGACAACATCTAATTATGCATTACGCGGATTACAAGATTTTAATCAATTGTTGCTAAAGCAAAAACAGACCTTTCTTTATATATATACAGTCTAAAACACATCGCTGTTTTTATCATTACAGGAGAATGTAAGTAGGTTAGTTAGTCGTAATAGTCTCAACATCAAATCAAAACTGTGACTGATATTAACAGTAGATTTCGTCCAGTAACTAAGATCTTGTATTGATAGTAACATAGAAACTGCTTGCATCATATCATTAAAATAGCTTGCATACACATCAAATGTATAAAATCATTTATTCATGGACATAAGTAACATACATTACATCCATCGATTGTTATTTTTTAATTTACCACTATTTCTTAATGAGGTTCTTCTCTAACGAAGAAGAAACAGGCGAAAGAATCCGCAGGTAACTTATTTCTTGTAATTTTTTTTAAGAAATGATTTTAATAATAAAAATAAATTGAAACAGCATAGAAGCGATAAACACATTGACAGAGGTTACTAATCATTAATGTATTCATTTATAGTAAAATAACTCTTTAGTTGAATACTTCTTTTAATAAATTTCTTGAACCTATTAATGCTTCAAGCGCTTAAAATTAGCGCTACTGATAACAAAAAGATAAAGGTAAGAAAGAAGAAATATATGAAAAAAGATATAAGAAAAAGATATAGGATAGATGATTGTTGGACCGAAGGATGTTTTATACTAAGCTCCATTTAGTACGGTGTAATGCAAGTCATCGTTAATGATGCAATTCTTCCTCAGTGCAATATTCGTTGCAAGCTAGAGCACCTTGTAAATAATTGTATAAGATATAGTTTCAACCTTCGAAAAGATGACCATATAATAATATCTTCATGCCATTCCCAATACATGGGTAGACAGAGGTCTCGACAATTAAATCTTTTCGACCCATCTTCCACCGAAGACATTGTTTTTGGACAGGTGGTGAACCTTATGTCCAAGCCAACGATATAAATAGTATATACGTTTTTGAAAAAACCCATTGATACGAGCCTTGGAGATCGAACACGGGTCTAGTGACTGGAATTCCGATGGTAGTGTACCATTCCGCTTTCGTGACTAATAAAATATGACCATATCTAAAAATACCGTTCTCGTCTTAAATAGCTTACTGTTCACGAAAGGCGAAACGCTAAATTACTGTTTACCCTTCGTATGTTTGTAAGAAACCGATCTCCCTGTCTCTTCCCAAAGGTGTTGTAAGAAATGACTACGGAAATATGTACCCTTACGGGAGAGGCCTATGTCCTGCAGTGGATGTGGATATGATACTTTCTTTTAAAATTATCTGCAGATGTTATGGAATGCAGTAAGTACTTAGCCCAGTTTTTTACCTTATTCCCATAAAAAGTGAAGTGATTATACAGTGGACATTCTTGTCGCTAAAAATGTCTGCTTACAGACAATCTTAACATATTTTGCTAGTTTTTCCACTAGTAATGGTCTTCTTTTCTCGAATAATTTATGATTATAACGTATGATCTAAAATGTTATTTATGTTATAATCTTAAATGTTTCCATATTCCATTTCTTTTTCTTTTATCTATGGGATTAGGGTGAATAAGGAGCTACGATCCAAGGTGGATTTAGGGATATTAAGTGGCTACCGCCATACACCTACGAACAATTTCAAAAGCAGGTTACAGAAAAGATGACTAATATGGACCCTCTGAAAAATAATATGGAATTTCACATTGCCGATGACTATTCTGGCTTTTTACTTTTACTTTTATATATGGCGATATAATTTAATTGTTTGTTTCTCCAACTTGGCAGTGGCGCATATAAATTTTTCTATAACGAAGAAGAAACCGGCGAGAGAATTCGTATTTTATTTACTTTAAAGTATATTCTTTTCAAATATAGTAAAATATCTAACAATTATAAGATAATTTGTAAATGTAATTAGCAATGAGCAACAGCAGAAAAAACAAATTATGCAAATGTCTTATAATTAAGGTTATAAATAATATTAAATATTTTAGTCTTAAAAATATGGAGGTAATTAAATAATTACATACCGAAGTGTTTATTTTCAAATGTATTTGTGATGTTTGTATTTATTTTAAAAGTTTCCCTCCAGTTAAAGTGAGTGAATTATTTTATTCGATTGGTAATGGCAGCACCAAACGTATTAGACTCCTACACCAGTTTTCTTAATATTGACCTGGTATTCTAAACTACAATAGCTTTGAAGGTTTGCCGTTAGTCGTCCCTTACGTCACCTATAGGCAGAAAATATGGCAATATAATTAGGCCGGGACTAACCAGCCAGCACAATATTTGAACCCTACAATCTGAGACGAAGCATTCTTTCGTGGGACTGTATGTATTGATAAAAGTGAAGTCAATTATGTATGGACAAATAATAACGCAATAGTGCAATATTAATAAGGTATGACCAAATATTAAGTGAATATTGAATGACAGGGCCATAAAGTGTTGTTATGTTCTAGCTTAACTAAATTTTTAGTTAAGAACAGATAATAAATTATACCGAGTATTTTAAAATATTCCAACTAAATTGAAAAATTTGTACATTACACTTAATACTTTATGAATAATTATTTAAAATCTCTTAAGAAATTTAGTCAATTATTTGATTTTGATGTTGATGTTTGAGAAACCGATACCAAATTATAGCTTACAAAACATTTTCACAAGTAATACGAAATATTTATTGAAGTTAACAGTATGAATAATTACTTAAAATCTTTTAAAACAATTAACCAATTACTTGTTTTTATCTTGATTTTTAAGTTTCAAATATTTGATTTTTGTGAAGCCGATGATAAAATATAGTTTTCAATATTTTCTGATAATAATAAAGAATTTTTTACACAGTGTTTCTCAATACTGTGAATTTTAATTTAAAAAATCAACTATTTAATTTGTTTTTTTTTATTTTTATTCTTCTACTTGAAGCGCGCTAAATATAGACAATTTCTAGTATTTTTATGGTCTTATATTACATGCGTGCCATATCTAAGAATATTGTTTTACACTCAAAAGAATTAGATTACTTAAAATACGCCTATTTCACACCAAGCGTATATTCTACCGGGAACCAAAAACAAAATACTACTAATATCTTTTGTAGTAAATAAAGCATGTTAAATGTTACATTTGCGCCAATAACCAATAATTCGGAAGACCATTCAACCTCACCTCAAGCTGGAGTAGATTGTTCGTTACGTAACAGTTCAAAATTACAGTTAACCAATAACCAACGTAGCGGTCGGTTGCTCAACATCGCACGGTACTGGATGATGTGGAGTTTAATCAGAATTATCGAGATTCTAAATAAATGAACGGAACAAAACTCAGATCGCAACCGTAGCAACTGATCCCACTACTTTTAAATAGCCTGTAAAAGTTCACTTTATAATCGCCACCCTGCCCTGTTAGCAAATTTTTAATGGTACTTTACTGTACTAAGTCATTAAAGGATTTGATCTTTCTCGTCAGAGACTTTAATCCAAGAATTCACAATAGCCGAGTGGTTGGGTGGACGGAATTTTGAGTCAAGAGACACGAGTTCGATCCCCAAGTGGCAGGCTCGTACCGCTCGTAAAATGGGTTTTTCAAAAACTTATGTACGAATTATATCGTTGGCTTGTACATAAAGACGGTGACGGTGACTCACTACCTGTCACGTTGTCCCGAAAATATCTTCGGTAGAAGGTAGGTCAAAGGAACTTATTGTCTAGACTAGAGCTCTGTCTACCCCTGTATTGGGAATTGCGTGAAGATATTTATTTATCGTCTCTGACGAAACTAATGGATTGAAAGGGGATCGCAATATTTTAGTTGATGTATATGATGTTTTCTCTATCTCTGTATGTATTTATCTTACCCGATAAAACCGGTGGCAACCCTAAAATCCGATACAAAGCATTCAATTGCTTCATGACACATTAGTGCCTGTCTAAGATCAATGTGTTGCAAGCGATGATATCATATTCATACATGCTAACCGTTGCCCACGACATCACCCGCGTATTGATCGCATGATTCGCGTGCATTGAACATTACTTCAACACGTAGGACTATAAACTGTTATTGATTCATCAGGAGATAGTAACGAATTTTTCCATAAAGTGTCAATGTCGCTTAGTTATATCTATAATAATATAAAATATATATATAAAAAGTTTTTACGTCATTCCCAATACAGGGATGGACAGAGGTTTAGACAATTAAGTCCTTTCGACTCCCTTTTCACCAAAGTCTATTTGGGGCAGCGTGAAAAATGGATATATAAACATATACGTATATTTCATCTTTTTCATCATATTCATCCCACAAAAAATATACCATAAATTGAATTTCATCAAAAATTATAAATAAATTAATAAATATCTTCAAGAAATTCCAAATACAGGGGTAGACAGAGGTCTAGTCTAGACAATTAAGTCCCTTCGACCCACCTTCCACCGAAGATATTTTCGGGATAAAGTGACAGCTGGTGAGCCCGTCGTCGTCTTTATGTCCAAGCCAACGATGTAATTCGCACATAAGTTTTTGAAAAATCCATTGGTACGAGCCTGCCACATCGGGATCGAACTCGGGTCTCTCGACTCGAAATCCCGACCACCCAACCACTCGGCTATCGTGACTTGATCAAAAATTATATTATCTAATATTAAAAATAGAATTAAAATTACTAAGAATTTACATGCTTTGAGCTTTCGATTACATCAGTGAAATGAACTTTATTTATAATAGTAATGATAGATTTTGTGTTCCATTTTCACACCCTTAGCGAGGAAGTAGGAGAAGGAAGGGGAGAAGCTTAGGTAGAAATAACAATTTAAAAAGAAATGAACTAAATTACAAATATTTAAAGGAAAATCTTTTGAATGAAACTCCTGTTTTTGTTATAAATAAACAAGTACAATAAGGATTGTTATTTCCAGGGCCAAAATGTCGAAGCGTCTAACGAAACGCTACCTAACACCATCGGACAAATATGAATGCCCCCTGTCTCCGGAGACCCAGGCCGTGGCGGAGGAGCAGCTGCGGGAGACCGACAGCGCTCGCTCTCAAGCGCTCGATGCGCTGAGAAAGTGGATGGAGCAGAACCCCAAGTTCATGGCAGTCAGGCTGGGTGAGTGTATTGTTTGCAGAAAATTTCTAAACAAACTTTAAAAGTAAATTGTAATGAATTATGCCATAATTTTATTGACATATTGATGTAAATGGAAATGTGAAATGTGAATGGCCTATTAAAGTTCACTGCAGTGCATAGGCCTCTCTCATACGGAGGATTTGCCGTAATCGTCACGCTTGGCAAGCGGATTAGCGATCGCAGTATCAGACATCTCGCACCTTAGACGCCGCTGCCCATCTTCGGTCTGATTATTTTGGTCTAATATTTTTAAAGATGGTTATTCCGCCATCTTTCAGTTGCCGTAACGATTTTCAAGGCTTTAAGAGGCGACTAAGGGAAACAAGTCGCCTCTTACGACACCCATGGGAAGAAAGGGAGACAGTTTGTCTCACGCAAATCCGTTTGTCGCCGTCTTTATCTCCAATCCAACGGTATAAATCGTATATAAGTTTTGAAAAAACCTATCGGTACGATTTTACCACCTAGGGATCTTCACTCGAATTCAGCTCACCCAACCACACGGCTAAACATTGTAAAATAATTATAAATATGTGTCTTTCTGTGTAATTTAGTGGGAGAAAGAGTAAATGTATTGTGTGCAGGCGATGTTATTAGTAAGAAGGAGTGCACTTAAAAGCAACTTATACAGAATAGATAATTTAAATTAACTCGGTATGATTTCCAGATTCAAACTTCTTGCTCCGTTTCCTTCGCACGAAGAAGTTCAGCGTGCCCATGGCACAGGAGGCAATCGAGCGGTACGTGCTCCTGCGTCAGTCCTGGGGCATTGCCTTCAACCAGCTCGACCACACCCTGCCCACTATGGCTGAACTTATTGACTTGGGGTATGTAGCAAATTCCGATATTTTTTAAGATATTTTCACGCATTTTGTTAATTTCCTTTCGATCCACTTTTCACCGAGGCTTATTTGATACGCTACAGGTGGTGAGCGTATCGCCCGTATTATTATAGTTTCACTGACATAACTATAAAAATCAGATCTCCACTAAATAATAGCAATAAATCGCAAAAAAAAATATGTTTTTTGCGAGTTATTATCCAAAACTAAGTCACTACTTGCTAATCCTAGTAATAACCCATTGATAAGAAATGTTGTGTTGAGTTTAGAGTTAAAAGCGGCAATAGCCTAAAGGTTTAGGGTGCGGACTGCGAAACATGACGTCGCAGATTCGGGCCCCGCCATTCGACTATTGACGTAAACTAACTCCAGACACAAGCATTGTAGCTTAATTGGAGTGGTTAACAGGAATACTAGTGTAGCGGATGATGTGCCCAGGAAAAGGGTAGCTACGCGCCAGGTCGGGTGATCGTGACCTGGAGAGGACGTCTCCTCCACAGTGTGCGCTATCGGTAATCGAATATATGCATGTAATCGTGCGATCTTCGATAGCGCGATGTAGGACGTCGATGTGTTTCCTGAATCCGCCACTAGCGAGCTTCCAATGTGGAGACATAGATGTACGCCACACTAGTAATGTTATTCGGCATAGCTGGAATTCTTTTTTTTTTTAAAAAATGGTTCTCCAACGGAAACACAACATCTACACCTGATCTTGAGGGTTCTTTTCCGTAAACATAAACGAATGTGTATTTTAAAACACTTTTGTATGTTCTAATGCTGGTCATATGAAACTCTTTAGTATTGTGTGAAATCATATATTAGTAAATTTGATCAATAACATCTACTAATACATACATACATAAATGACGGCCTGTTAAAGTCTACTACTGAACATAGGCCTGTCCCATAGGGAGGATTTCCCATAATCGCCTCCCTGGCAAGCGGAATAGCGATTGCAGACCACTCGCACCTCAGACGCTGCTGCCCATATACGATCTGATTATTTTGATACAATCTAATCATATTTAGGAGATGGTTATCCTGCTATTAATCGGTTACCAAAACGATATTCAAGGCTGTTTCCTTAGTCACCTCTTACGACACAGTGGCAATATTCTTACGCCAATACCACGCGGACTAATAGATGAATGTTGTTTATTTATTTAAGGTTCATCAAAAAAAATTACAAAGTCGCAAGAGTTGAGATTCATAGTGACTAAAAATTACATAACAAGTAATTTTATTTACAGACGAACGTAGCATACATTGCATAGATCCGTAAACATTAAGTAAAAATATCATTAGTAAGAGTTATCATAAAAATAATTCTACAAAGCCTCCTTAAACACTATTAAACTAATAAGACGGTACATATATATAGCTTTCAAATAAGAGCTACATAATATAATCATTTCATTTCAGTTACATCTTCGTGAGTCCATACAAAGATAAAGGAGGACGACGCGTGATCATATATCGACCAGGTAAACAGATTGATTTAAAAAAAAATCTCGACTTACGTATATAAAGATGAGAGTTCCCGTGTCGTTTTTTTTTATGCGAAAGCTAGGGGGAATGGGATTATCCGCACTTCCTGTTACTCTTGGTTACATAGTGGACGACATCACCATTTTCCAGGTAATACCTTTTAATGTACATCCACTATACTGGAGAAACTGCAGAAGCGTTATCATGCTTTAATAGAGGAAATTGGAAATGAGGTGGGAGAAAAAGCTAAAAGAGAAAAGTCCGCTTTCGATTTCCTTTTTCGCTCACCTCACGATGAACAAAGAATAACCAAGCTCGCGCTGGTATTCTTCGAGGTTGTAGAGTTCATTCAGGCATACCAACCACTTCATTTTCAATGGAGGACCTCTGAGTTCGAGTGGCGAATGTACCAGTTTTCAAGGCGGCGCCAGGTTCGATTCACGACCGGATTAATGCAGAAAACTACTTTCACATATTGTCTCGGGTCCGGGTGTTTGTGTTAACTTCGTTATTTCTGATTCTATAATACGAGTACTTCAGCTACTTCCGTTGGGATCGGAGTATTGTATATAGTGTTGCCCCAATCTGTATTTAAGGTATCTATATAGAAGATTAATTAAACAGTTCGATTATATTCGGCAGGAGTGTTCGATCCATATAAATACACGAACCAGGACATGTGCCGCGTCATGGCGATATGCTATGAAACTCTGATGGAGGACGAGGAGTCACAAGTGCGGGGGCTCGTGCACTTCGCGGACGGAGGCGGCGTCGGGTTCCCTCACCTCACCCTGTTCACACCGAAGGAGGCTGTGCGAATTGTCAAAAATGGCGAGGTCAGCTTTTTAATTATTTACAGAAAATGACGTTGGTTAACTTGCCTATATTTATGTAAAAAAATAACATTACGACCTGTATAAGTCCACAGCTGGTCATAGACCTTATCTAGAAGTAAGATTGGCCACAATCGCCACGCTTGGCAAGCCGATTGGTACGTGGTACCAGGTAATTTGAAATAGCGCCGCTGAATCTCACTTATCGCACGATTCCTAGACGGAAATTGAGTATGTCTGCTTAACACACTGTCTACTTAATATCAACATGATAGGTATTTAGGGCTGTTTTACTTTACAACAATCACGGGAAGCATGGCGGTGGTACATTCTAACGCAGTTACCAAACGGCATCTATATTTGATAAGTGCTAGCCAAAGAGGAGCTCTACTAAAATAAAGAGGGTAATTAAATCTAAGGTGCGAAATGTATGGTACTACCTCATATCCTCAAATATTATAGTCGTAGTAGCTTGATGAAGTCTTGACAACCGTTGACAACTGTTGGGGAAGAAGGATGTCGAGTGGTAGCCTCGTATAGGCAAACGTAATATAGGGCGATCCCGACAACATGGTACGACGACTTACTTATAGGCGAGGAGTCGATGGCTGCGGGTGGCACAGGAACGTTCTATAAGGCATTGTCTGGGGAGACCTATATTCAGCAGCGAACTTCAGATAGGCCGTTATGATGGTGTTGATGACGAAAAATATTTTGTTTACAGCGCACAATTCCACTACGGCACAAAGAGATCTACGGCGTGAACGTACACCCCACCATCAAGTTCGCGCTGGACTTTGGCATGGCGCTCATTTCGGAGAAAATCAGGAAGCGGGTGAAACTGTACACCGCTATAGAGGATGTAGAGATAGACAAGTCTCTTTTGCCACAAGAATACGGAGGAGTTATGCCTATGAAGGAGATGATTGGTATGCTTCCCATATTACGTCTCTATTTTTACTATAGTGGTAGAGGTAGCTGTATGGTATCGAAGTTACCCAACAATGAAAAAATAAATAAATATCTTCACGCAATTCCTAATACAGGGGTAGACAGAGATCAAGTCTAGACAATTAAGTCCCTTTGACCCACCTTCCACCGAAGATATTTTCGGGACAACGTGACAGGTGGTGAGCCCGTCGCCGCCTTTATGTCCAAGCCAACGATGAAATTCGTACATAAGTTTTTTGAAAAACTCATTGGTACTGCCACCTGGGGATCGAACTTGGGCCTCTCGACTCGGAATTCCGACCACCCAACAACTCGGCTATCGTGACTTTTACCAACAATGGTCTACCTTTTTTGAATCGTCCTTCGAAAAACATATTTAGATTTTTTAATACCCTCTGTTCCTTACAATTATACTATCACAGTGGCTTGGTGGCTGATATTCGCTTACAGTTAGTTTGAAATAATTAACGAGTTTACTTATTTCTTGTGAAGTAGCGGCATAACCTTGCTGACCCTTCCCCAGTAATGTGGGTTGGGCCGAGCAAATTTGTCCTCAAAGTAAGCACCTAAAAACCGCCATGCATTTTCATTTTAACCTTTTCAATTAATAGATGATGATTTCATGAATTACATAAACTTAGCTGTGAATACAAAAATACTTTAACGTGGTATAAGTATCTTATTTCTTTTTTAATATTCAGGTACACTGGATGCATGTATGCCTTTTTAATACTCTGCCATATTTTTATACAGAATTGTGGAAAAAGGAGCTGGCCAGCAAGCGCGACATATTGCTATTAAACGATAAGTTGGCGGTACGTCTAGAAATGTACAGTGAGGCGGCGCGGGAGGGCGCGGTGTCGGCGCTGCGCGCGGGGCGCGGCGGCTGCGCGGCGGTCGACGGCGTCGGCGACGCTATGCGCGGAATCACCGGCAATTTCAGGAAACTCGAAGTAGATTGATAAGATTGAGACTGAATTTTTTTTTTATTGTTAGCGTTTAAGAGTTTTTTTAGTATCAGAGTTTCCGTAGATTTCCATGCGATTTAATTGCATAAAATATAGCCTAGTTTCAACAGGACAAGAAATTAATATTTGTATAATCGTTTATATTTGTTTTTTATTTGGAAACTCTTTTCTAATAAGGCCTAAAGTATTTTATGTTACATTGATATGTAGGTTTGTGATAAATGTCGTGTTGGAATGCAGGAGTGGGGTAAAGGAAAACTTTGAAAAATAAAAGAGTATGTACCATATTATTTTATTTATTTAAAAACTCATCAGCTACCAATTCGGTAGAAATACACAATACCGGTTAAGATCTGACGCGTAGGAAACAGATCAACCTTACAAAATGCATTGTTCTTTACAATTACATAATAGTTACATCCCATGCTATTCGATTGATCGTACATTACGCAACACTTTATTTAGTTGTCTAAGTCAACGCTACATCTGTGTATGTAACACCGAAACTTCAAAGCGCTGATACAATTTCGAAGCGGTTAGAATACTGCTTAGTTTTCTTGTAAAACACATCTAAATCGACAAACCAGGTACCGACAGATGCAATCCGTCTATTTACTGCCCTATATTTGTAACAAGCACAGAGTATACACCTCAAAATCTATCAATATTTTAAGTGCTCTATGATCTATGAGTATTAGATACGAGAATGTTCACTTTACCATAGTTTACGTGAAAGGAAACATTCTCGTATCTTAGCGTCAGCTGTCAACGCTTTAATTCTATCCGCTTCCTAATACAATCGAACATTTCAAAATTTATAAACACTGCTCTTTCATATAATTATTTTACATACTGGAACGAATTGAAGACGTGAATACGTCTGTACAGGCACAATACATATTAGTTACGGTGACATTAATTAATAAAATAAAGCGATCTCAAATCGCATCAACTTTATAATATTAATTGTTGTGGATGAATTCTCCTATAAACTATTTGTATAATTTACACACTACATTTGGTTGTACTAAACCGTTTCATAACATTTAACACAGTTAATTTTCTTCGGTTTCCTCTGCTGTATTCATATTTTGCAAAAGCTATTTTGTAAATTACTGACGAGGTACACAGATTAAATAACTACAACAAAAATTACAATTAAAATTACATTCCGGGTTCTATGTAGATATTGTTAACACTGGCCAATAGAATCTCTAGTATACACTGGCATTATTTTTAGTTCAACTGCGCGATGCCTTGTCACGCCAACAACAGATAAAGGCTGTTGTTTGTGCGAGGCTGTTCTTAACAGATAAAGACTTAGACTACCTTAGGTTCCATTCCCGGACGGGTCAATGTAAAAAATTTGTATTTATTTATATAGTGTCGCGGATCTGAATGTTTTTCGTACTGTCCGTAGTTTCTGTTTACTGCATCTACATTGGGATCAGAGCAATGCAAGATGTTTTTTTTTAATGGTTTTTGGAACAACCAAGGGCTTTGACCTCACTCTCTATGACCTTACGACACAACATTACGTTTTCAGCTTTCTTCTTTTGTTTGGTCCATGCAACTGCATCTCGGTCTTTCCCTGCCTCTACTTCCTTCTATCTTTCCTTCCTTTTCAAACTTTTTTCTCAAATCACACTACAGATCATAAACATAAAAAATTTATACATAATAAAGTTCATGGTAATTCGATTACAAATCAGGAATAAACACTTCATCTACGACACGGCGACATATTTCAATGTAATTTGACTGGAAGCTATTTATATAATATTGACATACGGTATGCGTGAATATACTAAGGCTACGCGCTATTACTATCATCATATATAATACAGTTGTACTTACGTCTGTCTGTCAATTGGGACTCAAGGCTACTGATTTGATATGTCTATGGATTAAAACTGGGTGAAGGCGCGTACAACTGACACGGTATAAATGCAATAAATTGCGGCACACGTCTTAAAAGTTAACCTAATGTAAAGAATGTATAATATAACATTTATATAACATACGGAACACATAGAGCTTGCGTATGTTGCGAAGCTCTCATCGAGATTTGAACACGAGCGATTTAAATACACGATAACTACCCATTGAACCATTGGGTATGGACTAAACGGGCTTTTTGAGCTGCGATAGCGTTTCGCTTTGCACTTTGCAGGCACTTAGTACTTTACAGGTAGTCTTATCGCATGTGTAGACTACACACATACACTACACACAAAACATTTAATCTATTAACAAAGTCTAATTATCCAGCCAATCTAATTATCTTACTCCTCACCGTGTGGAAGTTGTTGATATCTCCAAAATAGAAGCTCGTTAGTGAACATAAGTACACAACATCCTACATCGCGGTATCGAAGTTCTTCTGTTAGAACCATATATACGAGTACCGGTACTAACGGTAACTGGTAGCTACCCTTTACCTGTGGCATCATCCATTACGTAGGAACTGTGAGTAGATATCCTAAGAGGCACAGTGTGCGGAACGCATCGTACACCATGTTAAATAATTTCATGAAAGAGTCTTTGTCTAAAGCTATTACAAGAAATCCCCCAAATAAATAATATATTAATACGGGGATGTCGAGTATTCCCTCTTCTCCACAGCTCAACTGGTAAACATCATTTTTATGAAGAAACGGTGAATGTTTTATTGTTTAGTATAGCTCTAAATATGAGCAGCGAAATGACAGTTCAAAATCTACATCAGTTACGTCAGTATCTCGATGTTCATCAAATTAACTACGTACACTCCGACAAAATAAATTGAAATACACCATTACAGCGATAGGATTCCCCATTACATTCTCATCTCATCTCAATACATTTTGTTTAATCGATAAAAACGTGTTTTTATCGATAACTGCACTAGTCGCAGTTCATTTGCTCATTGGAATGCATTCGAGTCGAGTTTCAGCGGCCTGTATCTTCATGTATCCTTTCAGTCGATTCACGCAAACGTTGTGTGAGCGAGATAGCAAGTTTCTAAGTATGTTATTATTAAGGGAACTTCATTAATTATATCGTATTCTAAATATAA
This sequence comes from Sericinus montela, assembly GCA_029286605.1. Lineage (NCBI taxonomy): Eukaryota > Metazoa > Arthropoda > Insecta > Lepidoptera > Papilionidae > Sericinus > Sericinus montela. The sequence goes on from JAGSMR010000009.1 coordinate 4,731,394, forward strand.
TATATTTTAATTTAGAATATACGTATATATTTTAGCGCCTACCATGTCACTTAGCTAAAAGTCTCCATAGTAATTTACAAAGGACACGTAATTGGCAAATTTCTTACACGCTAATTCTTTATATATAACACTACAACAGTTAAAATTATGTATATACGTAACATTAATATGTCAACTTAGCTTTAAAATATACTGACCTATGCATTGGTCGATCTAAAAACTGAACACACTATTACATAAATATATAATTATGAAATCAATGCACTCCACTAACAAATCATAATTAACCTGTGTATATTTTTGGCACGTATTTTGGCAACGTCAACTAACGAAAAACAACTGTGAATTCCCGGCGAGGTATCCGTACAATACAATTACTAATAACACACAAAAACTCATCACCTTAAATGCAAAAACTTACGATATTTAATACTTTCGAACGCAATTCTAATAAGCATAGATTCTAGAACGTTCCATATCCCACCGAGAATGCGCAGAGGCAACAATCACGTCTGTCTTTAAGTTACGGGTTGCCCAAAACGGCTTAATAACTGAGTAAATTTTTAATCTATATTACAAAACTTCAAAAACTCTAAGTACCTCGCTTAAGTACAGACAGGATGCTATTTAAAGGTAGCATATAAATCCTCCCTAAATCTATCGAATATTGTGAACAGTACCCTCTGTACTAAATAACAGTCTAGGAACTTACTGCCACCGGTTCAACTATAAAACTATAGCTGTACGCCCAATTGGTACTAGCAGCATCTATGAATGTTGCCATCGATACAGTTCCGTGTATATTAATTATTTATATGTAGCACAATTTATATGAACACAATAAAAAAACGGTCATTTTCTTTGCTCAACCGTGACGTCATCATTCAATTTCCATTACATATAACCGAGGATTTCGTGCAGTTTTTCACCATTATTATATTAGTACAATACATAACAAATACTAAACTAATCTCAATAACACGAATATAAGTTTAGTTGTTTCAATTATTTCGTATGTTATTAATAAATTGAAATAAATATTACATTTTACTTTTTGATCTTACAATGTACTTTCAGGTCTTTTAGATTAATTTACATATATACGAACGGCATTTGTTCAACCATTGACAACATATTACAGCTCATGTAAAGATTAAATATATTCATTAAATTACTCAAAGACTGAAAATGCTAAAAGCGATATACATATATAAACATAAATTCTTTGGTTTTACTAAAACATTTTAAGTATACAAGTTCTAAGGTAGAATTCAAATATAATTGTTACTAACAGATAAATATTTCTTGCACAATATTATATATTTATTAACTACTGTTTAGTTAAAGCTGAATAAATACTTCGGCACACAAAATGCAGTTCCAGATTTGGAAGCGTATGGCTATTTATAATGATTTCTCTTTGGCACAATTTTAAATAAAATGTTTATATTTTAATAATGTTCTATAAAATGACTAAAAACTCTATAAAGAGAAGAAAATACAATTTAAAATGCTATCATGTTTTAAAGAAAAAAAACTTTATGCTAACAGTTTTATTTTTTAACCACCGTACTCAAGTTCTATGAAAATGTGTATATGATCCAATAATGAACTGTCTATACGCCTTATGTATGTAGAGCCAACAAAAAAAGTGGCAAAAAATAAACTAACGCTTACATTTCCCTTTACACGGCGTAGCTATCACTAATTAAATACTATAAGCAAATAAACTGACGTAATTTAACCCATTTACTTAATATAATCATCAGCGATTTAACAATGACAGGTCTAAGCTTCAGTAAGTGTTTTTTCATGAAAAAGATACACTTTCGAAGGCCATCATGTCCAATTTACGCTTGTTAAGTGATTAATTAGTGCTCTATATAAGTTATTCGCGGTGTTTAGAGAATTCATTAAATCTTTATCTTATTTAGAATTAATGACGTCACACCGCAAGGGCAGGCACCGCAAAAAAGTAGACAACTTTTTATAAATTTGTTTAATAATAAACTAAATGTTATAGTCCAAATACTGGGCTAAATATCAGAGAATACAACGTTAAGAAAAATAAAAGTTTACTTTTTTATAAATAACATATAAGTAAAGATTCAAACCAGAACACACGTTAACGAGCTTTATTATAACTGAATTACTTGTTTAAACAATTGATTGTATAGTAAAAAAAAACCACTTAACATGCGTAGACCTGACTTGGCAAAACGTTTAGCTTTATCGATATATAATTTAGCCAAAGATTACAATTTGACAAACCACAATAAAATCAGTTCTAAATTTAAAATAAATCTTTTTCGTTTAAAATAACATACGATGCACAGACTCTTCTCCTTCTTTCACTTCTTTCGTAACGGGGTTAATGACCTCTGTCGCTTAACCTATGAATAAAACTTACGCGTTACTACTTAAACAGTAACCTCGCAAGTGGCGTGCTTCTTCACGCCGTAGCTACTGAGTAGAAATGGAGTAGGAACTAACTCGACGCGCCGCCGGTGCAGACCGCGATTCAGAGAGACGTATCTCTCTTGTGACGCGAACGAAACTGGAATGTGAAATGTCAAACATCGAAATTGTTTTGTATAGTTATATTTTAAAGTCACGATAGTTGAGTGGTTGGGTGGTCGGAATTTCGAGTCAATAGACCCGAGTTCGATCCCCAGTAGGTAGGCTCGTATCAATGGGTTTTTTTAAAACTTATGTACGAATATCGTTGGCTTGGACATAAAGACGGCGACGGGCTCACCACCTGTCACGTTGTCCCGAAAATATCATCAGTGGAAGGTGGGTCGAAGGGACTTAATTGCCTAGACTCGACCTCTGTCTACCCCTGTATTGGGAAGTGCGTGAAGATATGTTTTTTTTTATATTTATAGGTATATTTTTTTATAGAAGAGGGAGGCAAACGTGCTCGTTTGCCTCCCTCTTCTAAAAAAAAATAGCCGGTGGCTCACGTGACGGTAAATGATTACCGCCGCCCATGAACACTCGCAATACCAGAGGCATAGCAGATGCGTTGCCGGCCTTAGAGAAAGGTGTGGGTCTCCGGTTACCTGCACTCACCAGTCGAAAAGCAGAAGTTTGTTAGACTTCCACGATAGCCGAGTGGTTGGGTGGTCGGAATTTGGAGTCAAGAGACCCGAGTCGATCCCCAGGTGGCGGGCTCGTACCAATGGGTTTTTCTAAAACCTATGTACGAATTACATCGTTGGCTTGGACATAAAGGCGGCGATGGGTTCACCACCTGTCACGTTGTCCCGAAAATATCTTCGGTGGAAGGTGGGTCGAAGGGACTTAATTGTCTAGACTTGACCTCTGTCTACCCCTGTATTGGGAATTGCGTGAAGATATTTATTTATTTTGTTAGACTTCTACTTCACGCCGGTATTCTGAGAGGTCGTGGTACTTCCCCGGTCGAGCCGGCCCATTCATGCAACAACAAAGGCTTATGCGTGGCTCTACCACTGTTCATTCTATATATAATGCATAAACTAACAAATTGACAGGAACCAGATATGGCATAATGAAAAGATAGAGTATTACAAATTTGTTCCATAAAATAATGTCGTTTAATCCGTAAAATAATAATGATGTTTATTACATTAATATTATTTTTCATTAAAAACAAATATATAAATCAGAAATAAGTGAGTAATTTAAAAAGAATAAATGGTGTGTACTTAAGACCACACGACAGAAGTTTAAACTTCATCAAGGCGATGCTAATAATACGAAAAAGAATTATCACTTATTTTCGTTTGCGTTCTGAATTTCTCTCGCTGAATTAGTCGACCCGAGCCGACTTAAAGAGGTTTATAAAGCCGAACTTGATGGCTCAGTATCGAAGTGCCCACAAAACAGCAGAGACTCGTCAACTATATCTGTCTCGCCCGCTTAGTCGACTCGAGCCGATTTTACCCGAACGAGCGCGACGGCTATCTTGTTCAATACCAACGAAAAAAGCGCCTATAGAAACTTTTACTTTGAAAATCTTAGTTTAATAACAAATTTAAATAAAAAAATCAAACAACACGGGAGATTCCACCAACGTGCAAGACGTATCAGGTCGGTCGGTAAGTGCGTCATCGAGGTCGTTGCCCTCTGCGTGCATTCCGAGTAAAATTTATCCTCCGGCCTCGCTCGTCAAAATTTAATAGCTATGTACATAGATCATAAGGTCGAAAATCGTGTGCACGTACCGGGCCTGCTGGTGCGCGGCAGCGTGGCGGTGTGCGCGGGTCAGACCCAGTACTGGTTGCGGCGCAGCATCGGGTTCGCGACGGCCACGCCCGCGTACGCGCTCTCGCTCGCCTCGCAGCTGCTCCACTCCTCCTGCTGCCCGTAATGCATATACAGACGATGGCTTAGTTATTAGTGACGTGTCGAGATGATACGAGTTGCGAGTTCGAATCTCGGCGGATGCAAAAATTTGTACGAGAATGATGTAAATACAATTGTTTATATTGTGTATATGTGATAAGTTAAAATCAGGTCACGGTAAGCAGCGACTCAGACTGACATTCATAATAAGGGAATAAATAATATTATATATTTTTTCTCTTTTATCTCATATGGCAGATATAATATATTTTATAGGCATAGCATTACAATTGTGGGTCAGCGATCGAATACTAGTCATAAACAATTTCGTGTGCTACGCGGGAATAAATAAATCAGTGGTATATGTTTACACATTTGTCTGTTCCCAGCTTCCCTAAAAATTATAACAGATGACGCTGTACTGAATTGTATCGCACAGAGGTTTGGTCTGTTTAGATCGCTTAAGTTACATTGTTCATTGTTCAAAGCATCCTTGATAACGCCTTGTAACCGTTGTTTTATTACTGCCTATATCCTATAGCCTAAAGAAAAATTTGGTCCTTCGAGCCGGATTTTAAACGCTTTAGGACTAGTGTCTCAGGAACATAAGAATGTTTCGATTCTAAGGTATCTGCTAAGGTCCATAGTAACTCACATCCGCTCCGTACGGGTATCTGGCGTTGAGGTCCGGCGGCGCGTCCGCGAGCGGGGTAACCTTGCAGGCGACGCTGCCGGCGGACGGCAGCGGCGTGCTCGCCGCCGTCGTCACCGACTGCTCCGACGGCACGTACCTTTAACATACCACTCGTCACTAATACGATCCGGTCAACCGTTGCAAATCATTCGTTCGTTCTATCTTTATGCATTTCCCAATGTTTGTAGGCTTTGGGAAGAGTTGTAGACAATTTAGCCCTTTCGACTCACAGTTCACCGGAGCTTATTATGGGACAACGTGACAGATCCGGACCCTGTCATCTGTCATAATCTCTTTACTATCCGTCCGCGTTTCCCAATACAGGCATTGACAGAGGTCTTTAGAATTAAGTCTTTCAACCCACCTTCCACCGAAGACGTTTTTAGGACGTGACAGGTGATGCGCCCGTCGCCGTCTTTATGTCCAAGCTAACGATATACGTACATGAGTTTTTGACCCAACCCATTAGTACGAGCCTTGGGAATCGAACTCGGGTCTCTTGATTCGAGTCCCGATCACCCAACCACTCGGTTCATCATGACTACAACACGCTCCTCTTAACCTTATTTATTTAAAAATCATAATTATTTACATAAACTGCATTACATTCTTTATTATCATAACTATAAATATATATATATATATATATATATATATATATATATATATATATATATATGTATATATATATATATATATGTATATATATATATATATATATATGTATATATATATATATATGTATATATATATATATATATATATATATATATATATATATATATATATATATATATATATATATATATATATATATATATATATATATGTATATATATATATATATATATATATATATATATATATATATATATATGTATATATATATATATATATATATATATATATATATATATATGTATATATATATATATATATGTATGTATATAAATATCTTCACGCATTCCCCAATACAGGGGTAGACAGAGTTCCAGTCTAGACAATTAAGTCCCTTCGACCCACCTTACACCGAAGATATTTTCGGGACAACCTAACACGTTGTGAGCCCGTTGCCGTCTTTATATTAACATAACCGATACGATATAACCATGCACGCCGACTGTCAACGGTGTCACTAGTGTCGACGGTGGCACTTGACACGCTGTACGGTAACCAGCTTACCGTTTGATGGTCGGCGTGGCCTGCGACGGCGACGGCATCAGATGGTCGGGGGGCCTAGGCAGGGGAATGGGTGCGACCGCGCCCTGCCCCTGCCCGTGCACTTTCGCCAGCGCGTTCCGCTCCCGGGCGAGGTGGCGACGGCATTTGATCAGGCCGGCGATCACGACCACCGCGAGCACCAACCCAGACAGCGCCATCGCGATCGTCATGTAGTAGGACGTCGATTCGCCGTTGTTCACCTGGCGATTTAAATGACGCGTACATTTCGTAATGAATGAATGGTCATAGATCAATAAGTATGTATGTACACAGATGGGAAATAACATCATCATACGGTTACTTATACACTGGTGTTATAGAAATAGAAAGTACAAATTGCATTAACCCGGGTATCGAACCCGGGGGGACCTCATAGTTGGCATCGTCATTCTAAGAAGAAACTGCACAGAGAGAAGTTTATCAATAAAAGGTTTTGAAGAAGGCCGACAATGTTAGCAAATAGCTCGAAGAAAGAAAGGTTAAGAGTACTCTCGTAGAAAAGTACTCTTAATCCTGTGCCTAGGCATATGTGTCTGAAATAAATTACGAATTTGAAAAAGAAGTTCATTAAGATTATATCACTTGTCGATCTTTTCTTACTAGCTGCCCCGTCAGCGATGATTCGTGAAGTCATTATAATAATAACAAAGATAGTAATGTTATATTTTGTGCAAAAATAACTCTAGACATTAATTGGATTATTTGGATGTTTATAGAATAAAACTACTTAGTTACTAAGGAAACCGGGTGCGGACCCTTCAATGTATCTTTCCCTGTGATTACACTGGCTCTCTGTGTGAAATGCGAAACTGTCCCAGATGACCCAAAGACAGAGATGACATCTGTTACCTTTTAAACTTCGACGACGATCAAGGTGTCGCCATCTCGCTGTTCCGGGTTCGATTCCCGGTTGGTTCAATGCAGAAAAACCTCTTTTTCTACATTTTCTCGGGTCTGGGTGTTTGTGGTGCCTTCGTTATTTCCGATTCCCATATCACAAGTGCTTTAGCATCTTACATTGGGATCGGAGCAATGTAGGCAATGTTGTCCCCGTCTATATATGCATTTATTTATTTATGAAACTCTACGTTACGGTCTACGGTACAGACAAGGTAAAATAAATAACAAAAAGCCATAAAAGTTTTATATACTTACAGGGATTCCTTCATGACTCTCGGGATCGTTCGGACCCGGTAAGTTTTTCTTCGATTTACTTCCAATGAGGATCTTGACGTCACCGGCCGCCGGTTGAAATATCGAGGCGGCCAATAGGAACCGGAAGGTATCCTCGAACCCGTTCAACTCGCTCGACTTCTTTGTAGTGACAAAATAAATGACACCCGCTTTCACGTCCTCGTGGGTGAAGTACGCCACCTCTCTCTCTCTCGCGCTTGTCTTCTCACCCGAACTCCTAATAATCTTCTTTATCGTACCATATTTCGGTTTCCTTATGATCGTGTACACGGGATCGCTGGCCGTCAATTTCGCCAATTCCGTTGCGTCCAAAACGTTAAGTGCCAACTTTGCTTTATTCCCATCTACTTTCAAATCGCCTAGTATCATCAGAGGCTGGACTATAACCTCAATAGTGAAAGGGAGAGTGGTATTACTGTTGTGCGCGTATGCAATTAGTTCGAAGCTGTCATTAGCGGTCGTCATGTCGTTCTGCATGTAAATTACGACCTTATCCATTAGGTCTTTATGTGAGAAATACGTCACGGGACTCCTTCCGACATAGATCATTCCGTGTAGGGGCTGACGGGTAATGTTATACCACACTTTCGATTTCTTCGTGTTGGTCTCGACGTGTATCTGGTCCGTGGTGACCGTTGCCACGTTGGAGCCCTGTTGCAGGTATATCGGATGGAGGGACGTCGCGTTAAGAATGACCGGTAGAACGTCTATGGTGAAAACAGTGTAGGTAGGCTTGAACTGTCCGTCCCACACTCGAAAGTAGAATGTGGCCGTTTGCAGCATACCGGAATGCTCGTACACCACGCGACCGTTATTTATGTCCTCCTGTGTGAATTTGTTTATGGAATGCGCGTCGTCTATGCTCTGATTCTTGTCGAGCATGACGATCCTGCCCTGCGTGGGTCCGCTTATTATGTCGTAAAGTATTCCGGACGGTTCGGTGTCGGCGTCTTCGGTGAGGAGATCACTCCTGGCGATCGTGTAGTTCTCGCCTTGCACGACTTGAATCTGAGGCGAGTCGGTCAACAGTCTAAACGGCTGATCGTTAACCGGCACCACTGTGATTGGTATCGTAACATTGCAGAGGAGCACGTAATCTGGTAACAGGTACAGCGACATGTCGATCTTGTCCTCCGTGGTGTCCGAACCGTCGTGCTCGTAGCTGACCGCGCCCGTTTCCATCTGAGCCTGCGTCAACGACGTCACGAATGGATCCAAACGGCCGTGGGCCGGCTGCGACCACTGCGCCTCAACCAGAGGCTGTCTCACTCCCGCCTGCGTCTCCAAATACGCTATCACGTTGGTCACGTTCACTACGACCGCTGCTCTCTCCCCCTCCCTTACTCTAGTCAGCGGTATGTGCACGTACTTGGCGAGACCGCCGGAGGACACGGATATGTCTATGTTGAACGTTTGATCGGTGATCGGTTTAGCCAGAGCCGCTTCTACGGTGAACGCGAAAGAGTCGTTCGTGTGTAGATCGGAGAAGGGATGCGTGTGCTCGTAGTACACCAGGGTGTTGTTGATGTCCTCCTGGGTGAACAATTTGATTGACCTGTGGTGGTTGTCGCCGCTCAACATGATGAGCCTGCCCAGGGTCGGCGCCCGCTCCACTTTGTAAGTGACAGCCCTGGACGGATCCGAGCATTTGGACATCAGGAAATAGTTGTTGAGCGGCTCCCTCATCAGCGGGAACACGCGAAGGTTATGTTTCCTGACTAGTTTCAATGAAACCGATTTGGTGGATATGAGGAAAGTAATTTTAGAGAGCTCGTGGAGACCGTCAGTGACGTTGAATATCATTTTTCCTTTTGTGCCATCTACAAAAGAGAAAAAATTTTAAAACTTAATAGAGTAGGTGCATGCTATATTTTAAAACGATTAAAGAACTCTATCAGCCTTTAGAACTGTTCGCTTCAGGAACTCAGGCCTACCATACAAATAAATAAATTAATTAATTATATATTTTTAATTATTAACTTATCGATGTTTATCGTTAACCACTGTGATTTTAACCCATGTTTATGTAATATTAATAATTTTTATTATAATTGCTATAAAACTAACTATCTAACTTTATCATATAATATAAGATAATTATATATTATATTTTACTATTGACCCAGTTTCTTATGTTTCATATCACGTTCAACGTCCAATTAGTTAAGCTCTGGCTACCGTTAACTTTTAATGATTATTAATTTATAGTTCGTATCTATCGTATTCTAATATCTAAATAAAATGAGCTTATTGAGTCTTGAAATCGCGCATTTGTAGGTTTGTAGTCTTGGATTGAATTTTATTAATTACACGATCCCAAGTAGGTGCCACCAACAGGTGACAATTCTCTTCTGTATTGAAATATTAATGTTGACATCACAAGTCCTTGTATTTTTGATTTAAGTCAACAAAAACATAAACAAAAGAGACAAACTTAGAAAAGCCAATTTATACTAATTTACAACAAGCGTCGATGCGTGCGCGCGCGCGTACGTGCGTCACGCACGCGCGCACGTATCGTAAATATTGAAAACAATGTGCAGCACTGACTCGTATGCACGAAAACGACGAGTCCGCGATCAATGTCCGCCTGAGTGAAATGGCCGACCGACGCGTCGAGGTCCGGCTTCAGAGCGATGTAGCCGGACACGATGTCCACCACTCGGATCGTCACGTTCTCCAACGGCGTGTCCACGTCGTTCACGTCTGCGACAGAACGTACAACTCCATTACTGACTACTTTTGCATAGTGCATACCTAGTGCGGTTTGGTAGATTTTATACAGTCTCTAAATATATTTTTCATAATCATCATCATTCATGTTGTATATCCCAACTGATATTACAAATGCGAGAATGAGCTTGTTTGTTGTGATCAAACTCTACTAACAGATTTTACAAATTGTTTCGCCAATAGATGGTACATTAACGTAAATTAAAACACAAATTATATTCACGCCATTTCCAATACAGGGTCAGTCCAGACAATTACGTCGTTATGATCCACCGTCCGTTAAGATTCCACCGTCTTTATATTCAAGCCAACGATATAAATCTTTCTTATTATCCATATTATTTATGCACCTACTCGATTTGCTATATTTCTCCACGCCCTGGGCTGACTGGCAGAGAATGCATTAAGTCCGCCCATTGTTATCCATTTGGTGAAACAATAAAGTATAAAAATAAAAAAAAAATAAAAAATTGTAGATCCATGCCGATCGAACTCGGATCTCTTGACTCGAATTCCCATCACCCAACCATCTGTCACGACACGTGTATGTGTGTATGTATAATGTTCCTCACAGAGCTCGTTCCTGGTGAACGCGAAGGTGCCGCCCTCCCACACGCACAGGCCGGTGTTCGCGGCCACTATCGGCGTCTCGTCGTTGACGGGCGCGACGCGCACGCGCAGCACGAACGGCTCGCTCTCGCGCCCGCCCTCCGTCAGCGCGACCAGCCGCGCCCAGTCCAGCGGCTCCTCCGAGCCGTCGTTCGCGTACTGAACGACCGTGCGGACGTAGATTGTTTTTTATACTGATTTTCTTTTGTTTGTTTGTTTGTTTTTTTTTTAGAGACGAGCTCCGTGATGGCGCCAGAGGTACCGGATTCGATACACGGTAGGGTCAATGAAAAAAACCTTTTTTTTTCTACATTTTCACGGGTCTCGGTGAACTAGTTTCTTTACCTTGAACTAGTATATTACGGTACCATGGCATTAAATGATATGCCCTTACTCTTCTCTTACGACACCACTGGGTGCAAAGGGGATGACAATGTTTTTAAGCCGATGCTAATCGCCATAATTTTTGTAGTACAGTGCAATATTTTAGTCGATTGATAACCTCCATGGACGAGTGGCGCACACACTTGTTTTCATGGAGTCGTCAGCTTAGAGTTTAAGGTAGTAGTTAAAACACTATTTCTACATTTTCTCAGGTTTGAGTGTTTGTACTTTCATTGTATCTGATTTCATAATTCAAATGCTTAATTTACTTTGGGATCTGAGCAATGTACGTGATGTTGTCTCTATCTATGTATGTATTTATTAAAATAAAAATAGTCTATTTGTTAGTGACACAGCTTTCGATGCTAAGGGTTTTGTGTGATAAATGTTTAAGAGTTTATATGAATATCTAGGGACCATTTAGCGATGCAACAACAGTTTTTAAACTTATTTTATGACAGTAATAGATAAGTTTGTTACCAACTCAGAAGACTTAGTTATCCTTAAAATAATAACTAACTACTAAATATAACATACATCAAAATGAATAAAAAGCTGAAAGTAACAATTATGTCAAGGCCTTCTCTGAAGCCTTTTAAACGTCCTCTGAAGCCTTTGTTCTACCATGTATTTTTGCATGTCATAATGATGTATGTTTTAAAATCTTTTCTCAGCTATTGCCAAATTTGTCAAATTTAATATCCGAAGTTAATTTCAAGTTTCCAGGACAATCCATACGACATCCTTATAGTAAATGGTTACGATTAAACATAAATTTCAATGCCAGAACTCACCTGAATATTACCAGAGTTCAATTTCAACACCGGCAAAATACCAATTTCCTGATCGCCCATAACGATCTTCCCGTACTTCGGTTTCTCGATCACTTTGTAAGACACCACCTTCCCGCGGTAGTACTCCGTCACAGTACGGAACAGCTCCGGCCTCAAGCTGACCGCCTCGCCCTCCACCACGCTCAGGTTCGATGCCGACACGTAAAAGTGCTCGGGAATAATCACAACGGCCAATTCTACACCCCTCAGCCACACTATACCGTTGGTGACGTCCATTTTGATTCTGTCCCGCGTACGATTCACACCGGCCTGTACGTAAGTGAGCCGGTTCGAGTTTATAATCGACTGATCGAACACACGCGTGTGGACCGGCTCCTCGTTGTAGTTCTCGACTTCCAACGCGCCCGGTGTCGCGGTGATCTCGAGCCATCCGTAGTAGGGGCCGTCGGTTACTTGGTAGACGATGTTGGACGGTTCGATTTGTGGATGCATCACCTGTTGGAAATACCGAAACCGTTTAATTAATTTGTTAAGTGTGGATCATTTAACATTCTCTTTCATCATAAATAGTAAAACAGGTCTGTAAGATATCGCTCCGTCGTTCTCTTATTTTCTTTACCTTTTTTTTTAGATACTTAATTAAATATTTATTTATTTTTTATCTTCACGCACAATCCCTGACAGGGTAGCCAGAGAGAACAGATCGCCAATTGTCACGATCCTTACATACCCCTTTCGCATCATTCACATTCATCATCATCTTCATACATGCACGTCGAGGTATCCGAGTACTCTTGACCCTCCCCTCTATGAGCAATTTACTCACATGGTTTCAGATACTTAATTAATATAATTTTAATATAACAAGAAAAATTTGTTTTACTTGTTCTATGCTGAACAGTATTTACATATACATAATTCACAACTAAGTACGAAAATATGTAGCTTGGACAAACGGTGAATAGCATTAACCACAGACAGACATACTTGCATGTATATGAGCGTTTCCTGTCATTTCTTTTCAGCATTCGACATTCAGCTTACCTCTAGAACGTCCTTGGTGATGTTGACACTGGTGGACTCCTCAACCACGAGCGGACGATTCGTAGTGACCCGTAAAGGTTCCCAATAACTCGAAGGGAATATCTTGATAGGGTACGTCCCTTCGCCTAATGTATCCAGGCACATCACTTTGAATCTAAAATGAAGACGTAGATTAGAGACCTTAAAAGCACTACTGATTGGTCATTTGGACATATAATTATTTTTAATGAAGTCACGATAGCCGAGTGGTTGGATGGTCGGAATATCGAGTCATGAGACCCGAGTTCGATCGCCAGGTGGCAGGCACGTACCAATGAGTTTTAAAAACAAACTTATATACGAATTATATCGTTAGCTTGGACATAAAGACAGCGACAGCTCACCAACTGCCAAATTGTCCCGAAAATATCTTTGGTGGAAGGTGGGTCGAAGGGACTTAATTGTCTAGACTAGACCTCTGTCTACCCCTGTATTGGGAATTGCGTAAAGATTTTTGCGTGAAAACAGAAGTTATTAAACTATGATCAAAATCCTTGCAATTCTTGTGCGGCACACAAGAATTGCGAGGATTTTCATGACTCAATGTTTGTATGCTTGACGAAAAAAAACACGTCGACATAGATACGAGCCTGTCATTACGCTGTTGATGTAAACCATTCCAGACAGAAACGCTGAAATATAGGTGAAGTTACGAGTAACAGGAATACTAATAATATTATTTATCACTGACAATGTTTTGTTTTATTATATGTTTTCATTTTCCCAGTATTGGGAAGATGAAAAATATAAAGATTAAGTCATACAGAGATGAAGACTTTTACTAACTGTTGCTGATAAATACATATATTTAAATGGACAAATATTCATACATGCATACATCATTTATCACACAAATGTTTGCTTCCAGCGGTATCCGTTGTCTTCGAAGGCGGGAACCGTCTAAAAAAAAAAAAAAAAAAAAAAAAAACCACCCACTTGAAACGGTCTCCGGGCACCCCGGGCTCCCTGTGTCTGTACGCGACGCGGCCGGCGGCCACGTCCAGTTGCGTGAAGGTCACCGCCCCCGGACCCTCGCCGACCTCCACCGAGCCGTGCTTCGGCCGCTGAGTTATCTCGTAGCGTACGTCCTCCTCCAGGCAGTTCATGTTCGTGTCCACCTGCAGACATTATTGTTTCGGAACGATATATTTGGAGAGAGAAAAAAACTATGCTGTTTTGCTATCATTATGTAGTAAGGGGGGTCTTGAAAATACAAGACGTCTTCCGTGGACGAGTTACGTACATAGTTTACACGATGGCGGAACAACGAGTTACTCTATGGAGTCTAGTAACCGGTATCATATATACATATGATGCCGGTTACTAGACTCCATAGAGTAACTCGTTCTTAGGGCAGTGTATACGTTTCTACAACAAAGTACTGGTAAATGTGCAAAGGTTTGAGAAATTTATTAAAGAAAAACTTTATAGGAAGGGTTTTTATAATACAAATGAATATATTAATGACAGTAACCCCTGGGAATGAGGTGAGGTGATCGCTCCCAAGCTATTTCTAGAAAATATTACATTACATTTGTATAATGTATATATTGTAAAAAATGTTGACCAAAAAAGAGGATACCTACGGAGTTTCTTTCGCCTGTTTCTTCTCGGTTAGAGGAACCTCATTACGAAACGGTGGTAGATTAAAACTGACTATCGATAAACGAACGTATGTTCTTATGTCGATGAATAAATGATTTGATTTGATTTGATATACATAACAGCCTGTAAAAGTCCACTGCGGAGCATAAGACTCCCTCGGAATGAGGATTTACCATAACCGCCATGCTTAACAAGCGGATTAGCGATCGCATAACCAGACCTCACACCTTATACTCTGCTACTTGCCACTAGTTTGCTTAATTTTAATTTGGTAAATTCGAAAATGACCACCTATCTATCTGTAGCCAATTTATCGGTATAATCTATCGGTAGCCGATGCGACAATAAAAGCTTTTGTCACCTTTTATAATACCCACAGGAAGAAAGGTGTATCAGCTTTTTCGCCTTCACAATTAATCAACGTTTGCAACCCACCTGCATATCCCTGGTGGTGATAACAACCGCCTTCCCGTTCTCAACGATCGAACCGTTCGTGGGGTACATCCGTATGAACGGCGGCGACGCCTGTATCTCCAGGTGGCCGTTCACGTCGAACAGCCCGTCCGAGATCCAGAACGCCATCTTCCCGTACTCCTTGCCCTGGTGCTTGAACAGCACCAGGTTCTTGTCGATGTCGTCCTGAGAGAACTGAGCGATCTGCTCGGACGGATTGTCCGCACGGTATATGCCCCCGTTGGGCGGGTCTTTGGTGAACCTCTGCACCGTGTAGACGATGTCCGCGGGTCGCGTGTCCAAGTCGGCGTCGGTATAGCTCAAGTCGCGCGCGGTGACTAGCCTCGCGCCGCCATGTACGACGTGGAACACGTTCTCGTTCGCGCGCACCGGACTGTTGTCGTTCTTCAGCACGATGTCGATGTGAAAAACACCGACGTACTGAAAGTCCTCCGGCTCTGGGCTCAGTGCCATGAAGTGGAACGAGTCGTGCCTGCTCTCGGAGTCGTCGTGAGCGTAATAAACACGGTCCGCGTTCAGTTCCTGCAGTGTGAAGTAGGTGGTGTTGTCCCTGATCACTTTCAGATTGTCGTTGATCACTTCGATCTTGCCGTGGCGAGGCAGATGAGTGACATTGAACAGGAGATTGGTCACCGTATCCGTCCGGAAATTGAGATGAGTGGCCGGTATCGCCATCCTGGAACCCTCCATCACCTGCAGCCTCTCCAGCGTGGTGTGCACTCTGCCGGGCGAGTGTTCCGCCACCGGGTAGGCAGGCGTGTGACGTATCGTCATGACACCGGTCACGTTCTCGCACTCTGTCGCCCCCACGACGAACGCGAACTCGTCGTGAATGTGCGAATACGCCCGCCTGTGCAGGCGGTACCACAGCTGGTCCGTGTCTATATCGTGCTGCGTGAACGTGCCGTACGTCTGCAAGTGATGTTTGCCGGACGACAGATGCAGGATGCCGTATTTGGGCGGCTTGAGAACGGTGAAAATGATCCGATCGCCGGGCAACTCCAGCGGCCCGGTCTGGAAACGGAGGTGCTGCGACGATATGAACGCCTCCCTAGTGTTGTTCAGGACCAATTCCTCATTGGTGAACTGGTAGAGCTCGAGTTTGATGAAGGTCAGTCGAAAGTCGTAGAGTATGTTCGTTCGTACGGTGCCGACGGACGCTTTGAACTGCGAAAAAAATTATAATTACATGATAGGCCATTTATTTACCCTACTTTATTACCCTATTTATTACTTATTATGCTTATTAACCTAGGGCTCCAAGTTATTTGAAAGAACGCTTTAAGTTTCTTGGCCATAATCGACCAGAAAAAGTTCTATGGTCCGCTGGAGAACTAATTCATTACCAAATATTACAAGAACTCATTTGCAATCAAGGCCATCTGCTTATGGGATGTAAACTACCTCAGCAAATTCGTCGTGCAGAGCGCTAGAAAAGATTAAAAATGTCATCATATATATCTATACCTCTTTAATAATCGATTTCCATTCTCAATATTTGAGTTTATTCTTCTCTCTTGCATTTGTTTATTTATTTATGTGTTATATTTTTATTATTTATTATTTATGTGTTATATATTTATTAAAGTCACGATAGCCGAGTTGTTGGGTGGTCGGAATTTCGAGTCGAGAGACCCGAGTTCGATCCCCAGGTGGCAGTACCAATGAGTTTTTCAAAACTTATGTACGAATTTCATCGTTGGCTTGGACATAAAGGCGGCGACGGGCTCACCACCTGTCACGTTGTCCCGAAAATATCTTTGGTGGAAGGTGGGTCAAAGGGACTTAATTGTCTAGACTTGACCTCTGTCTACCCCTGTATTGGGAATTGCGTGAAGATATTTTATATTTTTTTTAATATTTTTATGTATTATATGAGTTTTAATATAATACTTATTTACGTTTATTTATATTAATTTATTCTGGTATTATCAAGTAAGCACACCACATACTTTATTTGTCCATTTCTTTACTGTAATTGTCCATGACATAAAGTTGTCTGGAACCGATCGCTCTGAAGAAGTGTTTTATGTTAATTTTATAATCATTTATTTGTGGTGTACAATAAAGTACACATACATACGTACAATTTCTTATACTTGGGCAGCTCTGGCTGCCTGTCTAGACAATGAAGTCCAACCCACCATCCACCAAAACTTATTTGCAACAACGTGACAGGTTATCGCTGACATAATGTCCAAACTAAATATACTACATACTCATATTTACATAGATAAATATTCATACATATGAACAACTGATGACCCGAGTTAAAACATATACATTTATCATACAAATGTTTGCTCCCAGCGGGATTCGAACCCGCAACCCACTTATGTAGTCACTTCCAACTATGCACCAGATAGTGCAAATACAAGTTTGTTTATAGTATCTGAAATGAGCAGAAACCTTAAACTCGTCGTGCGACGGGTTGCCCAACAGGTGCATGTAACGCACTCGACCGAAGTTGACCATTTCACTGGTGAACGAGTCCACCGTCTGCCAACTACCGTCCAACACTCGGAGCCGTTCCACGACACCGAACTGTGGCGGCTTCACGATGTCATACCTGTCATAAATAAATATTTTTTTAGAAACAAAGTTGTTAAGGCACTAAATTAAATTAAATTTTATTTTTCGAGGTGGCTAAGTAAATGTTACATATACTATACTAGCATGTAGAGAAGCGTACAATACCTTGGTGAACAAACTTCGTATGGCTTCACAAAGATAGACGTTTGTCACGTTTATTAATTAATGTTTCATTTTGTTAATGTAAATAATTGAATTCTCTTGGAGATTGCTATCTCTAAGAGAATTCATATATTTACATTAACATAATAACATCTATGGAGAAAAATTTGGAACGTAAAACAATATCACAAAAAATATCTATGATATGTCACGTAGATAAAAATAAAAAAAAATTATGCCATTAGAGAGGAGAGATTGATAGAGTGAGTAAGAGAGATCATCAAACCGGTGTAAGCTTCTAACGTCCGTTCCTAGACTCCATAGAGTAAGTCACGGCGTGATGTAAATACGCTTCTACAACAAGATCCGAGTAAATGAGGAAAACATGCCTACAAAGAGGTTCAAGGCATTTATTAAAGAAAAACTGTACAAAAAGATAATTATAACATAAGTGAATGTATTAAAAACGGCACACTCTAGTAACGAGGTGGTCGCTCCCAAGCTATTTCTATGAAAACTTGAAACTGAAAGCTAATTGTAGATTATGAATATTTGAGAGTACTAGATTAGATGTACTTTTAAATTTTTTTTTAAATGTTCCCATATTTGTATATTACGACGTCAAAGGGGGAAATGGAATTTCTTGTCGCCACATTTTTATGTTCATTCTATTTTTTGTGCTCATTGATTGGGTTACTTTGATTATCGAGTAGTTTCACACATACATTTGTTCACGAGATATGGAAAACTCTACTTATCAATTATAACATGTACCTTTTAATAAAATTGTTACTTTTAAGAAGTTACGTTTGTAAATTTTTTTTTCAATGGTTTTTCTCAATGGTTCAAAATAAAATTTTATTTTATTCTATTCCATAGTCAAAATCGAAAAAACATGACTTATTCATAACTATTACCCTTAAATTTCCTTAGTATACATATTAAATGTCCTTAGTAGCTGTGATTCCAAAGTAGGTTACCAACTGCGTTATAAAAGCAGGAACACGGTAGCTTACCACTAAAATTAAAGAGAGAAAAGCATCTGTGTAGGAAAACAGATTTCTCTACATCGACCTCACCGGGAATCGAACTGGGACAGCTCCGAGCTGGCGACACAATGGGACATCCACTCGAGAAAGTCCATAGAGATCACACACACACCACTTCTAGATAGATGGATACAGCGCTGGACAGTCACTCACCGCACTTGCGTGTTGCTGTCGTCCGCGTTGGTGGCGAAGGTGAGGTTGTCGGCGGCGATGAGCGCGTGCGAGTTGTGCACCAGCCGCAGCCCGGTGTTGTTCACCAGCCGCACCTGCAGCGGCACTATAGAAATGCGAAGCGCGCCCGGACCGCTCGTCTCTATGCCGTCCGACACCTGCCGCACACGGAAATCAAACACCCAAGTAAGAAATGAATGAATGAACGAGTGTACGAGTGAATGAATGATTGAATGAATGAATGAAAAGAAACATTTATTCAGCACAAGTAAAAATAACAACAAACATAACAAAAATAAAATGAAAAACAAAATTGTGCCACAAAGGGGTTGGCTCAGCATATGCTGAGCAAGGAAAACCTCGCTCAGCGCTGATTTTCAGCCAAATAACCTCGTCATTGGCGTAACGAACGCCGCATTTTTCTTATTTAGTTGAAGTGCTAGCTAACTGAAGATACGTAAGTTACATACCGTATAACTTATATTATAAATTAACAGGCAATAATTAAAAGTATAAATACACACATTATGTACACATACAATACAATAATAAAACTAAACATGTAATAAAATAGTAACTAATATATAAATATCAGTGTAAAGCAATAATTTAAAAAAATAATAATTATAGTTAAAGCCGGTTTTAGGGAATAGTAACACGAGTACTAAAGATAGATAATAGCAAAAATGTTACGTTATATTATGGAAATATTGTGTTGGAGGTCTTCATGTTGCCTTTGCGTCTCGATGAGGAATTTTGTTAGTTTTAATTTAAATGTGTTAATATTCTTCAAATATTTTTCAAATATCCACGCGCCGTTCCCAACACAAGAGTAGACAGAGGTCTATACAATTAAGTCCTCTCGAACCCACCTTCCGCCGAAGATATTTATGGTCCAAGCCGACGATATAATAGGTTTTTAATTACATAGGTTTTTAAAATAACCCATTGGTACAAACCACCAAACCGATCACCCAACCACTCGGCTATCGTGAGTTAACTTCTCACCTATAATATGCAATAAAGCGATGACCTGACCTGACGAGTGGGGTAATAAACCGGTCTTCCAGTCAACTCTGAGGTCCCGGGTTGGAATTCTGGATGGGTTAATGTAGAATATTGTCTTAGGTTGGTCATGATGTTTGTGGAAGTTTCATTGTTTCAGATTCCACAACACAAATGCTTTAGTTATATAAAATTTTACCGTACACTGTGCTCAAACGCTCTGTAAGCATTATTTTGACATTTCATTATAAGAGAAGCCTATGACCGGCAATGGCCTCTAAGAGGCTATTTAATAAAAACAATGTACTATTTCCAACTTTAACGGCCACGTATTTGCAAGTTTGTCCTTTCTACACCGTAAACATATGGTCTAATATATGACGTATGCTCAGAAAGAAAGAGAGAGAGAAATAAAAGGAGTACACTTTATTGCACACGAAAATATGCCTTATTCATATATACATAAATTACAATTAGCGGTAGCACAATGGGCGGGCTGATGTATGATAGGTATAGGCTTTTTTCTTGAAGGTCCCTAAGTCGTATCGGTCCGGAAAAACCGCTTATGGCAGCATATTCCATAAAGTTCAAGTGCGTGGCAATAAATTCCGCAAAAAAGGCACAGTGGTGGAATGCCAAGCATCAAGGTAGTGTTGATGGAATTTTTGACTATGCCGTAAGGTACGATGGTGAAACTGAGCTTAACGCCCAAAACTATTGCCTCTGGACACTCACCTGCAAAGTCAACCGCAGCGAAGTCTTATTGAGTTGCTTGTCACTGCCGGAGCCGTGCACGTACGAGATGACGCCCGCGTCGATATCCTGCTGCGTGAACGAGTCCACCGGCTGCCCCGACATCTCGATGTGACCACTGATTCAATAGCAATACGGTTCAAATTACAACCGCTCGAAAAATAAATAAAACTCTGTGGTAATGGTATAAAAAAGGAGGAATCATAGCTGATTGAAAATCAGCGCATTGATATTGCATCCGTGCATATGCTGAGATGATCCTTTCCAGCAGTTCATTAAAACACTGACAGTTTTTTCTAATTCTTTTCCAAAGTGAAAAAAAAATCCATTAGGGATTTCCAATAGGGGTAGAGCGAGGTCTAGACATTTAAGTCCTTTCGACCCACCTTCCACCGAAGACAGTTTTTGGGACAGCGTGACGGGAGACCGTCGCCGACTTTGTGTCCAAGCAAGCGACATATTTTCGAAAGTATTCTTGTATTATTACTATTTACTAAATCCTTTACTAAGATACGCGCATTTGTCAACACTGGGCTAGTCAGATGTTTAAACAATTAAATCCAGAGTTTACCGGAAGTGAGTTCGTCACTCGTCCATGCCAACGGTACAAACTGTACATAAGTTTCGATCGAAGTTGACTCTCCTGATTAGAATTCTGATAACTCAAACAGGGAAAGTGATATTATTTCCAATAATGTATTAAATAACATCATTATACTTCGTCGTCCCGATAGACTAGTAGTGACTTAGCCTTCGAAGCTAAGGGTTGGGGGTTCTAGTCCCACTAGGGGCGAATACTTTTGCGATGAAAATTAATATTTGTAGTCGCATGCAGGATGTCTATATATATAATGTAAGTATATATTTTTATGCATTTTGTAAACTTTAATTAGAGTTGACTTTTGATTATTGTAATTTTAAATTCATTTTAAACTCTCGTTTTTTTTTAAATATATTATATTAAATAATATTATATATGTTATATTAATGAATAAGCAAGGCTTATTTATTTATAAATATTCATCTATGTAAATATATCTGAAAGTATATTGTACCTTTGACTTGGACACAAGTCGAAGATAGGCTGACCACATGTAACATTGTTCCCAAGAGTCTTCGATGAATGATGTCTTCGATGAAAATTGTTTACATTTCTGTCTACCCCAGCATTGCGAATATGCGTGTTTTTCAACGGGGTAAATCAAAAAGAACATCATCCTCTATGACTTGTGATACATATGTATATACGTATGGTGTGTCGCTGCGCGGCGCAATGTAGAGTATTACACTAGCTTCCATAAAGTGCAGATAAAATAAAATAAAATATCTTCACGCAATTCCCAATACAGGGGTAGACAGAGGTCAAGTCTAGACAATTAAGTCCCTTTGACCCACCTTCCACCGAAGATATTTTCGGGACAACGTGACAGGTGGTGAGCCCGTCGCCGCCTTTATGTCCAAGCCAACGATGAAATTCGTACATAAGTTTTTGAAAAACTCATTGGTACTGCCACCTGGGGATCGAACTTGGGTCTCTCGACTCGAAATTCCGACCACCCAACAACTCGGCTATCGTGATATAAGTGCAGATGTTTCATTTATTGTTATCAACCACCTCCTCTACGACTTGATATAAGTGTTCTTACAAGAGTTTCTTACATGAAACACTTTGGAAGTCAAAATATGAAAACAGTCACCTGTTGGCTTCGTTCTTTCCATGCAATACGGTGTAGAGCAAGTCCTCGGGCGGCGTATCGGGGTCTTCCGCTTTCAAAATGTCCGAAGTTATCACCTTACGAGTGCCCTGTACAGCCATATTATATCAACAACTAGCTTCTGTCAACGCCTTGCGTTCGTCCATTTCAACATGACCTTTCAACTACATAATGACTGTTAAGTGTGGCAGCTCACACCGTTTTGGATTTTATTTGCCGAGATGGTTTTAGTTAAGTTGCGACATTAATACATAGTACAGTGAGTTTCGAACAAATATATAAAACAAAAAAAAAGTTAACCCCATACTAGTGTAGCCCACGACGGAGTGACGAATTGCAAAATGTTGCGGGAAGTCGATGGATGGAACTGGCCGTTGGCATTTCATTGTTGAAAATTTTGGGGGAGTTTTGTTCAGAAGTGGACTCTCGATAGGTTGTAAAGAAAAAGACAAAGGCATTCTCTCAAATATTCTTGGAAAGTGTTTAGAAAGTTTGCCGCCGCTTCCGTACGATTAGCGGAATTCAGACATCTTTTAAATAATCATGAAAATCATAATATAGCAGTCCACTCTACCGCATAGGCCTCTCCCGCACGAGAGGATTGGCAATAATCACCCGCTTGCCAAGCGGATTGACTAAACTTTCCAATATGGACCGTCGATTTAAATGCTCGTATTTTTATTGTAGATAGTACGCACTAAAATAATGCGTTTTGTAAAGTTTTAGATTGCGGAAACTTACGATTCACGAGATATATTTATTTTAACTTTTAACTTTTCCATACAAATTTGCAAATAACAAGACAATTGACGTGCCAAATAAATTTGACAACTGAATATCAAACGACAATTACTTCACTTTGCCCTTACATTTGAAATCGTTTAAAACGTACTAAGATATTCAAACAAAACAAAACCGAATCAGAGCACCTCACTATCCACGTGGTCTTGTTTGCACTACCCCTAGAGTGTATAAAAGAGCTCGGAGGCGCGGAGGGTGTAATGAAATCTAGTGTCAAAAAGCAATTTAGTATATATTTTTTGTTCATATAATAAAGTAAAACGATGGTACGGATATATAATAAAGTAAAACGAATGGTAAGGAAAGAAAATGTCAGATTACAATCATTCTATTGACTAAATATCGCTATTCTAACCTCAAAATTTTAACCATGAATATCTCCATAACCATGGGGTTCCGCAGGGTGGGATTGGCATTGGGGGGTAGCCCTCCCCCCTTTCCACTCTTCGCCCCTAAAACTTAATATATTGATGGTCCATATTGGAACTATTAACTGAATATTAATTGAACGGGTTGACTGGCAGAGAATGCCAATAGGCATCAAGTCCGCCCTTTGTCACCCATTTTTTAAGGTGAAAGAATAGTCTTTAAATAAAAAAAAAATAAATAATTAACGCTAGTCTAACCTCAAAACTTTAACCATGAATATCTCCATAACCATGGGGTTCCGCAAGATGGGAATGGCAGGAGGGGGAGGGGAGGGTTTCTACCCCCCTGTCCCCCCTTTAATACCCTGACATGAGCTACCATGCATGAAATTTCCCCTTCCCGACAGAATTTCGGGGTAAAAGTGTAAGTAACCTTTTTCTCAGATGTGTAACGTTGTGTAGAAATTTCAATTAATTTCGTTCGACTACTTTTCTAGGTGCGTGGACACAAACACAAACGCTGATGTTTTATACATAAAGAAAAATGTTATACGACATTTATAATATAATCCTAAGGTTTCTATAGCTATATCTACATTGAGCGATGCAAATAACAATAATCTCTCCTTAAAATTTTGTGTTTTTAATTTTAAAAGTATTAAATAAATTCAAATAATTAAATCTTCATCACCACATTAGTATGTCTATCCGTCGGGCGTCGTCTCACAATCTTTTCTTTAAAAAACTAGGTGTTTATCTATTTCTACTTTTGATCCTAAATTGAATAACAATAATAAAATAACAATTGAATAAATACGCTAGTGAAACGAGTGTAAAGTATAGGATAAAAACATAGATGAATGTATCATGTATGCGTATGACAAATTAATCTTCTATGGAAGTCTGTCTTTTTTAGAGTAAAAATACCAAATTTCATATACGTGTTTCATATGAGGTGTTTTTCAATTTTTTTTTCTTTTAAGTTTATCCGAGATATTTGTAACTCTTGAAGGTAGATGGAACAAATTCAATACAAAAGCGTCTCATATAAAGTTCGCAACAACTAGGACAGAAAGACAAATTAATGTTTCCTCTGCTACACGTGTTAAACCGAGGCAAGTGATTATTAAGTACTAACGTTAACATCACGCCATACATATAACATGCACTATCCCGAAAGATAGACCACATCCTTCCATTTGCTACAAACCTGACTTCTCTCGATTCGTCTATTATGTTCATCATATATTTTTTTATTAAAACCTTAATAATAGGGCAATAAAAAAAAGAAAAACATTAAAAATCTCATTTTAAATATGTAAATGCAAGAAATCATTGTAAGTCATAATATTACATGTTAAATGCTAGTGTTATAAAATTGAACATGCCGGTAGTATTGTAACACTACTTTGGATCGCTAAAGAGATGCGCTAAAGACAGAAAATCTATTAAAATGCGTTAATATATAGCAAATAATAAAAAAAAATCTAGATTATACTCATCCATTTGTTTGAAAAATGTAAAAAGTTAATGTTATATTAACAAAATCCATGCTTCGGTTTTATAATTGTAATATCAAGCAAAACATTATATTATTTCAAACAAGCTATTTCATACAAGAGTGCTAGAAATGTAATATTCCTGTTAATCTCTCATAGCTAAGCTTCTATCGACATTGATTCACGACAATAGAGGAGTGCCGGGTTCGAACCTGCGATGTCCTGTTTCGCAGACCGCACCCCAATCTTTCACTCTATGGGCTATATGTGAAATGAATCCATACATATAACTATTATATCTTACGTCTACTGTTGACCGTTAATTTAAAACAGACACATCATTACCATTATAGCAATTTATCACAATTTATTTAGACAAAACAAATTATTCCGAACAATTTATCGACCAGTACATAAACATGTTTATCTTTGTTGTTTGTGAAGCAAGAATGTAAACATCACCATTTACAGTACTTAGGTCAAGTTCTTTTTTTTTCTGATTATGCAACACGACTTTATAAATATATACTATTTAATCAAATACAATGAGAGAAACATTATTTTTTGCTGATTCCAAATTCCAGGAGAATTCAGAGGAGAAAGCAAAAGTTTTGGTTTAAGTATTCAGTTTAAGTATACATCACCAATTAAATTTAATATCTAATACGTCATATCATACAATTATTTTGTATCCTATATAGAAGTACACAACTTATACTCACTGAATGTTATATTTGTTAGATGCAGTTATTCAGCGGGCTTGCGACAAACAAAGCATGCAACTACGAAAAGCAACTCAAATAAACTAATTGAATCGCTTCCAACATTCTGAAAAAACAAAGAATTAATGATAAATAAAAATTGGGAACGCAGGCAATCCTACCCTACTGTTCTCTTTTCTTTACCCACTATACAGTCAATGGTGTTGTACAATATAGTATTTACAATCCACTTTTCATCGGAGCTCATTACGTGTATGTGACAGGTGGCGAACCTGCCGCCGGTGGTCGAGCCAACAATACAAATTATACATAAGTTTGGTAAAAACTCATTAGTTGCAGACTGCCTCCTGGGACAACATAGCTGTGGGTAATACTTAACCATAGTTACATCGTTAATAAAAGTCCCGGGTAGGAAATAAACAGTTTTTAACTATATTTTTTTATTTTTTAACAAACAACTTATGCATACTTTAGAGAATACCAGGCGGAATAAGGTCTCTTTGTAGCCCTTAGTTCAAGGTGACAACAATAAACACTTCATTACAATGTATTTATAAACACTTTCCAATCGATTATTGTTCCAAGGTTAATGTTTGTATAAAGTTCAAACAGATTAATTATATCCAACAGTGCAAATATGCTTATCACCAACCATTTCATATTGAATGCAATGTTTCAAGTATAAAAAATTATAGTAAAAACAAAATCTAGAATTAATTAAATCAAGGAACTTACTAAAAATCGCATCGCATCAGAAGCATATAAGTTTATTTTTTATTAGTTTAGATGAAATTTTTTAAATAACTCTTTATTATTACGATTACCTTCATGGTCAAGCCGCATGCAGATTATTCAAGGTATTAAGCTATTCGATTTTCGGATGGGTCTATGCAAAAAAAATACTTTTTCTACATTGTTTTAGGTCTGGGTGTTTGGTGTTTCCTCGTTAGTACTGATTAACCGTTAGTTCGTTGTTTCTGAATTTAAAATACAAGTACTTGAGCTTTTTGCTCTAAATTATGGAACATTTTAAAGTATGTATTTATTTCTTAATTTATATGATTTTGAAGCGAATAAGTTATGCTAAACGGATTTTATCAAAATAAAAAGAAACTAGTATGTAATGTGATGTTATCTCTACCATTTATTATCATATTCTTCCCATAGATTTTTTACGGATATAAAAATATTGCCACGGATTGACTTACTACTTCTGTATATAATAAAACAAATAAGCTTCCGATGCGGCACATTTCTAATCTAATACTGTTTATCTAGAGCAGTGATGGGACTTCGACAGAACCGACTCCACTCACGAACACCTAGAGCGGGCGGCTCCTCACCTGCGTGAGCCTCAGCACCCGACCGGGCGGCAGGTTGAGGACCGGGGCGTCGTTGACCGGGGTCACGTTCACGTGGAGCGCGAACGCGTTCCGGCCCTGCAGGTAGCCGGGCAGCGTGAACCTCGCCTCGGGGACCAGCTCCATCTCCAGCACTATGGCATCCTGATGGTTCTCCGAGCCGTCGTGCACGTAGCGCACCTGATGGACGCGCAAATACAAGTTTCAAATACACGTTTTTTTTTTTGTAATTACTGACCCGGCGGCATTTAGAATGTTCACTGCAGGATGGTGGCCTCTGCTAAAAAGGAGGACAAAAAAAAAAGGAAAATATCTTCACGCAATTACCAATACAGGGGTAGACAGAGGTTTAGTCAAGACAATTAAGTATTTTATACCCAGCTTCCACCGAGGATGTTTTCTGGACAACGTGACAGGTGGTGAGCCCCATAGCCGTTTGTATGTCCAAGCCAACGATATAATTCGTACATAAATTTTTGAAAAAGCCATCGGTACGAATCTGCCACCTGATAATCGAACTCGGGGATCTTGACTCGAAATTCGGACCACTCAACTACTCGGCTATCGTGCCTAAAATTTTTATGCCGATTATGGAAATCGCCACGCAAGACAAGCGTATTGGCGATCACATTATGGCAAACACGACTGGCACCTTAAACGCTGCTGCCCGTCACTAGTCTGTAGAATTGACAACGGTCAGGTAATTTTAGAAATGTTTATCCCACCTTTCGGTATTCAATTACATTTTAGACATTTCATCAATTTTAAAACTTATTAATAAAAACTTGAGTTGACGGTGACAAACAAACAAACATAGACGGTATCATTCATTTTATTTCCAAGGGAATGTTACAAAATATACTTCTTTTTATTTGCAGCAGTACATATTTGAACATACACAAGCCTAACTCAAAAATTTCCACAAAGAAAGATTGCATCTGTGGCGACATCTATGTCTCCACATTGGAAAGTCGCTAAGTGGCGGATTCAGGAAACACATCCACGTCCTATCGCGCTATCAAAGTTCGCTCGATGACATGCATATATACGATTACCGATGGCGCACACTTGTGGAGGAGACGTCCTCCCCAGGTCACGATCACCCGACCTGGCCGGTAGCTACCCTTTTCCTGCAGCACATCATCCGCTACACATCCATCGATTCCCAGCAATGTTTTGCATGTCGTCGCTTCATCTAATGGGGGTTCACAATACCTATACTTCAAAATATACAATATACTTAACTACAAAGATTCTACAAACACTCAAACATGAAAAATTGTTTTCTACACTCACTCGACCAGGAACCGAACCCGGGACCGCAGAGCTGGCAATATATATATATATATATATATATATATATATATATATATATATATATATATATATATATATATATATATATATATATATATATATATATATATATATATATATATATATATATATATAACCCATCCATCCTACCCAATAAACTGATACCTTGTCCCTGGACAGATCCATAAGGGTGAAGAACTGCTTCGACCTCCCGTCAGCGTCCGCGTACTGCGGCAGGTTCCTCTGCAGCGAGAGGTCGACGGCGATGCGACCGTGCAGCGGGGGCTGCGCCACGTGCAGCACCACGCCCGACGGCCGTACGCCGTACTTGTGGTGGTCGAGCACCACGTCGATGTTCTGAGTGGTGATCACCGCAACGCCGCCCTCTTGGACAGTCAGCGGGTAAAGCGACACCAGCTCTAGTTCGCCGCTCGATTTCGAGAATACCTGTGTTTATTAAAACATTACAAATAAATATCTTCACGCGATTAACAATACAGGGGTGGACAGAGGTATAGTCTAGACAATTAAGTCCCTTCCACCCACCTTTCACCGAAGATGTTTTTGGGACAACGTGACGAGTGGTGAGCCAGTCGCCGTCTTTATGTCCAAGTCAACGATATACTTCGTAAGTCTTTTGAAAAACCCATTGGTACGAGCCTGCCACCTGGGGATCGAACTCGGGTCTCTTGACGCGATTTTCCGACCACCCAACCACTCGGCTATCGTGACTTATGTATTATTTTATTAAAAACTTGTTTATTAAACAAAAACATTAAATATTATTCTTAAACGGTACTGTGTAAACGGCGATTGGCTCTCCACCTGTAATCGTGTCCCGAATAAGTCTCGGTTAAAAATGTGTCAAAACAACTTCAGCAACATTTGCTAACTCCAGTGTAGAAAATTGTGTGCTTATACTATTCTAAACTTTCGTTTCTTTCAAATTCATTATTTTCTTCATACACGCACGTTTACGTATTCTAGTACGCTCTCTATTCTAGTACGACTCTCCCCTTCTTCGAGCGATTTGTTATAAATATGAGCGATAAGTTAGTGTCGGCTTGCCTCGACACCTTTTAATGTTAAATTTCGCGCTATATATTTTCTTCACCATTCGTTTTTCACTCAGACCATCGAAGCACGCCCACATCAATTTTAGTTATATTGCGAATCTCTTCGTTTCGTTTTCGGTCGACCAAGGCAATACCGCACATTTTACGAAAAGACTGCATCTCCACTGCATTCAGCTTGCTTTTTTGCTTCTTCATGCATACCCAGGTTTCGTTGCCATATAACAAAGTCGGTATCAAAACTGCATTATGTATAGCAAGGCGTGCACTTTTACACTACGCCTTGCCTTTTGACTAACGCAGTCAGGGCACCGTTGACTTTGTTCCCGACAGCCATACACCTGTCCACATCTATATCACATCTTCCATCCCAGCTAAACACGCTTCCGAAGTATACAATTTCATTAGCCTGTTCTAAACAAGTACCGTGTGGTACCGGTGTAAGGATATTGCCACTCCTTTCTTCCCGTGGGTGTCGTAAAAGGCGACTAAGGGAAACTTATAGATATTTTAAGTTATATATAAAAAAAAAGTTTATAGATATTTTATCAGCAACAGAGACCAAAGTGGTATGACCATGCGGGTATCCATATTTCAGTTAAATCCATATTACAGTACCTCTTTAATCTTTTAAACTTAAACAAATGGCTTGTTACACTGCTATAATATGCAGTAGAAATGTGCAATATAATGGACCCATGTGACTCGATGTTTCGGTATTTCATTCTTAACCTACGCCGCTAAAGCATTAACAACCTTCTGAAGAATGTCACTCTATTTCCCCTTATTATATTCTGTATTGTGACGTTCATGTATATGTATTTATATTTGTATGAATCTTTGTATTATATGGATATAAGTATGGTTCTGAATGTATATTAAAAAAAAAGAAAAAATATCTATACGCAATTCCCAATACAGGGGTAGACAGAGGTCTAGGTCTAGTCTTCCACTTCCACCACTCGGCTATCGTTACTTTTTAATATGTATATTTATATGTCTTGGTTATATAATAATTTATAGTAAATTATTTAAAATCCCCTCTTTAACTTTTAAAACTAAATATTTTTTCTTCACGATTTTTTAACACATAATATTTCCTCCTCAGATAAGGTGTCATACTGTCTGGCTGAGAATGCCATATGGCTTTAAGTCGGTCTATTGTTACATTTGAAAACAAAGTGTTAACAATAAGGCATAAATAAATAAATAAATAATATTCAGCAAACCTTATACTTCTCGGCGTAGTCTGGGTTGATGCAGAGCTCGGAGTCACACTTGCAGGTGAAATGGTCGAGGCCGTGCTGCTCGCAGGTGGCTCGCGGCAAGCACGGCGGGTTGCCAGGGTTCGCGTGACAAGGATACCACCACACGCACTTAGGGCTCACACCGTATGTCACCACCGCGTTCGGTAAACCGAACAGTTTGTCGTCTACTTCGATCGGTTTGATGCATCCCTATCGATGTATGTTATATAGTAATCATCAATATTCATCATTTATTAATAACGCTAATAATAACCATAAATACACTTTGAAATTTCTCAATATAGATAGATGGTTTGGGCAGCTAGGATATTAGACAGCACAGTTTTACAAAAAAAAACCCGATAGCTGAGTGCTTGGATGTTCGAAATCCGATTAAACTTTCAGGAGATTTTCGAAACTTACAATTTTTTTACACCCTTTTTTTGCAATTTCTTTAAATACATACAAAGATAGGTAGAACATCACATACCTTGCTCTGATCCCAAAGGAAGTAGCCGAAACACTTATATTATGGAATCAGAAACAACGTAGGCACCACAAACATCCAGACCCCAGAACATGTAGAATAGGTAACTTTCTATATTGACACGTTCGGGAATCGAACCCTGGACTTCTAAACTGACGACACCATAAAACCGGTGCGTATGCCACTCGTCCATGAAAGTCTACAACTATTTACACAAATATAATTCGATCTATAGCGAACAACCACAAGACGTCACGGCTTACCATAATACTGGAGTCTGCAGCTTTAATCCCTCTTGCAAAAGCTCGTTGTCTTTTCTCACTTTCTATACCGCCGAGATAGAAAGAGTCGGAGAGGTCCAGGTAGCGCGTGCCTCCGCTCTCTATCCGCGTGCTCATTGCTATGTTGTCCACGGATAGCTGCAATAGAAATATTTAACTGAATGATTTTTTTAATGATTGGTGGATTGTTATAAGAGCATGGTTCAGTTTAAAAAAAGCGAGAGATCATGGCACATCAAAATGCATATCATTTCCATCCGAATTTCACCCAGACTCATTTGGAATTACTTTAAAGCCATAGGCGGCCCGAGCCAGGAACCATGTCCTGCGTAGGTCTCTTCCTTTTAAAAGTATCTCGAAGAGACATGCAGGACACGGCTTACTCCTACTGGATTAACCATCGCCGCTTATACGCTGCTGCCCGTCACGACTTAACTCAATTTTGAATAGAATATTTCGAGATGGACATTTCGCCTTCTGTCAAAAGCTAATGCTATATTTGAGGGTTTTGCGTTTATCTTAGTTGCTATCGCAACACCGAAATAATGCGGGTGGTGAAAACGCCACACGTCAGTCACGTAATGTGAATAATTGGAATAAATAAATAAAAAATCACAGTTAGTTATAGTTCTAATTTAAGTAAACTTTTGGAAGATTTTTTAATAACCAACAACAAGTGCAAGTAAATTCCATAATAATACTATAAATGCTGCTAGAACCTTGGAATGAGTCCTCATTCCAAGGTATATAAGTAATCTTAATCTTAGACGCTGCTGACTATTACAGGTTTGCTGAATTCACGCCAATCCCAATACAGAGGAAGAGATCGAGACAATGTTTTTTCGTCCCACCTTTCAACGAAGACGTATCCGATGGTGAGCCCGTCGTCGTTTATGTACAAATAATTCCTACTTAGGTTTTTGAAAAAACCCATTGGTACGAGCCCACCTGGGGATCGAACTCCGGTCTCTCGACTCGCATCTATGTAGAAATCCCTTTTTCTACGTTTTCTCCGGTCTTAGTGTTTGTGGTAGCATCGTAATTTCTGATTCTATAATACAAATGTTTAAGTTGCTTACTTTGGAATCAGACCAATATATATGTTGTTCCTAACTATGTATCTATGTATGTCACAGGTGACGTGCAAAACTAAAAATATAAAATATCTTCACGCAATTCCCAATACAGGGGTAGGCAGAGGTCTAGTTTAGACAATTAAGTCCTTTCGACGTGCAAAACTAACTAGTGCAAACTACTTGAATCTATCCAGGCAAACCGAGACGTCAGCGAACCATTACCGAAGTTTTGAAACTGTTAAACCTATTGTATATAAAATAACTTCAACTAAAACATGAAACGAAAATAAAAAGACAGTGGCATGGATATTGTTTATTTTGCAAAATTAAACTATAATAAAGTCACAATAGCCGAATGGTTGAGTGAAAGGAAAATGAGTCAATAGTCCGTCGGGATCGAGGTGATCCCCGAGAGGTAAGTTGTTACCAATAAGTTTTTTTTTAATTTTCTACGATTTATATCGTTAGCTTGGAAATAAAAGCGGCGACAAGGTCACTCCCTGCGTAAAAATAAGCTCCCGTGTAAAGTGTGTAGAAGGGATTAAATTTTCTAGACCTCTAGCTACCCCTGTATTGGAAAATGCCTGAATATAAAAAAATAGTCAAGAAAAAATCTCCCTATAATAGTGATTTTACATACTTTTTATCTCGAATCGCTTACGGGGCAGACATAAAGAATATTCTTTCTCGTTTAATATGTTAATATTCTTTAATAATAACAATAATCTTTATTTGCTAGCATGGTACTTACTAACTTTACTTATTAACTTACTTATTAACTTATCAGTCAAATTCATATTATTACGACCTTCGTCGTGGACACCGGTATTGGTGGATACCGGTATTCCTTAAATACCGGACACCGGTATTTAAGGAATCGCCAGTTTTGAGGTTTCGGGTTTGATTTCCAAATCGATCAATGTAGAAACCAATTTCCCTTTTTTGCCTCGGGTCTGTATGTTTGTGGTACCTTCGCTAGTATTTAAAAATCTATGTGGACGAGTGGCGAACACACCGGTTTGCAAGTTGTCGCTTTCTCTAAGGCGTAAATGGAGAAAAACAACTTTTTCTACATTATCTCGGGTCTGGGCGTTTGTGGTGCCTTAGATGTTTCCTATTGCATAACCCAGGTTTTTAAGCTACTTACTTTGTGATCAGAGCAACGTATATGATGTTGTCCCTATCTATCTTTCTTAATCATTATTACTAATAAGTTTCAGACTGAGCTACAGAGACGCGATTCGAGTTTATTTTATAAACAATAATAGCAGGTCTTCTTCACTTCTGATTTTTAGTCTGTGAACCTCCAGAAACAGAAGAGAGCGGAACGAAAAATCTATTACTCGATAATGATCCTTTTCTCTTATTACTGCTTTATTTACATACATACATAAATAAATAGAGACATATTTAGTGGTACTTTCTAAATTCATGGATTTTGATATCACAAAAAAGTTTTCTCTTTAACAATACTGCTTCATTTATCTATACAACAGAAGTATGACACGCAAACCAGCAAAATTCGATCGTAATAACTTAAGATCGTAACAAATAGCTGCTCACAGTGGCTTTGTTAGCGGCTCACCAGATAACGCAGAACCTTAATTTAAAAAATAAAACTAGCCAAGTTACTTACTATTATTAACTATGAAAGGAGTCAGTGAAAGTCAGTCAGACAGTGAGTCCGGTCTCAATCTGCTCCGCCGTTTCAAAGATTAGTCGGAAGAAGCAGACAGACATTTTCAAAACGTAGGGACTTGTTATAAAACTTTCGTCTATAGTTTCAAATATATTTGCTAAAATGTTAATTGTTATTATTTTGTTATAGTTATTTCGACATTATAAAAAGATAAGAAAAAAGCCGATAGCCGAGTGGTTGGGTGGTCGGAATTTTAAGTCAAGAGACCCGTGTTCGATCCCCAGGTGGCAAGCACGTACCAACGGGTTTTTCAAAAACTTATGGACGAATTATATCGTTGGCTTGGACATACAAACGGCTATGGGCTCACCACCTGTCACGTTGTCCAGAAAATATCCTCGGTGGAAGCTGGGTATAAAAGACTTAATTGTAAGAAAGAAAGAAATGTTTATTCTCCAAAGTGACGCCATCAGAGAAAACATAAAAAAAAACACATAATTTACAAATAACACTTGGCTTTACAATAATTAGGTGATAGGCACATACCAGTTGGCTTTTTAAAAAACTTAGGTACGATTTATGTCGTTACCTTGGACATAAAGACGGCGATAGGCTGAACACCTGTCACGTTCTCCAAAAAAATGTCTTCGGTGGAAGACGGTCCGAAAGGACTTAATTGTCTAGACCTCTGTCTTGACTAAACCTCTGTCTACCCCTGTTTTGGTAATTGCGTGAAGATATTTTCTTTTTTTTTTTTGTCCTCCTTTTTAGCAGAGGCCACCATCCTACAGTGAACATTCTAAAGGCCGCTGGGTCAGTAATTACCGAAAAAAAAATGTGTTTTATTTTTTAAATAAGTGGTGTTTTGATCATTGAGTAAAAGTACTTTAAGCTTTTTTCTAAAGACTCCTACGGTTTTTGCTAAACGAATTGGTAGTGGCAAATTGTTCCAGCAGCGAGAAGCTGCGTATCTAAACGACCCCCGAAATCTCGTTGTCCTGTGCTTAGGAGTTAGAAAAACGTTAGTACATTTTCTACTAGGATATCTTGATAGCTGACTGTACCATACTAATTTGTCGTATAAGTAGCGTGGAGTATAAAGGTATAAGTATAAAGGCTGAAGAATTTTCATCGAAATCTATAAAATCTAAAAATCAAAATATATGAAATAATATACATTTATGAAAATCTATAAGAAATATTTAAAACATTTCCAAACAATAACTTTTAACAATCTTGAGTGGACTCTCAGAGTACTCGTTCTGCACAATGTGACAGGGGGGGAGCGAAGTGAACGTGACCGCCGAGGAGTACCAGCCAACGATACAAATTGTACGCAGTTACGAAAGAACGATGCCATAAATCGTACAATATAAATACTACAAAAATTACACCTAAAATAAAAATAAATTAAGGCGTTTCCATGACATGTTGTGACGAGCTAAGTCCGCGACGACACCCGAGTGGTTGGGGGCTCGGAGTTCAAGTTAAGAGAACAGAGTTCGATTCTCAGGTGATAGGCACATACCAGTTGGCTTTTTAAAAAACTTAGGTACGATTTATGTCGTTACCTTGGACATAAAGACGGCGATAGGCTGAACACCTGTCACGTTCTTCAAAAAAATGTCTTCGGTGGAAGACGGGTCGAAAGGACTTAATTGTCTAGACCTCTGTCTACCCCGGTTACCTTTTTATTATTATCATTATATTTTCACTCATCGTCACTGCCGGTGTAGCCGGAGAAAACAGATCGAAGGTGAATAATATCTGGTATAGTGCATTAGTTTATTGCCAATAATTTGCTTTTATATATCAATAAAAGTAAATGTATAAAATTTTCAACGCCCAATGTTAAACATCTTGATGGCTATTTTTCTTGGAATTACTCTTGATGCTAAACTTCAATAGGGCCCCCATATATACTCGCAAGTGGATTAAGCTCTGCAGCATATGCTGTAAGGAAATTAAGTTGCCTTACTGATGTAAAAACGACTACAATTGTTTATTTTAGTTATTACCATAGCATAATGTCGTATGGCATTTTGCTGTGGGAACACGCATCTGATGCGGATTAATTTTTTTGTGTAACAAGAGAGCAAAGATTGTTTTTTTTTTTCGAGTGCTGACTTTGATGTTAAAGTGTAAAATTCTTGACTTATTTTTTTAACATCTCTGTATCCCCATGAACAATATTGATTTTAATTTGTTTATAATAAAAGGGATATATAGTATGTTATTTAAACTTATTTTCATTAGTGTCCTTGATCTTCCTTGAGTGGGCAGTGCAATGTATGGAGTGTATCCTTTATGACTGAACAATGTCAATTCGTGGCACTGAAAATTGCAAAATTAAGAAGCAACTTTGATCCACGCTCGAATAAAAATCGCGTTTTTTTCACTGTTGCCTCGCAACAAAAGCGGTAGGTTTGAGCTGCTGAGGTGAAAACGTTATTTATCTTTTTAACGTTATTTACAAGAAATTATATTTATGTACAAAAGAGACACTTTATGTACAAAAGACACTTAAAAAAATAGTTTATCCTTGGCCTCTGTATATATCTTCTCTATATATATGAAAATTTAATATATGTACAATGAAATAATCTCAATTTTAATAAGAATTCTGATGTGCATAATGTTATACCAGAAACAAACACAAGCTTGAAACGCCAGTTACTAGACTCCATGGAGTAACTCGTTCATGGGGTGGTGGTGTGTACGCTTCTACAACAAAATACCAATAAATGTGCAGAACTTATTAAAAGGTTCTAGAAAAGACTATTAAGTACCACGAGATTCTATTAACGACAAACTTTATAAAAAGGGTTATTATACTATATTAATGATATGCCCCTGGGGATAAGTTGATTGCTCCCATGCTATTTCTAATTATTCTGTGATCAAAATTGTTACCTTTAAGTCCCTTCGACCCACCTTCCACTGAACATATTTTCGGGACAACGTGTCAAGTGGTGAGCCCGTCGCCGTTTTTATGTCCAAGCCAACGATATAATTCGGACATAAGTTTTTGAAAAACCCATTGGTTCGAGCCTGCCACCAGGGGATCGAAATCGGGTCTCTTGACTCAAAATTTCGACCACCAAACCACTCCGTCATCTTTTTTAAAAAAGAAATTACAATAAAAGGAGTTTCTTTCGCGTGTTTCTTCTCCGTTAAAGGAACCCCATTACGAAACGGTGGTAGATTGAAAAAATGACAATCTATAAATGTGATTTTATAATACTTATGTCGACGAATAAATGATTTGAATTTGATTTGAATCTGAATTCGCCCAGTGTCACCATCCTTAAATACCTCTTTCGCTTCTATGAAATTCATCATTTTCTTTACACCCCGCACGTCTAACTGCACTTCTTAATATTAAAATTCATTTGATGTTTGGTGTCAGCGTAAGAAATTACCACCGGTTGTGGTGAGAGACGACTTTGGGAAAGACCTTAAAAATTACAGAGGCTACCGGCTGATGTCGGAATAAACATCTCGGAAAATACCAGACCAAATAAATGTATTTTGGTCTGGTATTTATCCGGCGACGGGTGACGGGCAGCAGCGACTAAGGTGGCATGGGTAATTCCATCGCCAATCCGCTTGGCTAGCTTGATCATTATTGCAATTCCTTCTTAGAAGAGTTCCTGAAGTGAATTTTGAAAGTTAGGAGAGCTATAGTAATGAATTTTTATGGCCGGTATGTACTTTTTTAGTATTAATTTAAATATTTTAACGAAACCCTTTTCTTGTATTATATACCGATGCGTTATAAGTATTAAAAATTTTATCGCAAATAAAGCAGGGCAGACATAGAAATACCTTAATTACAAACAAAGAAATTCACAATAAATTAGCAATTTAAAAAGAAAACTATAAGTACCGTATCGCAACAACGTAGTTATCATTGAACATTATTTACTTTTAATTAATGATATCAAAACTATAAAAAAGCGAACTGAAAATAAGTCGCGGAGCGGACCACTAATGAGTTTGCACAAAGTAGATTGCGAAAAGTAGGTTAAACGCAAAAACAGAGCGGGTTATTCGTGAATGAAGATTTCGCTGCTGTGCTTAGAATGGTTACTTAAATATAAATGAGTACCGCGGTTAGTTGATAATTTTATGGCATGACAATTCACTATGATTGTCAAAGTTAAAACACTATATCCGAGTGGTTGGGCGATCGGAATCCGAATGAGGAGATGCAAGTTCGATCCCCAAGAGGATGGAAATCTAGTATCAATACGTTTTTTCTAAACTTTTGTACGATTTGTATCGATGGCTTGGACACTTAGACGTGGACAGCTTCACCATCTGTTACTTTATCCCACAAATAGCTCCGATATACATATTTCACATGTGTCGAAGACTATATTGTCTAGACCACTAACTACTCGCGCTAAAGAAATGATGATGACGTGAAGATAAAAAAGCATCATTGTCTTTAGTATATAAATATCTAAATTGATACGCCAGGCTATCAGTAAGACGGATTTGCCATAATTGCCATTCTTGGCAATTGACTTGACAACAACAATATCCTGCACGTCTATGCCCCACCATTATCTGGTATATATGGTGGGACATAAACGATGCTGAGCATGACCGATCATCGACATTTTCGTAGCTTTTCCCTTAGCCAGCTCCTATCACCCTGAAGGGAAGGTGGTGATAAATCATTCGCCGAAATTTGGTATCTTAGACGGCAATGTGTATGAAGTAATCACGCCTAAAATTGCAAAGTTTTTACGTTTGCCATTTTCACATATTACACAAGTTTAATAGATTTGAGTAAAATTCCTAATAGGCATTATAGTACAAATCACGAATTATATCGTTTTTATTGAAATTTTTTAATTAACAATTTAAAAAATGTTCGCGCATCATAACTGCAGCTGTGGAGCGCAAAAATTATTATAGGTATGTATACGCTGCATAATCGACTATTCGAGAAGTTTCAAAGTTCTCGTGATAACTCGGAGATAAGCCGGTGGAATATCAGTAAACGCAAAGCATAACATACAAACAAAACAAATATTGCAAATTATACTAATCATGTTTAAATTATGAAATTCGTATTAAATGAGAAAATATGGCATATTAAAGCGCAACAGCAAATTAAAGTATGATCTATGTTAATATATTTGTTACAGTTATTGTAAATCTGTGTTATTTGTCTCATATAAATCTTAACTTTACGCATAAGTATGTTTGTAAATTTTTATCCATCGTGCATATTATAATCGGCAATTCCCAATACTGGGGTAGACAGAGGTCTAGTCTAGACATTTAAGTCCCTTCGACCCACCTTCCACCGACCTTATTATTCCACCTTATTATAATCTGCGCTGCGCTAATATTTATTAAACAAATGAGAACTTAAAAAAACAATTATGACGCGATAGCACAGTGATTGGGTGATCGGATCGGAATTGTTAACGGGACATCCAAGGTCGATCTCCAGGAGGAAAGATCGTGTACCGATGAGATTTTAAAACTTATGTACGATTTGTTACAAGTGCTAGGTTACTATGACGGTGATACGCTTACCAGCTTTTACGTAAAAATAAATATAAAAATAAATATCTTCACGCAATTCCCAATACAGGGGTAGACAGAGGTCTAGTCTAGACAATTAAGTCCCTTCGACCCATTTTCCACCGAACATATTATCGGGACAATGTGACAGGTGGTGAGTCCAAGCCAACGATATAATTCGTACGTAAGTTAAAAACCCATTGGTCCGCCTCCTGGGGATTGAAATTTGGTCTCTCGACTCGAAATTCCGACCACCCAACCACTCGGCTATCGTGACTTTTAAATCGTTACGTAATCTCAAATTATCTCCTCTGGCATCGCCAGTATTGGAAAATACGTGAAGATGATGATTAATGCCATGAGATCAAACTAATGTATGAATGTAAGAGCATCGCTATGGAACAGCAGAAGTCGCATGTTCTAATCCCGAAATGTATCAGATGATTTTTTCTATTTAAATATGATTTTCTATTGCTATTACTTGTCATGTATGTGGTTGAAGTTTTAACAGAAAATGCAATTAAATTAGTCATGTGTGCGCGAGCAAGTCTCACCTCGATGAGCGATGGGTTGAAAAGCAGGTGCATTTTGTGCCACTGGCCGTCGTTGATGCTCACGGTGTGGACTATCTGACCCTTCGCCATCTTGACACGCACCGCTCCGTCCAGAATCTCCACGGCCAAGAAGTCAGAGCCGCGCCCACCGCCGGCGTTGTATAGAATGATAGCGTTCTGCGTTATCGTTTTAAACTCTATCTGCCATCTGAAAGCAAGCTAGGTGTAAATATTTTACACATCAGAAAATTATTTTTAAAGGTTCTAGGGTGTAAAACAGTTGCCCATGTGCTTCTGCAGCCCATTACACCTGATAATCATCAAATGAAGTATGCTGCTACTGTTGGACAGACTCTTTTAAACGCGGTAGAAAACGCGTTCATAAGAGTCAATCCAACTAAACAGCAATGCTTATGCCTGGAGTGGTTTACGGCAATCGTCGAATAGCGGGTCCGAACTTGCGACGTTATAAAATTAACGTCGCATTCTGCACCCTAAACCATTAGGCTACAGGGTGCAGACTCCTCGGTATGCGGACAATTTCTTTCCTTTCAGTGCCTTCTTTTTGGCCTTCCACCAGTGTCTAGGGCGATGCAGCACGGCATCGCGAAACGGTATTGAATCGCCAAGTCACATAGTCATCATCATTTTATTTGATAAACAATTTCGACAATGTTGCACCTATCTATGTATTTTATTTATAATAACATGTGTTGTTTTATTGATTAAACAACATTGTAACAATGTTGTTTAATCAATAAAACACTATCACTTATTTATACATTTTTATATATAAAAAATTCCTATGCATATATTTGTATAAACAACACACGAAAAATAATAAATTGACTTGAAATTTTCCAATAAAGCTATATTTCTATAGAAGAATATTATTTTTCCATAAAAGTCCAAGCTAGGTATTAAATTGAATGACATTTTTACAAGATCACTTTTGTTTAATATCGGACTGTGGCTCTGGTAAGCGTGGAGAAACAACTGAAATAATCACAGTAGCATCCATTACTTTTCTTGGCATGAAACAAATTTTTCAAAATCATCTTCATCTATATTCAGTGGAAATAAACGTTTAGTTATTCTTCTTTTCTCAGCTATCTAATTGCTTTTAGTAAGGCAATCTTTATACAAATTCTATTTTAACTCAGACTCGCTTATTTGTGGCACAGTTTGATATTAATCATAAATACTATGTGTAACATTATTATAAAATTCATTATTTATAAATAATATATTATGTATAAATCAAATTCACAGAGTACTTCTTGTCAGTAATGTCTTTGAGGAAGGTTCATCATTTCATTTGGCAATCAATAAAACAAATTGCATATCTTTAATACCATATTTTAAAAAAAATCACGGAGTGTAAGTATATATAAATGTGTAACTTTTGGGTAAAAAATTGTATTTTTCATCACATCAAGTTTTCAAGGCAATGCACTAAATATTAACACACAGTTAGATAGGTATCTAAAATAAATTATATTCATTGGATTTTCAGCTAATACTCAAATGATGTGCAAATTTGTCTAGATAAATTCCACCTCCAAGAAAATCTCTTTACATACCAAAAGAATTAAACCATTATTTACTAGAGAGTCCGAGCTGCTAAATATATAATATTAAAACCAAATTAGTTACTAAATTTATAAAAATTATAAGAAATAATAGGTAATGATCTGTTCGTAGTATAACTATTTAAAATAATTAAAATAAATAAATAATAAATATCTTCACGCAATTCCCAATACAGGGGTAGACAGAGGTCAAGTCTAGACAATTAAGTCCCTTTGACCCACCTTCCACCGAAGATATTTTCGGGACAACGTGACAGGTGGTGAGCCCGTCGCCGCCTTATTTTGTCAAGCCAACGATGAAATTCGTACATAAGTTTTTGAAAAACTCATTGGTACTGCCACCTGGGGATCGAACTCGGGTCTCTCGACTCGAAATTCCGACCACCCAACCACTCGGCTATCATGACTTACTTAAAAATAATTAAAAGAATCCTTTAAAAATTACTAATGATTTTAAAAATTAAATCTTGCATTCTCTTTATATATGTAAATACTCACCTCCCACCAGCTCTAGAATTGATCCTCGGCAAAATCAAATAAGCACCTTCATCGACGAAACTTATATCAGAGTTAATGTCGGCGTCGAACTCCGGTGCGCAGTTCCAAGTGACACCCTCAACGTGCACAGAGCCACTGCGGCTGCGAGCTTTGTCTATTATTTTAACACCATTGTAGTATACCTGATGGTGAGAACATAAAAATAATATATAAACCAATTATCA
The DNA here is from genome assembly GCA_029286605.1 of Sericinus montela. NCBI lineage: Eukaryota > Metazoa > Arthropoda > Insecta > Lepidoptera > Papilionidae > Sericinus > Sericinus montela. The sequence continues at coordinate 4,774,190 of JAGSMR010000009.1, forward strand.
CACGTTATTCAGGGACAACAAGAACATAACGACAAGGCCATTTCATACAATACTTAATGGCAATACCTTCTCTAGATAAATACTAAAAATAACTATTAAAAACTAATTAACTAATGCCTTTATGCGATAAAATTATTATATATTCGTTCGTCCCAAATAAATTTCGATGAAAAGTAGACTTCGACCCAGGAATCTGTTATCTAGACTTCTGTCTACCCCAGTATTGGGAAAGTGCGTGATATCTTCATATTTCAAGATTGCCAAAGAACAAAACTAAACCTTACTAATTTATCTACCCCGCTCTGAAACACAGGCGTTGGTAGACCAGTGAGCGTCTATCAACTGATCTAAAGAGTCTTTATGCATAATTGTTTTTGTGAAAAATGAATGTAGATGTTATTCATCTAGAAAATTCTATTACGTTAGGTCTAAACGATTTAGTCCTTTCGAACCACGTATCACCGGAGCTCATTTGGGAGTGTGTGAGCCTGTCGCCATCTCAATGCTCTGCGACCGCAGAGTGCACTCTGCGGTCGCTCATCTGTGGGAGGGAGGGTGGTGCTCTTCTTCTTCTTCTTCTCTTCGGACCAGGTAGCATATACCTTTTTATATTTTCATGCGGAGGGTTGCGAAGTAATTTTTTAAATGAAAACTAATAAATAAAAATATCTTCCAAAAAAGACCTCAGTCTACCCCTGTGTCGGAAATAGCGTGAAGATATTTTTCTATCTAATAAAGTCTAAAGTCTTTTCGAGCCACCTCACACCGTACACATATTTTGGGACAGCGTGACAGGCGGTGAGCCCGTCGCCGTCTTTATGTCCAAGTCAACGATAGTAATCGCACATAAGTTTTCGGAAAAACCCATTGGTACGACACTACCTAGGGACGAAGTCGATTCTCGTAGTCGGTCGTCGGCTATCGTAACAATGAAAACTAAAACAAACATTTCGAAAGCTTTCTTTACAAATACAAAAGGCAAGCAAACAATAGAAAACGTTTGCGCGCACGGAGTCACGCGTACGTTACATAAAAATCAACATTAAAATTTTCATTTTTCGAGCTTCGACAATGTGGACAAACTTCGCTGACCTTTCGGAAGTTTCGTGAAAACCTACTAGGCACAAAACATGTTTGTACGAAACTGTAAGAAATTTCGCAATAGAAAAGAATAAGAAATACTTACGTCTTCCATACAGCCGCGGAAATTTTCCATGTGCCCAAGAAACAATTCAGAAAAATCGCCCTGACCGCCTAAAAATATTCCGAAGTGTATATTCAACTCAAAGAACCTCCCCGGCAGTCGCTTTTTGACTGCACTATCATCCACCTAAAAATAAAATACTTTTATAGTATATAAACATGAAATATAATATTTGTATCCCCCTAACATAAAACTGGCCTATAATGTAGAAGTTATGAATAGTATATACAATGTAAACATATATATTTAAATATACATTTACATTGTATGCTCACCTTTGTACTCTGTTTACAGGCAACCACAACATATGTTTGCCTGTTTGTTTAGGATCCGTGGACTTAACCTTGTGCAATTCATGTCTTTAATTTTCACTATTAATTTATTACAAATGAGAGAAAATTACAAGTAAAGTTCACCATAGAAGTAACTATTAAAAATTATACTTATACCATACCTTCATGGTGAGATTGGCTTCCCTCCTTATAATGCTTACATGATGCCACTGGGTATCATTGAGATGGATGCCTTTAGATGATGACAGCTCACTCTCACCAGCGCCAAGATTAATGTGCAATTTTAAACGACCACTCTCTAGCCGAATCTATGACAAAATTTTTATAAATATTTATCATTAAAAAAATAAGGATTTTTGTGGCTTTTAAAATGTTTTACTTCTTTATTAATTTCCTTTATTATTTGATACATAATTATTATGATCATTACATGATTATGGTAATTATAATTTAATATATATAATTTATTTATATACTATAAACTATCAATTTAATAGTTAGTGCTCCAAAACATAAATTTTAGTGTCTAAATCATTTCATAGTCCAACTGATAACTACTTCTATTCATAAAACTGTCCAAGTTCCTAAATTTGAATTCGGAAAGATAAAGTTGAGAGCCATATGGAATGGGAGTTTAGTGACAGTTATGTCTGATTTGTATGATTGGCTTGACTCACCATTTCATCACACTACAATAACTTAAATGTTAGTATATTTTACTTATTCATTAGGTAACATCTTAAGAGTATATTTCTCTAAAACATAAACATATCTTCAAAATCAGACCAATGAATGAAATGTACATTGAACTGAGTTTTGTATAGAAATATTTTACAGTTATGAACTCATTATCTAATAATATGAGGGAAGCTTACTAACCATACAATAATCAGTTTTTCCAGCAGCAAGGAGAAGTAAAGCATCTGATAGATGAGTCCGGAACTTAAAGCTAATATCTGTAACACCTTTGGCTTCTTGAAGAGGATATGAAATATAACTGGCTCCATAGAAGGATGCTGTATATGAAAAGAATTGATTATAAACAATATTAGACAGATAAAGACTCATAAAATAATTAAAAAGGTATGTAATATTTTAAATTATAAAATTTTTCAAATCCTTATCACTCTTTCACATTGCTAAAATGTTAACATATAATATGCTATATAGTACAATCCAATATAGAAATCAAGGAAACTCTTATGCCATGCTTTAATTCCATTTGTCAGCTTGTGCACATCTTATATATACTTTGAGATTTATGTAAACTTTAAGAATAGAATAATTTTAATTAATTTCCATGCACCATATCTGCTTAACACCATGCAGCAGAAAAGAGTGGTCACAACCATTGATGGTGGTGTTCTGATAGAACTGGTATCATGAACCAATGCCCACCTTTAAAGATGCTTACTGGAAGATGTTGAAGTCAGCAGTTAATTCATACAGAATATATATCATACCCAAGGCTCTGTATTCTTCTTTACTATTATTTTATAGATAAACAACATAACGAAAAACCAAATCACACCCAGATCATATAATGATTCAGGCATCATTAAAGCACTTTAAATTATCTAAAGTAAAATGGGTGATCAAATACCCCACACACATACACACAAACACAAAAAGAAATAAATATACACTTACCTTTATCGTACGCAAGACCCAAGGAAAAAAGAGATAATACTAAAAGTAGCTTCATGTTAGTCATGAAATATTAGCAAAGAGAAAACTGATAAACATATCATCAACAGACAGTTCCGCTGCTGCTATCTTTGTGTGTAGGACAAATTTTACGTGAATATTTAGACTCTAAGACATCAAACAGTGGAGACATCTTCGTATTTCATCTAAACACTGGAAACTTATGACAAGCAGGCGTGGTGTCACAAAAAAAAATACTTTTGTATATTTATTACACTCCAATCATTATTTTGAATCATCAAGTGATCTTCAGTATTAAAACATTAAGTAACTCGTTACAAAAATAGTAATATTTGTATATAAAACGAAATAGGGAAACTATCAACAATTTGTAACTAACGCCAATCACTTTTTGCTTTTTGCTCTGATCACAGATAACGCATAAATATTGCTATTGTAACAGATGATTCTTGTAATTATAGTAAAATTGTGGTTTCTCGTTCTCATTGATAGTTAATTATATAATAGAAAATTTCGAATGCACAAAAGAGTAACATTTTCCTATATTGAAAAACGAATGAATTGGAGGTGGCCTGATCCAGCTTTAATTTGTCCTATGAACTGAGTGCAAAGTCCACTTTCGAATTGAATGCAAAAAAAAACAGTTACTTTACTTATCTTCACGCACCGCCTTTTACTGGATTGCCAGACAGAACAGATCGCTGAGTGACACGATCCTTACGTATCTCTTTCGCTTCTTTCAAATTCATCATTTTCTGCATACACGCACGTCTGAATATTCTTAACTCTGCCCTCTTCAAGTAATTTACTCACATGGTCTTCGAAATTTAGTTTCGGCCTACCTCTACACCTTTCAATGTTAACTTAAGCGCTATATATTCTTCACCATTCGGCATTCACTCATTCGCTAAACGTGCCCAAACTACTGAAGCACATCCTTAACAATTTTAGTGATAAGATCATTTTTAAACCTCTTCGTTTTATTTTCCGTCTGCTAAGGCCACGCCGCAAATATTACAAAAGATCGCATCTCCACACCATTCAACTTTTACGCTTCTTCTGGCAGACCCAGGTTTCGCTGCCATATAACAAAATCTATCTCTCAATATAATAAATGACAAAATTTCTTAGCATTTCTGAATGTTCTTTTGAACAGTTTCTATCCTTGTCTTATAACTACACTCGGCGTCAAAAAAATCGCACATCCAAAAAAAAATAATTTAAATTCTATTTTAACACAACAGGCCACTGGAAATGTAGTGGTTTGAGGGTATCATTCGAAAGGTAATTTAAAAGAAATTAAAGAAAAAGACAGGGTATGGACAAATTTGTAAATTAATAATTTAAAAAAAAACTTAATAAATACAAAAAAAAAGATCTTAAAACATAGTGTTAATCCGGGGGGGGGGGGGTTAACACTATGTTTTAAGATCTTTTTTTAAGGCCACACCCCCTTTGCCTTGATAACGGGTTCCACGCGATCTTTCATGGACCTTACAATTGTTATTAATTGCGTATTAATTGCGATCAGTATCCATATGAACCAGCAACAGATGGAGCAATGACTTATAATATACATATTATGGTGATATTCACGTATTTTTTTACATGCATATTCTTGTAAATATTCATATTACATATTATGTATTATGAATATTACAAATGTCTAAGAGCAGCTTATATGCAGCAGTGGACTTTTGGATAGATTATTATGATGATTATAACAAAAAATATCCAAAAACAATAAATAAACTAAACGCGTATAGTAAAAATCGCTAATAATTTTTTATGCGCTTGATTGTAATTATATTAAACTAAAATCTGATCTATTTAAAATGTCATTAATCCTTTGACACACAAACAGATATGCTCCGGGCTAGTTTTCGTGTTTAACACAAATTACGGTTTACGGGATCTAACACAAATTACGGTTTACGGGATCTACGAAATCGTAGATCCCGTAAAACGCAATAAATAGTTCAGATGTCTCTACAAATAAAAAAGGACATTGAAGTTGCGCTTGCGTATTTGTATACGCAATCGCAACTTAAACAAGAAATTGTTTTCTACTTGATCTAAATGATGCAGTTTGTATTTGCTGAATATCTAACGGTTCTTTGAGCTATTTGACTAGCCGATTGCCACTTCAGTGCACTGATCTTCACGGCTGTTGCCTTTATCTTAGTTTTATTTCAGCTTAGACTATATTCTTTTGAATATTCTATCATTACGAAACATACCGAACAGAACCCTTTCCATAGCCTACTGATCAATATAAGCTTACTTTTTCGACCAGCAGTAAGAGACTATGTTTCAGTTCCATATATCATCTGGCAACACTCATCAGTTGTTAATTTAGGTCTCTGGTGAATCGATTATAATAAACCAAATAAAAATACTTAAGGCTTGGCTTAAGGTCTAGATACCAGGCCATAAACTCCAAAAAAAAATAACTTAGGTCTTAAGAATTTGAGGTTTACTAGACGAGAATATGTAGCGTAGTTTTCCGACTTCCCTAGTCTTATCTGTTTACCCAGATAATTTTTTCAGGGCACATTCGTCAACAAATGCAAGCGGAGTATTTCCAACAACATCGAGTATTGTTCTGACATAAATATTATAAATTATCTTAGTCTCGTCCATGTTCATCTATAGACCAGCCTTTTAGGAAACACTACTAAGGTAATAAAAACTGTTCTGCCATCTCGACCAAGTCGTTATCAGTTCAGAAGCTTGAAGGACCTCTTCCAAATCAGTCGTAAAGAGTTTCGGGAATGTCACGTCACCCCGTCTTACACCTTTCTGCAATCGGATATGATGATTTGCCATAATCACCACGTTTGGCCAGGAGATTGACATTCGCTGTACCACATTAAGCACAGCTCCCTGTCACCGTTGTGTTAAAATTTGGTCTGGTAAATTTGGTATGGTACCGCCTCCTTCAATACCCACGGGAAGAATCGGAGATACATTTTTATATCGATACCGCACATATAATTTATAGTATAAGTATTTGGTACTAATTAAAACTTTTAATTTACTTTAATATTTACTTCATAAAATATTACAACTTATTATGTCAAAAAATTTGAAATGGGGTGGGTAATGGAGAGGAAGAGACATACCAACCGACTCTTTTTTTTAAAGCACGCAATGAAAAATTAGAGAGCAATAACGATACTGTAAAATATGTGGCTTAGATGTGAAAAGTACTAAAGACATAATGTTTAATTATTAAGTTAGTCTCTAATTATATAAAAGATAATGCTAACATTTTGGTATAATATACCTAACTTGCGTGTGTGAAAGAAAGGGGTGGAGTTTGGCGGGCTGTCGCGTCAGGGAAAATGGGTAAAAAATTTATATCGTACAGGATCCAAATAAAACAAATCTATCTAATACGGAGATGACCAAAGATAACATAACCACTACGCTTTTGCTAACTAGTCATCTCATATCCAAGATGTTGCTGCCCATCACCAGTAACTTATTTTTGGTCTTTCATTATTTGGAATACGAAGGATGGTTCATCAAAATTTTTTTATTCTGTAAGTCGGACTAGTGGTTCTATAGTCTTTGACTCTACGAATCACTTAAAGACGTTTGTCATCGTTCTCTATGTGTTCATTTATTGATTAACATAAATATTTGTCTATGGCGTCCTTTCTTTCTATAGAAGGCGTAGAACTTTCTATAGTTTTCATCCGTATGTTGTTTCAATCGACCTGCGCATGTTCCAGTGTGGCTAATATAATAATTTTTCCCGAAAAATGAGTTAATGATATATGTATTTTAATATTGTACGCTGTTTATATTTACATATTTAAGAGTATATTATTATTACATTTTCTACATGTATGTGTGTCGATATATATTATAACATTTTTAACGACAAAATGTCATGCACTTTATTTTTTTGTATCGCAACCCTTTATTTTATTAACTTATTATTTCTTTATTAACTTCCTGGTTTTAGACCCTAAGTCCGCCAATTGTACTTTCTATTGTATGTGCAGTTTAAAATACATGATTATCAATGAATTATTTCAACAATATATAAAAATTAAAAAATCGCTGTATTTAAACTAAATCGTACGAATTCACAGAAATTACTTTGTTTTGTGTTATTCATAGATTTTATGTTTAATTAATAATGCGATAAAATAACTTCACTTTAATTGGCTTTTAATCATATACTTGGGAAAAATTTTGGTTATAGCAACATTATCTGCTCCGGCTTAGCACAGTCGCAGTTTGCTCAAGTGATAAATTTTATTTTAATTGTTGAGCTTGGTCCAGTCGGTTCACTCCACCCTGTTGCTTCCCCCATATTGCATATTACAATTAAAATAGTTCAGTTTAATATTTATCTCATATATTCAAACAATGAATAATTCTGCGGCCAAAGTAAGTATTATTTCATTTATTTATAAATTCTAAATTGTATTTCTAGTTTTTATTATTATTATATACAATTTGATCTGTTAGCATATGGAATCTTACCATACTGTTATATTTCGGTCTACTTTTCTTATGCTAACGTATAATGTAGGTTTTCTTTCCAATAACCATCATTTTCCTGTACAAGAAGCAAAGAAATTTTGTACTTTCATAGTTTCAATATGTTTGAAGACAAACGTATTTTAGTTGGTTCAATTGATACCAATGTAGTAATGTTAGATATTGCTTAATGTTCTACCTTAATACGGACATATGTTTTGCCGAATTAATTGCACTTTTTACACGCTTTTTATTATAAATAAACTACAATAATCAAGGTAACAAAGTATGTCCATATTGTATCATATATAATTACATCAGTCCTGCCTAGCTTATAAAATACTATCAGAATGATAATCTATGTTCCAATTGGGTCACAAAACAACTGGTTACAATGCAAATTTGTGTACCATATGTTCATCTTTGAAAACAGACGAGCTTATTGAACACTTAACTGTTTTTATGGTATTATAAGTATGTCCAATCTTGACTTTGTCATTAGAGCTAGACTAATATTTCTCTTGAGCTATTAGGGGTTAAAACATGGAAAAATTTTCCATTCCATATGTTTCAATACATCAATTTCCGATGAAAACTGGTGAAACATATGTTCCATACGGAAGTAATGGACAAAGAAAATAACAGTTTTTAAGTTGCATTGAAGTCTTTCTCCTCGTTTTTCATCTTTTCCTTTAAAGATACAACAATAATTAATGTTACAGCTACAGTTTGTCCGTTCCATATGTTTTATGAATTTCCGATGAAAACCTGTGAAATATATGAATATTGGAAAATTAATATCGTTTTCTCAATTGCTCTGGAACCTAAATCCTTGTTTGTTACTTTTGAAAACAAGTAATAATATTTCTGCCACACCCTAGATTTTCAATTCCATATGTTTCATGGATTTCCAATGAAAACCTTTGAAACATTTGGAGATATCAAGCAAAAGAAATAACAGTTTCTTCATTTGCATTAAAGCTTGAATTCTCGTTCGCTGATTTCTTCTTTAAAAAACAAATAATATTTATACTATAGTCATAAATTTTCAGTTCCTTATTTTTTGTGAATTTTTGAAGAAAATCTGTGAAAAACATGAGTTTTTGAAAAAATATCTGTTTTTATTTATTTCTTAATCATGTTTGACCACTTTATTCTTTAAAAACCAAATAATATTCCACCACAACATAGGTTTTTGTGTTCCATATGTTTTATGGATTTCCAATGAAAACTTGTAAGTGTTGGATACAAGAAATAACAGTTTTTTCATTTGCATTGAAATTCTAATTTTCCATTACCATCTTCTTCTCCAAAAACGAGCAATATTTATGCCACACCCAGAGATTCTCATATTTTATAAATTTCCATTGAAAAGTGTAAAACATATGGATGTATTAGATAAAAAGAAATAAGTTTCTCATTTGCATTGAAGTCTCAATCGTCATTTGCCATTTTTTTCTTTAAAAACAAACAATATTTCTGCCACACCCAGGGAGTTTTCGTTCCATATGTTTCATGTATTTCCAATTAAAACTTATGTGAAATTAAAACTTATGGACCTATGGGACAGAAAAATGTTATATAAATTGCACTGAAGGCACTGCATTGAAAAAAAAAGGAATAATTTATGCCGAAACTACATAATTTTGAAGAAAACTTGTAAAACATGAACAATAAGTTTCTTAAGTGCATAAAATTTTTGTATCATTCCTTGCCATTTTCATATTAAAAAACAATATTCCTGACACACCCATGGCTTTTGTGTTCCATATGTTTCATTGATATTCAATGAAAATCAGTGATGCTTATGGAACTTTTAGACAGAATAAATAACAGTTTCATTGGTTGCTTCTTTTAAAACAAAACAATATTTTTACACTAGTTACAATATTTTAGTTCTTAATTTTTTGTGGATTTTTTTGTGGAACAAAGAAATGGGACCACAAAGTCAGATTTTATGTTCCATATGTTTCATAGATTTTCGATGAAAACTTATGAGACATATGGCAGTATTGGAAAAATTAAATAACAGTTTCTTTATTTATATCGGACTTTAAATCTTTTCTCCAAAGAACAAGTAATATTATGCCACACCTAGAGATTCTAATGTTTTATGAATTTCCGATGAAAAGTGCACACAACATATGGAAGCATCAAACAGAAGAAATATTATTTTTTTTCAGATGTGTATTCGTTCAAATCCATGATTGTCCCTTCTTCTTTAAAAATCAATATTTCAGCCACACCCACATATTATGTGTTCAATATGTTTCATAGATTTCCGATTAAAACCTATGAAATGTATGGTACTATTAGATCAAAAAAAAGAAGATTTTTAATTGCATTGAAGTCACAGTTCGTGTTTACCGTGTTCCTTAAAAAGAAGAATAATTATAAATTAAGCTAGGCCTACAGATATTCTGTTCCTTATGTTTTATGTATTTCGGTCAAAAAGTGTGAAACATATGGAAGGTTAGACAAAAGAAATAGTTCCTTATTTTTTGTGAATTTCTGAAGAAAACTTGTGAAGCATATGGATGTAGTGGACAAACATACAACAAAACCATAAACAAAATAACCATTTCTTCATTTGCATTGTAGTTTGAAACCTCATTCGCCATCTTCTTTTTTATAAAAAAAGCAAAATTTATGCCACAGCTACAGATTTGCAATTCCTTAAATTTTATGAATTTCTGTTGGAAATCTGTGAAATATATTTGAGTAAATATCAGTTTTTTTAGTTAATCCAAAGCCTGAATAAATAGCAAAACAATTCTACTTTATTTATTCTATAAAAACTAAACAATATTTCTGCCACACCCACAGATTTTGTGTTCCATATGTTACACTAATTTCCATCAGCAATTGATGAAACATATGGAAGTGTTGGACAAAAAAGATTTTTCAATTGTCTTGAAAAAATAGTTCTTATTTATAAAAATAAGAATATTTTAATGTTTTATGAATTTCCCTTGATAAGTATATTATACATATGTATAATATTATATTATACGTATGTTTTACATATGGAGGTTTTCTGTTATAAACTTCCAAATCCTCGTTTGCAAGTGGCAACAATACTTTAACAATATTTTAAAAAGAAATAATATTTTTGTCTCTCCCCTGGATTTTGTGTTGGGATCCGGATCCAGATCAGATATGTTTCATCAATTTCTGATGAAAACTAGTGAAACATATGGAACACCAATGTTACCTTGTTTGTATGTACACAGTAATCACCATTAGTTAATAATAGTCCCAAGCTTTACATGCATCCCTTTTTATGTGGTATCTGATATCATGTTCAGAATTTTAATGCCATATGTTTCACATGATTCTGAAAATCAATAAATTAAAAATGTCTCGTCATTGTATAGTGTTCATACAATACTGAATAATTGATAAATTTTTCTGTAAATGTGAATAATCATCCGTGCCACACCCTATTTGATTTCGACAAGGAAAATTGAAATGAATTAATCTCCAATTATTTTGAAAATTTGTGAATCTTTTTAGAAATGTACAATTAATAATAAAAAATGTTTTTCTGGCGTTCATTTTATTTTATTACCCAGTATTATTCACGAGGAGACCCTTGGTGGGTGATGTAGAACTGTTTGTGCAACTGAAAATTAACCAATAGGACCCTTAGAAGTGGGATGATGTGGAACTGTTTGTGCAACTGAAAATTAATCAATAGGACTCTTTGATAGGGTTGATGTAGAGCTGTTAGTGCAACTGGAAGTTATCCAATAGGACCCTTAGGTGTGGTGTGATGTAGAACTGTTCATGCAACTGAAAGTTAACCAATAGGATCCTTCTGTATGGGTTGACATGGAACTGTTAGTGCTACTGGAAGTTAACCAATAGGACCCCTAGATGTGGGGTGATGTAGAGCTGTTAGTGCAACTGAAAGTTGGCCAATAGGACCCTTCGACCTGTGGTGATGTAGAGCTGTTAGTGCAACTGAAAGTTAACTAATAGGACCCATCGTCATGTGGTGATGTAGAGCTGCTAGTGCAATTGAAAGTTAACTAATAGAAGCCTTCTGTAAGGGGTGACGTAGAACTGTTAGTGCAACTGGAAGTTAACCAATAGGACCCTTAGATATGGGGTGATGTAGAGCTCTTAGTGGATCTGGAAATTAATCTACAGGACTCTTCGACGTGTGGTGATGTAGAGCTGCTAGTGCAATTGAAAGTTAACCAATAGGAGCCCTCTGTATGGGGTGACGTGGAACTGTTAGTGCAACAGGAAGTTAACCAATAGGACCCTTAGATGTGGGGTGATGTAGAGCTATTAGTGCAACTGAAAGTTGGCCAATAGCACCCTTCGACGTGTGGTGATGTAGAGCGGTTAGTGCAACTGAAAGTTAACCAATAGGAGCCTTAGATGTGGGGTGATTTAGAGCTGTTAGTACAACTGAAAGTTGGCCAATAGAACACTTCGATTTGCGGTGATGTAGAGCTGTTAGTGCAACTGAAAGTTAATCAATAGGTCTTCGATGTGGGATGATGTAGAACTGTCAGTGGATCTGGAAATTAATCAATAGGACTCTTCGATGTGGCGTGATGTAGAGTTGTTAGTGCAACTAAAAGTTGGCCAATAGAACACTTCGATTTGCGGTGATGTAGAGCTGTTAGTGCAACTGAAAGTTAATCAATAGGACTGTTCGATGTGGGGTGATGTAGAACTGTTAGTGGAACTGGAAATAAACCAGTACGTTTTTTCATTTATCTGCGCAGGAAGGCAGCCTGTTACTGTGACTGTGTGCGATACTGTATGGCAAGCAACCCAGGAATGCGTTTTAGGAAACATTTATAGGATTTCTTTGGAACCGGAACTCTGGAATGACCACTGGCTCACCATATATCACTTTGTCTCTGCATAATTTATGGTTTTATTGCGACCAATGTGTTTATAACTATTTCTTTATGTCCTTTATACCGGTTTTGGGTACTTGGTTGTAAATACGAAAGATTTTTTCAATTTTTATTTTGTTTACCAGGTAGGTGAGATATTTCGTGAAGCCGGGGCCGCTTTCAATAAACTATCCGAAATGACTATGCTGCTTCACCCTATGGGGGATTCGCAACCGGGGTAAGTCTCTTTTTTTATTCAACTCTCTCTGTATCACTCTCTAGTCTCTCTTTTATGTAAATGATACATGTATGTGAAAGAGATCCGAGGGATTTGTAACCTACGTGATTTGAAGAACTTTAATATTGTGAATGAGCCTTGAATAACGTTATGGCAACCGATAGATGGCGAGATAACCATCTCTAAAATAATCAGACCAATATAATCAGGGCAGCAGCGTCTGAGGTGGGAGTGGTCTGCTACTGTGATTGCCAATCCGACTGCCAAGCGTGGCGATTATGGCAAATCCTCCCTATGGGAGAGGCCTATGTCATGCAATGGACTTTTTAAATTTTTGAGGTGATTATGTATCAGTCGGATGTCAATTTCTGATTCACCCCAAGTTGTGTCGTAGCTATGTTGTTTATACTGTACCCAATATGAACGCAATAGCTAGATTCCTTATGGAAAACATAACTACAAGTTTTCAATCTGACTGGTAAATGGTTACCATCACTCATGTAGTTATTTACCACTACGGACGATGCAGGTAAGTATTTGCTCTTTGAATATTGATTTAGGAAAGTAAATGAGGAAGGTGTCTAATTAGAATACAGACGGTACGAACTTCACACCAGTATTCTGCGAGACGTTATATTATACCGGTTAAGCTCGTTTTAACCGGCTCGTTATTGCAACAGCAAAAGTGTTTGGTTCTACCACTTGGTATGAAATTGAAGACAACTTTTAGTACAATGTAGCATACTTGTTTCCAAATAAGGAGCTTTTAATTCGACGAAAATATAGACAACTGATCGACACGGTAATGGATGTAAAAATAAAGGCCAAGAATTTTTGTGACAAAATAAAAATATGAATAGGTATCCTGATGCGGCCGCCCAAAAGACATCGTTTTTAATTTTCGACGACCTTTGTGAACGAGTGGTGTACGCGATGGTGTTTTTCGTGATGACGCCAACTCTAAGGTACCGGGTTCGATTCCCGATCGGGTTAATGTAGAAAACATTTTTTCTATATTTTCTCGAGTCTGGATGTTAGTGGTACCTGTTTAGTAAATTCGATTAATAGGGTGCTACTTAATCAGAATTTTGATACTACCAAAATAATTTTTCAACATTTTATACCATACACAGTTAGTTTAACTTACATCAATATCCAGTTTTAAGATCGAAATACCTTTTAAAATATATGAGGAAACAGCTCTGTATAGAAGTATTCGTTATTCGTTTTTTCAATTCCTTATACGTGTCCGGAATCATTACGACAGGTATTTATAGACAAGCCTTTTGTGGAAAGTAAGTTTCGACTGGAGTTCTCCATAGAAGCAACATAGTGTACCTCAACTGTGACAACTGATGCCAATATAGTATTTTCGTTAATTTTCCATCAGTGGAGCTACATTCGTAACATAAACAAAATTAATAGTTACAAAATTAATGTAACACTCATACACACACACACACACACACACACGCACATACACAATTGAAAGACGATTGAAATATTACATTCTTTTTCGAATTTTACTTTTTTTAGTTATCCGTGTCATACTTGTATGATACTCAATATATTTTTTTGTTCTCCGTGTTAGTGGAAAATGGACCGACGAGGAAATTGAAATGCTGAGGTCCTGCGTTCATCGTTTCGCGGTTGACCTCAATAAACTTAGCCAACATATTAAAAATAGGACAGTGTGAGTGTTTTTTATATTTATGTCTAGAGCTTCAACGTGGCTGAGCTAGAGCCGCTCTTTTGTTTGAAAAATATCATACGGTCTCTAAAGGGTAAGCGCTTAGAACTTGAACGAGGTTTGAACGAAGTGAAAATATTGATCACTGTGTCCCATAGGTACCATACAGCCAACACAAGACCTAGGTCTGCGCGATGACGTTGGTTCTACAACATTTAAGACATCCATGTTGTCCTTAGGGATCTGCAAGCTGATGTAGCAAAGGGCCGTCCAAGTAGCTCGGGAAGGAAGGTCGTTAAGGGGAAACCCCGTGAGAGCAAACGCACAATGCGTAACTCCAAGAAGGTGTGACGGTCTGCACCTTTGCACGTGTATGGAACGCAGTCGAGGGATCCCGTTGGCAATGGACCGTGGTTTGTAGCAATCTTACGGGGAGACGTACATAGTCGCTGTCGACCGGTCTCACAGGTTGCAATGATGATGATGAGAACTACCATATCTAGACACAGTGACCACAATATAGACTTCGTTCTTCATTAATGACTACATCATAAGATATCTCATACTTATAGTACTTATAGGCACTTATAAGGCAATAATTGTTGTAAAAAATAAATGAAATAAAGACGACAGGGTTTGACGATTAAATGTATTTATCTACATTTTTGCGATCCTTTTGTATCCAGGGTTACCGGTTCATTCAACTATAATATCTACAATGACTACGACGCTAACCGACAACATGATTGTTTACAACTTTAAACGTGTCTCAGTTTTTATTAAAACTCCATATTTGCTGCGACCTCGATGTTGAATACATTATCATGTATTCGCCATATTGCCATATAAATAATTAAAGGGATTTATCCTTCGAATTCGCTATCTTTAATGTTCATTTTATCATATGTCAGAATTCATTCCAGACACAAACTGACGTGTATTTATACAGGTCATTGAGCAACTCGGTCAACTTCTTATTGATTATAGCATCAGTGATCAGATATAAAACTGGCAACACCGCAACCACCTAACGCTGTAGCACTAACGCGTGCGGCGTGATTTTCAACGAGACATTATTTTCGAATTTCAGTTCACAAATCCGGACGACACTGAAGAAGAAGGCATTCGAGGACGCAGGTATACCGGTGAGGCAGGTAAGCAGTACGGTGACCAGCCACACGCCGCAAGTACCGCAGGTAGTCCACCCGCTCTGCGCCATCGGCCAGTCGGGCGTGTTAGGAAAAAACGCAGAGGTTCAAACCTTAACTGACTAAAATCACACCTTTGTGCTAGCATTATTCTTTTTTGTTGTCGTGCTCTTTATCACTTTTACGTTAGTGAAGTTTGAAGTATTTTTTTTAATTCTTCGTATTCTGCGACTGTTTTTGTGAATGCTTCTTAGCGCACTCGGGATGCTAGCTAGTATTGCAACAAACAGCATTAATATAGGTTAAAAGCAGTTATTTTGTTATGATCAAATTTTAAATGAAATTATTAATGCATACATTATAGCTGCGTTGTTTAGAACTGAAAAAAATCAAGACTTACAAAGTCGACACAAACGACAAAGTGATGAAATATAAATATAAGCGGAAATGAAATAGTCTTAAGCACTTACGATTTCCTTTCTTGAACAATATTTCGGTGAACTTTTTAAAACTTCTCTCACAGCTGAAAAGTTAAATTTAACAAAACTTATGGCAAAATTATGTATTTTGCATAAACTTTTGTAGATTGCACGCTAACTTTTTTAGATACATCGTAGCGTAGATGCTTGTGAGATGTGTTTTCAAAGGACAATTTGTTGTAGTTTTACTTGCCGTGTGGTAAATATGCTACTTTTTTCCTCGCGGATGTCTTAAATGAGAAGACTATGGAAAATATCCCTTCAGTACCATAGCATTAATATTGCTATGGTGGGATAACCATCACGAAAAACCCATATTAAAATTTTGTAGACCTGTGACGGACAAAATCTAAGTGTGCTGAAACTCTGTTGCTGAGATCGCCAATCCATTTTCCGAACATGGCGATTACCTAACAGCAGTTGCCCTTGTCCTGTAGTAAGCTTTTACAGGCCCTTAAGTACGGAAAGTTTTAAGTTTAATAAGGCTTTCAAAGTTTTATTTATCAATACGAATATACATGATTTGATTTATTAGGTAGTTAAGTACCCTTTTCTTTTGTGGTAATCATCCATCAACCAAGTCTTTAATTCCTTACAGGCTGTTTTTGAGTAGATAGTTATTATCTTAGTTAGTATATAGTCGAAGTGATTCTCGTAGATTAGCAACTATTTGGGTGCACTTAAGTAAAACAGCTTAATTTTGGTCATTATATTGTTTATGGTCACTTTGTAACTAACTTAATAAAATTTAATAAGGAGCATTACAATATGTTTAGTCCAATATAGTAACATTACGATAAGTTTGAATACAAGTGCTCAAGTACAATATACCATATATCATGTGTGCCATAGTTTTCAATATAATTAGACACAAGCGATGAAGCTTCGCCTTTACATCAATAGATGGCGCTTTAACATTTTAAATAAGTTGTTTTTTTGAAGCACCTATTTATATAAACTTAAAATATAAGACACTATTTAAACACAAATACTGTTCAAATTATTACTTTCCGTGATAACTATGGTATAAATATATACAAGATTACCTAGATTACATTTTACAAAACTTTGTTACACAGTTGGCTTAGTGACGTCTATAATATGACTTGAATAAAAGTATTTAAAGTTATGTTTGTTTACTTAGTATTAATGCGCCTATTTAATTTAGATTGCTTAGTACGTCATACTTATACAATAAATGTCGCAGGTGACGCTCAACATGCTGAACGCTTCGGAGAACGAGGTGGACGTGGAGGCTCTCACCAGCGACGTCAAGCTGGAGTTTGACGGCAGTAACGACGAGGTGACCGCCTGAAACATGCTTGGCCTCACATTCTACTAAACTCGTCTCACGTATCCGGCTTGGGAAGGACCAGGGGGTGGACGGATTTAGAGAATGTAGGGATGGACATTTAAAAACACTGAAAACTAAAACATTACCGTGATTGCTTCTTACGTGTTCCGTTAAATGTTGTCTTTATCGATATTACTACAACACTAAAATGTTTAATTATACTTTCGTTAGCTACAGAAGTAGTATGATAGTGTTTTCTAAATTTATACGTTTAGATTTTCCGTAACAAGTAGTCCTGTGCCAAAGCTTTTGATAATTTTTTGTAACATTTAAATTTGCTGTGGTCTTAATGTGTGTCTATATTTATATGAATTTAATGTGTAAATTTAAAGTGAAACCCATTGTTGTAGTTTTATAAAGTGGCCATGCAATAATGGCTGTAGTCTTGCCGTAAGGTAAACAATAAGTACATAATTATTTTAATTTCGACCTGGATTATACACAATGTCATATAAACACTGCGATGTTTTTTCGTTTGAGTTATCGATGTTTGAAATCTCTTTGTTAAATGAATTCTCATCTCAATGACAAGCCGGCGGAGGAATAACAATAAACGGGGCCAAACGGTCACAAGATTCAAATGAACGTAGATCGAACGCAACAGATTTGAATTTCACAACGTAACGTCCCGCTGTTCATATTTAAATTCGACAATAACAACTGCTTGTCGATTCATTATTCAGGATAGATTCGTTCGTATCGGCGCGAATTGAGAGCACAACGGTATCGGTGATAAGTTTGCGCATAATTGACACCTGACACTATTACGCAGTTATATTGCAAAAGAGTTATGTTTATTTGATGAAGTACTTTGAACAACGGCGGGCATTTACTGACTTCTAATTTAGTTTGACTGACACGAGTCAGTTCATTGATTTTTGATTACGGTTTTAAATTTTTTACTACATATATACTTGCAATGTGACATCGCTGTCTAGATCTATTACCAACATAAAAAAAATACTATTCTCTAATGAAGATCAGTTCTATTCAATGTTAATTGAACCTTCCTTCGTTCTTGCTTCTTGAATCTTGCTCTCTTGATCTAACTGCTGCAGTTATTTATCACTAATATCGTACCTTCAAAGATAAACATGTAATGTTTTTTTTTTTTTACTTAACCATAAGTGTTAGTACTGGCTGCTGAGATACTATGTTTGAACGTTGTACCTACCATACTTCTATAATCGCCATCTTTATATTACTATGAAAAAAAAATATTTATATGATACTGCCCTTTAATACATAAATATAGTTTCTCTTTTAGTTATAGAATTGTAGCTTTGATTTTGAGTATGATATAAGGGTATAAAATATTGTACAGTTATAGCGGTTTAACTGTAGAATAAGTTTTTTTTATATACTTGTATAACAATGTGATAATATTAAGTTTATGTACATATGAAGAGCGGCGCTAAAAATCGGCAATTAGAGATAATGTAAATTTGTAGTGTAAAGCTGATACAGCGTACATAGTATGTAATTTTATATTAATACTCTTAATACGTAAATATAATCCCGTAACTATAATCCGATCCGAACGTATAATTATAAATTTCATTAGGTTTCGTTTTCCGAATATTATTTTTTATCCAAAAAAAACTTCTATTTTTTTTCTTCAAAAAATGCTGTTATTCTTCCAAATTAAAATTTTCGTAGCCCTCCTTTGCACAATTGCCCATAAAATGAGAATAATTCAGTTTTCAAGGCTCGTGTACATATTTATGAGCCTTTATACTACAATAAATTATGCTTAACCGATTCCGATGTATTCAATATCTTTATAATACTTACATCATCCTGAATGACACTAACTATTATTTTGGTTTGAAAAAATTCAATATGGCTGCAGCCTTCCCACTTTTTTGTTTTTTTCGTCAGGGCAGTTGTGTTTTTTTTTATTTTTATCATTATAATATAGTACAACTTAGTAATAAATGATTATGTGGTAGGAATGTGTACAACCTAGAGAGGTGTCTGTAACCATATAACTGACCTCAATAAGTTAAAGTATTATGGTAGGTAGAATTAATTGTAATTAATATTTAATTTTTGTTGCGGGCGACTAGGAATGGGTTTTTCGACTCTTTTAAAAAAAAAAAGTATTACATTTCAAATATTTTTTCGTTTTTCTGTGATTTATCTGAAATTGGTCGCGAATACGGTCTTCTTGGTATTTTTATTTCTTTTTTAGGATTTACTTCTCATAATTACTTTATCTTACAACCGGAGTGTTACAGTATCTGCTCGTAAAATATTATCAATTTTCGTTAAACCGTTTAATTTCAAAAACATAAATAGATCTGACTTTCTTTTTTCTAATATTTCAATAAATATAATAATAAAATTTCAGACTACAGTTATTGGCCACTTGCATATTTAAAAATGATTTAAAATTAAAACTACCAAAGACAATAGAATCAGTTAATTAATTTAATCTTTAGTTTCGTGGTCGGAATCCTTTCTTGGCGCGCCCGCACTTTTTAGATATAAGCCGCAGTTTATAACGTATTAGAATTTGCAATTTGTAATTCGATACAGTCCACGGTGCCTTATCTTTTTAAATGGCACACCACCATCGCCTTAATTGCATTATACATACAGAAGTAGTGTCTGTACTTAGCGTGTTGTAATCGCATGTAAATGTATGTGTGTACTATGTATCTTAGATTTTAGTGATGTGAACGGGCAACGCGTTGGCAACAATGTCGACGATTGTCCGTTTGTACGTTTAACGAGCGCAGTATTACCGGTATTACCTTTTGTATAGGTTTCGATTTAGATTTGCTACTTGGAAGTGGCGACTTTCTTTGATTCTTTTTATTTTCGTCGATAACCTGCAATTTTAACTCGATATCTCGATAATTCTGTCACAAACTGCATTTGATTTCTTTTGGAGTCCATGATTACTTGTTTTACGAACCTCTTTGATTGTCTTGATCAACTAGGGAATTTAAATTCGCAATTATAATTAATCGCAGTTTTCAATATGAGCCACAGCCATTACATAATTTCATTCGTCTTCATGTCAATGAAACACGTCCATAGCTTTTAGTATCCTTTGATAATTTGTATCATTTAGTTTTTATTTTGAAAAACATTTCATCAATTTAATTACATTCCTTTGTGCGTTATGTATGTGTTAGTGTGTGTGAGTGTGTTAGTGTTTTATTGTGTATATGAGGTTGTTTGTTTAGCTATCGATATATATATATATAGGTATATAAATGTAGATGTAGTGTTTCATATTTCCGTGGGATGTCATCGCTACCACGCCCCTTGCGAGGGGAGATTTGTGAAACCATTGAAAACTGTAATGTTAAAAGTTTGAAATATTTTTAAATATTTCTTTTTACCTCGTGATAATCAAGGTGGTAGAACTGTTATGCCGCAGTTCGTCTAGGGTAGCACCACCGCAGGTTCGGTTCTCGTGCTGGTGTGTTATACTCTGATATTCAGGGTTCAATAGTATGTTCTATACTGTTACTTTCTCCTTATGGCATCTATAGGAAATTAATGTACCGGCTCGTCGGGCTCTGTTGCTAGCTCAATTTCTTGGCATATGAGACCAAACAACTGATGTCTCAGGTGATGCTTCGGTATAGCGTCCCTTGGAATAGCTTTCATAGCGCTGGATACCACCTAACTGTTACGGGCAGGACAGTCACAGTCTTCCTACCCGTGTCGTCACTAGTACGTAGGTCCGGGCTTAAGTTGGCTTGTTGGGTACTTAGCTCATTAGTTTGGGGCTTGAGACGGATCGTTATATTTTTCCCGTATTCATCTAATGCGTTGAATTTATTGTTTGTTGCCAGTAACACAACTCCAATAGTTTTCTTTTTTTTTTGCTGTCATGGTTTGTTTTTCGTAGTATTCCTTTTTTAGTCGGATGTAAATTTGTTTTGAATTTTTTCTTTTTAATACAATCGTAAGTTGTTAAATGCTGGCCTCGGCCGTTCTTGAAGATTGAAATTTTATTTTTCAACCATCAAAGAAGTGTGGAGTTATCTATTTGATTGATTTCTTTTTGATTTTTCAAAAATAACAAAGTAACTTTTATAACCAATATCATCAACGTAACCCTTAAGCCAAATAGCGTTTCTGGAACAGGAGGCCAAAGGCTTTCGAGACTTTCCGTCTTAAGCCCCCAACTCGTTTGTATTTGTTTTTTTGAATGATGAATGCAAGTATGTAAAGCGCTTGATGTTTTCACAGCATTATGCGCTAATTACATATATAATATTTTCTGATATGGCTTGAATATGAATGGTATTAATTTTTTCGAAGTTAAATACTCAGAAAGCCCTCGGTAGGTTGTAAGAGGTAGAATAGTTTAAAATTATGGGAATAATATAAGATTAGGATTAGAAATTTTGTATTAGGAATATAAACAATAGCATCGGTTCATTGTTTCGGTTTTTGGGTTCTTTCGGTTTTTGGGTTGATTATTTTAATCATATACGTATTCAAAATTATTTAAAAATAGTATTCAAAATTTTATTGTCTAAGGTTTACCTCTGCAATGTTCACTGCCAGTACAACTTCAGCCATTTATGTTATGTTTCCAATTGTCTTTTATATTATACGTTAACCATCCTTTATTAGGCTGTGGGTTTGGGAGGGTGGGTAAAGTTTAATGAAGGATGGTTATCTGTGAGAATTTGGATTTTGATTACTTTTTATTGAATTGATTATCTTTTGCCGCATCATATCTTCCTTTAGCTTTGTAATTTAGTCCGACTTCGATCTGACGCTTTGGAAAATCATTCCGCTGAAGCCTACATTGAACCTAATAGACGTATGACGACACTCAAATCAGTGGCGATTGCCGGCTCTCAATAACTGCAACAGATAATAACAGTTCGTGATCACCAGCGCTTTTTATCATAACGTACCTGTGTTAATTTTCTCATTTCATTGTTAATACACTTATTTTGTCTTCATTACATGAATTCACTTTTGAAACTTTTACTCAAAATTGTAATAGGCCATTTCAACCCGTAATATCCCTCCCATATGGAGGATACCACATAAACACGCTTGGTAAGAGGGTTGGCGATAGCAATTTCAGATACACTCCACCTTAACTGCTGCCCTCCATTGGTTATATTTTTAAATTATGTGTTTATGTTCTCTTTAAATCTATTAATTAATTAATTTTTTAAATTATTTTATGTTATTACGGGATTTTTAATAATTCTTACGTTCACTTATCCTTTTTGAAATTATTAATGTGTAAATAGCTAGTAAGTTGTACATATTGGGGTGAAAAAATTACACAGAGTACCTTGTACCGTAGAGTATAGTGTAATAGGGCGTTGCCCGCTTCGTAATTTAATGTTTAATCAGTAAGTAATTATAACATTCCTAGTTTTTAAATTAAAAAAAATATAAAAAATCCAAAAAAAAAGTAGATTAGTATTAGCTTTTAACGTACAGTTCAATGGTTTTAGTTCCCAGAGCCACGTTTTTTTTCTACCAATATCCGGTCTTTGAATAATTCTAATCGAACACCGCCACAGTGTCGGAAAATCTTTCTTAAATATCCATTGTTAATTGACATTGAGTCCGAGGTTAAGTATTAACCTTTTCTTCACAATATTAATCTGTCTTCTTCATCGTCATCATCATCTCAAGTTTGGTCATTCATACTTGTTCATGTGCTGTTAAAGCTGCGGTGTTTCGTATTATTGACAACGACGCATTATATAATAACGAGCGTGCGCGATTGCTAGCGTGCGTGCGTGTATGCGTGCGTGCGTGCGTGAGTGCGTGCGTGCGATACGTGGGTTTGTGCATGAATACGTGTTTAGTGTGTATCTTACATATTAATAATAAGCACAGTTGGAACGATTCGATCCTGATGTTCCACATTACTGGCCGAAGCAATACCAAATCGCTATGCATTGTTCTTCACTGGAGCATGTCCCTGTCGTCCATATTAATTTCTTAATAATAGTTTGAATAATAGTTTATTGTTTAAATATACAATTTAGTCACAGAAATATATTACAATAGGACACAATTGTAAAAAAAGAATATGTTAAACACACATATACACATAGTTAATTGTGACTCATGGACGCAGGCCATGACTCCCATTTCCAAGATATTTACTTTTATTTTACTGAATTTGCGTTGAAGTTCTAAAGAATTGCAGTGGAGACTTGATTAATCAGACTAATTGCTGTCGTTATGTATTTTGAAAATCCGGATAACTGAATAAAACTTTCGCTACATTCTGTTAAATCATGTTAGATTATTAGTCTTATGGTTAGAATACGTTTACAAAAATCTTATTCCGATATGCTCTGAAAACTTTTATCGCCACTGTTACATGTGAGCCATTCTTTTATATCACCAGCATAACATTCCTGAAATATCCATACGTTTGACATTAGCTCATATCATACAAATCAAGATAATCGCGATTTCTTCCCATTGTGATAATCGAGTCTCCACTGTATCGATGAATTATAATCGTAAACTATTTCTGCTTGGGTGGTAGGACTTCTGTGCCCGGGTCCGGCTAGGTCGTGACCACCGCAGTCCCAGCCAAAACGGTAGTGGGGAACCATTTCCGTGTAACATCTCGGCGGGATTGTAGCTA
Organism: Sericinus montela; assembly: GCA_029286605.1. Lineage (NCBI taxonomy): Eukaryota > Metazoa > Arthropoda > Insecta > Lepidoptera > Papilionidae > Sericinus > Sericinus montela. Next base: position 4,798,236 of record JAGSMR010000009.1, read on the forward strand.
GTTTTACGTGGCATATGAGACCGAACAACTGTTGTCTCGGATGACGTGACGTTTCAGCTTCACACCGGCATACAATGTTGGGCATACACTCCAAATGTCATGAGCAAACAAACACCTTTACTTGCTCCAACGTCATATAGTTTTATGAGTTGTAATTGTAAGCTGTATACATGGGATGTTGAGTACTTAGATTCATGTTTAGGTTATGTTTCTTTTTTTTTAATTTCGTTACCAGATATTTTTTTATTGCATCCATTTATCACCAGACAGTGTCAGGGACACCTATGCCTATGTTTTTTTTTTAAGAATTCTATCTTTAAAATAAGCGAGATCATTAATTTTAAAAATCTGTTTTTTTTTTACTGGTACCTCCTCGAAACCACAGACTTGCTACTTCGTTTATATTTTATATCCGTTTTTCAGCCATTGTTTTTTGGTTTTATAGTCTAAAGTTGATACTGTTCGTTTTTTTTAAATGTCTGCTCAATGCTTAATAATAACCTTCTCTCCTTTGGTTTACTCCTACATACATTAAATATTGATTTGTCTTGGTTAACAATAATAATAAATTGAATGCTAAGTACTCAACAAACTGTTTCTAGGCTAGAAGATAAGTAATTTTTAAATATTTGTATACTGTAGTTATTCCTGACAAGTGTTCTCTAGGTAGAATTTTTTAGTTATGTAATTGCACTGCAGTCGATTTATGTTCCTTTTCATAGCTTATTTGTATACACCATTAATAATCGAGGTTGTGACAAGGCTGGATTATTAGTTTGAAGCTCAGAAAGCTGGCTGTTAGTACATATTTTTTTAATGATTACCTTTTATCATTCTTTGCTAATTCTACCACTATGTTTCTTGGTAATGAACCATGTCTCAATTTCTTCTTACGCGTAAAAATTTTTTTCCTATTTATAACGACAGATTTATACCTATTGAAATTATTTCACTGTAAAATAATTATAAAACTTATGTTTCTCTAAGACAAATGCTGCCATACCAAGTTAACGATTGCTATCACTTCAATTTGCCTGTATTATACGCGGCTATCTTCGTTTCCATTAATTTAGTTAGATATTATACATTATTTAACTTTAAGTCTAGAATAGTAGGGTGATGAAATCACACAGTTAGAAGTAAGTTTGCGTGATAAAATCACATTTGTAGTTCTGTATTTACCCATATGTCGTAGATTTAAGTATTGGGCAATGTGTAGCCGGGAATATATTATAATTGAGTAGAATACGAGTATATAGTAGCTTTTATAGGAATCGCCGGTTATAGCGTGTACGTAGTTTTAATAACGTAACATTATTATGTAAACAATGTAACGTATATTATATAGTACCAGTAACGTTTGGTTTATAAATCAATTTGTAATTCAATCGTTTTTTATCGAACATACAGACAGTTTGCGCGGGCGCGCGCCTTTATGCGTGTATGCAGTGTAAGTTTTGTGTGTTTGCGTGTGTGTTTGCATGTGTATTTGTGTGTGTGTGTGTGTGTTTGTGTGTGTGTGTGTGTGTGTGTGTGTGTGTGTGTGTGTGTGTGTGTGTGTGTGTGTGTGTGTGTGTGTGTGTGTGTGTGTGTGTGTGTGTGTGTGTGTGCGCGTGTGTGTTTGCGAGTGTGTTTGCGTGTTTTCGTGTGCACGTGAGCGTTTGCATATTTTTGCGTATGTGTTTGTGTGAGCGTATGTGTGTGTGAGTGAATGCGTGTCTGTTTGCTTGAGTGTTTGTGTGAGTGAATGCGTGTGTTTTGCGCATGTTTTTGTGTTATTCCGCGCATGTGTTTCTGTGCGATTGCGTGCTTGAATGAGTGAGTAAATGCCTGTCCGTATGCGGATCAGTTTGTGCGTATGAGTGTGTGCGTATCAGTTTGTAAGTATCAGCGAGTACGTTTCAGTGAGTGCATGCGCGCGTGTGCGTGTGTGTATGTGTGTGTTTGTTTGAGAATACATGCGTGCCTGTTTGTGGGAGATATTCATTTGCATATGTGTTGGCGTGTGTGTTTGTGTGAGAGTATGTCCTTATACGTTTTACGCCATCACGAGTTTTTGTTTAAAATTCAGTTGAGTCATAACGATGCTTTACTTAGTCCTGTCTGACTATTCCTACAATTTTTTTCTGCCAGTACTAAATTCTTGATTTAGAATTCTTGATTTAGAATTATTGATTTTATTCTTGAATTTTGTTTCTTATATCTCAAATTTCAATCGAAATTGTTCAATCTTGACATTTTGTTCCCGTTTTCAGTTTTAGAGACTTATGTAACAATTTTCACCAGAACCATTCAAATTTTAATAAATAAATTAGTATATTTAGGATTATATATGTTATAATAGTTAGTTTTACGATTTAGGTCATAAGTTATTCTAAGAATGTAAATTTCAGAAAACGCGCATCTAGCAATAATTCGGATGTACATAGCAATGGTCAAAAGTACCATGAAGGTAGCATTGATATATTAGTAATAAGGAGATTTTAAGATGCTTTGTAATTAAAATTTGTCAAAATTTGTATGGTAGGCATTATGAATGAATGGGATTGTATGAACGGAGATGTTTGTGTGTATTCCATCCCTTGTCTTGTTAATAATTTGCGTAAAGATATGGTTGCGGGTTGGTAAGCAGACGAATGTTTGCTTAGACGAGATGCATGAGAGTTTGTATTTAGCATTATATTGTAAATTATTATGGACTCCTTTATGTCGGGTAATAGTTAAGATCATAAAATATTAAATTAAAGATATACTATAATACATTTATATATGCTTTGAATATGACATTTAACTTTGACTCGTACTATATGATTTGGTAATTAACCTATTAACCTTAAGTTTTTATATTATCTAATTATTCATCAGTACTTTACTCTTGGCTGCTTCGACAATATAATTAATTTTAAAAATAATATGTAACGAGAAAATCCACCGTAACATAGTTATTTAGCTTATAATCTTTCATAATTTTATTTAATAAGTTCATTAACTTTGGTCTACAGAGTGTGTTCTCCGTGTGTGATGTCATATTTTATTGTAAGTGGTGTGGTATGAAAACCCCTCGGTAGGGTTAGCCTCGTCGTGTGGGGGTGGGGGTTTACTAGCGGCAGTTTAGTTACGAACGGTGATCAATAAGCATTAATTAACATTCGAGTGGGCTTGTTGATTTGGAGGACCGTGTTGTAATTATGGCAGGTTAGGAGAGCGAGCACTTGTTACCACTGTCTCTCTCATTTACCAATAGCAGATCTGATGATGGCATAATGTCTTCATCGTGTCGTCTCAGATTTTTGCCTGTGCACGGAAAAGAGAGGCCCAACTTATCACCGCCGTTCCTGTCCTCCCGTGATCGCACCACGTCGCTGAGGAGACGGAGCCTGACGTATCGCAACACCGAAATACTCTTCCGCCGCGACTCCATCACGCCTTAGGATTTTAGCAACCAAGGTGCAAAGCAACGATACTGTCTAGTCTTCCTCCTATAATGAAAGATCTCCCATCCAAAGTAGCAAGCCCACTGCCCTTTATCAGTCCATCTATGTAGGTTCTTCTTGATTAACCGTGATTCTCTAAGCTGCGGCTAGTAAGCCGAGGGGTGGGCACACGGCGGGTACAACCCCATCGGGGGAGGAGGGGCGGCAGGCGTATCTAATTTTACCTATTTAGTTGTTGGCTGTGCTGTGATTAACTACAACTCATTTTTATTATCATTTTTTATCATATTAATTTGTACGTAAATTTTTTTTCAAACCAAGTATAGTTTTTCATATCGATGAATTGGCATTCTTTCCTCTTGTCATGTCATTTTCTTTTGAATTTGTCATATTACGTTTTATTATTTCTTCGCCAACGAGTTTCGCACCTGTCGGAGGTCCTTCGTCAGGTCCGAAACTAGTCGGTATTTACACCGGTTGGACATTTTAGCCGTTTTTAATTATTTAATAATGTCTCCAAAAAGTTTTAATAATTTCACGTCTTCACCAATTTTAAAAGTTTTCGCTTCAGATTTTATTAACAACACGATTAGATTGGTTGCCGCTCCGGGAGCATGCATGGGTGATGTTTTCCTTTTATTTCGGATATTTTTCTATTAGTTCAACTGTGTTTAAACTGATTTACAGAAGGTATTAGATGTAATTTTAATTTAATTTTAGTTTTAAAAAGTTTATAGATGTTTGACATCTCTAAATAACATCGCGATGTAATTTCCGTTTTTTATTTTTCTAGCCGTTGATTTTCATTATTCTGATTTGTTATTTCGAAATTATATTTTATGTTGTAAATTAATAACAAAACTGGTAATATTATGTTTTGGTTAAAATTTTTAAACGCCTTTTCTCTCTTTTCTTTCTAGCCGTGTAAGTTAGTATTTAAGAAATCTTTAGTTCTTACGTTATTGTGGAGTGATTTTATGCGATTGGATTTAGGAATGTGTATTTTTGTTGACGACGAGTCGTTAGTTCGCCAAGTTGCCTGCATTGGTATTTTGGTACGTACCAAATGCAGAGCAATGTTTGTTGGGTTGTATAAAAGCAGACGATTTACACGTAAGTTTTAATTTTAATGTTATTTACGCTTTTTAATTATACGTTATATATGTTATTTTAAAAATGTAATTTACGAAGTTGTGAACTTTTTCATTTGCCATACCTACCTATACTTTGAGTTTTAGTTTTAGTCACTTTGAATATTCTTTTTTCTTAATAAGTTTGGGCAGTATCATATGAAAATAACATTATAAACACACCATCATTTATTTACGCACCGATTTTCAATTATTGTCTCTATATCGTGTATAAAGAAATATTTCCATTTCTTTCGCAGTGTTGTGATATTTTATATATTTAGTATAATTTGTGCACACGAGGTACGGGTTATGTTAGAACATTGAAAACTGAACAAACCTAAGTTTACTCACACAAATAGCAATCGTATAGACCTTCTCCATTGTTTAAGTAAATAATGAATTACCGTAATAATAAAAAAAACAGTTATCAATTCTAGCATACACTTGTTTACACTTAGGTTTGTTTAGCGCTCACTGGGTTATGCTTGGTTAGGTCGGAACCACTCGAACGGGTTCCCGCCTTGTCGTGGAAGGGGTCTTAATAGTCGTGGCTTGGTCACCCAACGAGGAGACGGCAGGCGCAAAATATAAAAAGCCATAAATTCAGAACTAACATCCTAAGGGCACAAATTCACCTCGTGATACCATTTGTTCGAAACAGTCAGACCAACCACGCTAGTCCCAATAGCTCTTCGATTAAGTGACACGCAACGACTACTAAGACAAGGGTTGGGTGGGCTTCACACAGGGCGGGGTACCAAACCCATTCGGGATAGACCTGTCGTTATCCAGTAAGTGTTGAGCGAAACCGATACTTCGCATAAAGTTTTTTTACTCTTTTTTGTAATCGTCTAACTCACTGTGTGGTACACACATATACATTATTGCCGTTATTAATAGCAGTGTAATAATTTTTGTTAACCGGTTTGAAGGGAATAGTGGGCCAATGTTGCCATTTGCTATGAGGCGTTCCGTCTTAGTCCTCGGGGTTAATACCGCATCTGTCACCTTCCTTTGGTAAATTTAGTGTAAATGGTTTACGGTAGAATGGCTCAGGTATTCCCGGCTGAAGCAGCCATTTAAAATCGGGTTGACTTAACTTTTTGGCACCCTTTTTCCATAAAATTCACATTGTTTTTTTATTCCCATAAAAGAAAGAAAAGTTTTTCTGTTCTAACACTAACCCACGTACAGCGCTGTTGCATTATGCATAAGGTATAATTTAGTTTAATTTTAATTATCAATGTAGATTTCCCGAATCTAACGGGGTAACCAGAGATAACATATCGCTTTCACTTGTTAGTTCGACTTTAAGTTTTTATTAAGTAAATTTGCGGAAAAATCTATATAACTGTAATTTTTCTCTAGTTCGCTTGTCATTGGGATTGAGATTTCTGTGAATTTATACTAAATCCTACTAGTAACTAACTATATTATTACATTGTCATTTTTCAATTTACGTTGTCATGTTTTAAAAATAAATTACGGCGTTAGTGACGCCGCCTTTGAAGCCAGGGGTTGCGGTTCGAACGTCGCTTGGGGCAAACATTTGTGTCGCAATATGAATGTTTGTACTCGACTTATGGAGGCTTATTAATTATGTATCTATGTATATTGTATCTTCTTTTCACAATCCAGTTACCATGATGCTGGGATCTGGGACTGGATTGCTTATATGATTGTTTTATATATTATTACTATTGTTAATTTGTTAAGTATTGAATATGCACAATAATTTTCTCTTCATATTTTCATTTAATCCATTATTAGGAATAGAATATAAATAAATTATCTCTGTCAGTAAACTAAGACGTACGTTTATTCTATAGAAGAACCCTTTTAACGACATTATGTTAAGCGCTCTGGACGGAAATAGCCGAATATTATTATTTGAGAAAGCAGTAATAAATACTTGGTATTAAGATTTGTTTAAAATTTAATTTTTGTATTACAATTATAATTGAATTATGTGTCAATCGTTTTGGTAATCACATAGAGCAATGTCTTGCGATTAAGGATTTTTTTTATATTTTTACTGTCTATTATTACGCTAATTAATTGGTTGATAAAAAAATAGTCTAATTTTCTTAGTCCTCATTAGTTATTATAATATAAATTTCATAAATTAATTTCATAATTCAATTGTGTTGTTAATTTTTAAAAATATTCAATGTGACGCCCAGGGCTAAGCTAAGTTGCTGTGTCGTTAAAAAGGTGGTAAAACTAATTAATTAAGGATTGCTTTACCATCCGGGTTGACTCTGATACTAGTCATGTAATAAGGTATGACAGTATGACAGACTACTGATACAATACGAACACCCAAGTATACCTAACAAAGTTACTTGACCAGTATCGTTTGTAAACTCTGATGGAATTTAAAATTCATATATGTCATATGTATTCATAACATTACATGTATTTGTAATATTAAGGTAATGATAGGTGTGGTTAAGAAGTATAATATTTGTGTAACCTTAAAAATTTTATTTCCAGTCATCGCAAAACACGCAGTTTCGTTTAACATATTTTTCGCATGTTTTTTTTTTTTATGGTGGAAGGTGGAGATCGAGCTACGGGGTCACCTCGTGGTGAATGCCTTTCGAGGCCCATTTACACTCGTAATAGGGGCAGTGGTGGCGTTGCCTGCCTTTGTGAAAGGAAATAAGAAATTGGAAGAGGAGAGAAGGAAAGCATATAGAAATGGGAGCTGGCTTGGCTTCACCACGTGGAATGTCCTCGTTTGCGTCATATCCACCGGTCCTTCCGTCGTTTCATTACCACCACCGTATTGTAGTACTGGTTTTAACGTTAATGTTTCTGATTCCATAACACAAGTGCTTTAGTTACTTATTTCGGGATTAGAGCATTGTATGATATGGTATCCCTATCCCTTTGAATATTTAACTTGGTAAAAGAGAGGCATATAAATATATTCATACTTATTAGGACATATTTAATAAATAGAGCAAAGACCGCGTATTTTGCGATTTCTGTTTTGTTATCGATGTATTAATATTAAAAATGTATCTGTATTTTCATCTTTAATGTTGTCAGTTGCATTAATTTTATTACTAAGAAAAATTAGAGAAAACAATCAGGGTAAATATGTAGCTTATTCCGAAATTTTGAGTTTGTTTTTTTAATAGTATCAGTCAATAAAATTTAATAATTGGACTATTTTTATTCAGAGTAAAACATTTAATGTCACAAAGATAAAGGCCATACAAATTTGTTTTATATAAATTTATTTTACTTACTTTTATTAGAACAAACACTATGTAAGTAAAAGTTCTGAATTAAAATGTTAGTAAAGACACCCTGCTAACTCTAGCCCTGTCAATCGAACTATCCATAGGTAGGTGTATCCTTAATGTATTTTTATTATTCTTTGGTGTCGGTGTAAACGGTTAATGTTAGTAAATTAGTTATAGGACAAAAATTTAACAATTTTGATCCTCTGTAGTTGTGTGAATAAAATTTGATGTGAAATTTTGAGTTTGATTCCATATCGTACTTTATATTTAGCTCCGTATGTTGTTTGTTGGTAGTTGCCGGGTAGTATATTATATACTATCCTCCAGTCTACTACTATCTTCCAGTGTTATGAGAGGCGACTAAACAAAAAGGCTACAAAATGCAATTAGCTGCCGATAGGTGGCGTGATGACCTGCACAACATTGCACGATGCATGTTGGTGGCTCGGGATCGTTCTTTGTGGAAATATATGAGGGAGGCCTGGGGAAGGTTTAGCAGTGGACTTTTGATAAGCTGTAAAGAGAAAGAAGAGGTGACGTAACAACCATCTCGAAAAAAATAAACCAGACTATAATACTGTGAGACTGTTTAGTACAGCATTTTGCAACACCACGGGCTTATGTCCTAACTCACCTGCTCCTCTGGTGTTGCAGACTTTCAAAAGCATCGACTAGCACGTCTCAGTTACCTATAAAAAGGAATCAACGCCATCTATCGGTCATACGTGTTAATTATTACGAGGAACTTATTGTCAAATGATTAGTGCTTATAATCAGCGCCAAGATGGAGTGGTGTAAGCTGGATTAGTTTCTAGTTTTCTATAAAATTAGGGACGCAATGTTAATTACAATGGATACCGAGGGATGGCAGGAGATCGCCTTTCAAATTATATGCGAAAATGTTTTAGGTCGATGACGGGCACCAGTCTCCTACTGAATGACGATTTTATGACACATCTTGATGGTCGAAGTAGAGGCCTATAATGAGCGGTAGACATTTACAAGCCGATAAGTATGGCGCAAGCAACTGATCTAAAATCCAATCATCCAATGATAATAAATGTTTTTTTCTTTTGATGAAAATGAGAATGAAATGAGGAGTAAATTCTCACTGGGGGCAAAGGCCTATCAAATAGAGAAGTTTGAGCAGGACCGTCCACGTATATCCGCCACCTTATTTCAGTGTGTGATGGCGAACTTCTCACAGCCTCGAAACATGATTTTTGTTATGTTGTCTCAGACGGGCAGGTTTCCTCACAATGCTATTTTTCATCGCCGAACTTATATCGTACTTAGAATGCAATTTTTGTGTTGCCGGTCGGGGCGTTTGGCTATCTAGTACATTTTAATAAGAATGTCGTTGTCGCAGTTTGCTGTGGAACGTTTTAGTAGAAAGCTTCGGGGGTGGTCTATGTTCAGCAGTGGACTCTTAACAGGCTGTAAAGAAGAAGGTTAGATTAGATTAGACGGGCTGATTTCCTCAACTCCACGTCCGACCGCGTATTGTGCGTATGGGCAGGACTGTCTGAGCTTACTCGAGTCAATTCAACTCCTCGAAAAATCCCAGCAGCCTCTTGAAGTTACCGGTAACCTCGGGGAGAGATCTCGGTGCACCGAGATGATGGGCCCTGTATCCCGCGACCGTTGGACACGTCAGTAAGACGTGTACCGCCGTCTCTTCGGCCTCCATGCACACTCGGCACAGAGGGCTGCCAGTAACACCTAAATTAAATAGACGATTGTTAAATTGACCATGACCAACTAATGCACTACTTACGTTCCGGATTTGGGGCTCATTCAGACGTAGGAGTATTTTAGTAACTCGACCATTGATTACCGGTAGTGCTTCTTTAGCATGCCTGCACTCTGGGTTCTCATTTAGCCTCTCTATCACATCGTTAATGACTAAGTTCCACAGGAGCGGCGAGAGGACCCCTCCTTGTGGACAGCCTTTAGATAGGATAGCGGCTTGTGATTCACCCGAAATTCTTGCTGTCCTGAACCGGAGCAAGTTTGTGAACCAGCTGACACTGTTGTTTCTACACCATGCCGACCGAAGGCCCTGTTGATGCTTCAGAAATTCGTTCAGTCAAATGCTCCCTCCACGTCAATGAAGGTTACATTTAAAAAGGTGACATATAATTTTGATTTTTATAGTCTCTTCAATCCTTCCAATAAATAGGTGAAGTGCCGACTCTATAGATTTTCCTGTGCTGTATGCATGTCGAGTTCTTAGTCGCAAAATCTCTCCATCGTCTTCAACATGAAGGAAGTGAGACTGATGGGTCTGAAGGACCTGACGTGGGTGTAATCGCTTTTACCCGGATTAGGGTACAAGGTGACAAATTCCTTCTTCATTTTGTTGCCATATATTGGTGAGCCAAGCATGCTTTGTAAAGAAGAAGAAGAAGAAGAACTTCTCGTAATCGGGAAAAACGTATCGCAGGCTTTTCTGATATTAACTGTGCCATTCATATTTTTGAAATGGCTATTTAACCGTATATGTTTGCATAACAGCTCACGACCATATATGTTTGCGTACGCAAAACCGCAGAACCTGCAATTGTCCATCGATTGAATTAGTAGAGAAATGCATCTACCTTGGGCTTATCAAAGATTTCAAGATTAACTGGAGTCTCCTCATAGACTACGTTTTTTTTATTTATTGGGAAGGGTGGCAAACGAGCAGGTGGCTCACGTGATGGTAAGTGATTACCGTCGCCCATGTACATCCGCAATACCAGAGGCATAGCTGATGCGTTGCCGGCCTTGGAGAAACGTATAGGCTCTTTTCTTGAAGGTCCCTAAGTCGTATCGGTCCGAAAAACCGCTGACGTTTGTAACAAATTGAGACAATTCCTTGCTTATATTAAAATTTAAAACAGGCGCATTCCCTTTAAAGTTAAATTAATGAACAATATAAAAATACAACTCCCTTGCACATTCATACGTCCAATACTACAGCAGCTATGGTCGCACTCATTAAACCTATCTCAATAAAATGTATAAAATTCAATTACAAATTTTAAAAACTATAGTTCCAAATTATGTCAAGGAAAAGTAGAAAATTAATGAAGATGGTTTATTTGAACACTGTAAAATACCTGAACCTGTACAAATGCAGTTTTAGCATTCATTATTAAAAGAAGAATTTTTCAATGACAAATTAACACGGAAAAGCAGCATTCTGTACAGACACGGGCGATGTCGGCTAACCGGCTGCAAATTAAGCGACCTAGCAACAGGTATGGCGAAAGAACAACGAGCTACCTTGTTCCCAGATTTATAAACGGACTACCCACTACACTACACAAAAGAAATAAATAATAAAAATATCAAGAGGAAGCTCAAAGAATACTTTTTGAAAACTTTATAGTTATTATTCTTCGTTTGGAATTTAAATTTACTGCTGATTTAATTTACTTTAAGTCTAATTATAGTAATTTATATTTATCTTAACTATTTTTGTTTTTCGCGTGTTAACTTTTTTGTTACTTTTTTACTAGAATGTTATATAATTATATATAATTCTTGCTAGAATGCAAACAGGCATCGTCGTGGATTTTTCGATGTTTTGTTTTAATATGTTAAACATTATTTTAAATTATTAAATAAAAAAAACAAATCTGTTTCAGTTTTTAATCATGATTTAATTTACATCAATTATAAAACTACGAACGTTCTAAATAAATAAATTGTAAATTTGATACATCTAAACGAGTTAATACATTTCACTTATCACGCCGTTGACTAGACAAAATTTTAATATACAAACAGAACGACAAACATTTATACTTACATATAATAAGAGATCTATTTAATTTTAATCTATTTACATGGTGTACATTATGGTACTCATAAGCATGCACAAAGCTCTGCGTACTTATTTTATAAATGGTTTTCAATTACAAAGCGAATTAGCCACTATACTTCGTTCCTATGGCCATAGTTCATCCAAATTAATAAATATTACATTCAAAACAGCAATTAAAAACTAGTTTTCTTTATATAAAATGGGATGATAAGTGGTTTGCAAATTATTCGGCGAGTTCTCATCTAAACATAGCATAGTATTATTAATAAGTACAGAGTAGGAGAGAGATGTTTTTTGTATATATACTTCACGCAACATCCTTTTAACTATACTGTGTCCATTCATACCATCAAGAATAATTTTAAAAGACGGCAATAATTTTTGGTTAAATATTTAAAACAACTGCCTGGTTATCCATTAACTATGAAATGTCACATTGTAGTCCTTCCAAAAGACTCCATAGATTGAAATTTCATTATGTAACTCGATTATGTTGGCGTACGAACTAAATATTTCAATTTTTATAAAATGACTAGAACATCTATCACTACTTAAAAATATCGGTGGTTTTGGTTCCAATTGGTGTGGTATCAAGATAATATTTCCCTTATTATATTTATATGTATCGACATTACATATGGTTTTACAGGTATTATTAAAATTAAAGTACAATTGGCGGACTTTACGCTTATAAGCAATCTTCCGGGCAACCACGGGTAAGAGGTAGAGTTATTAACTACAGTTTTAAGAATAACAATATTATTATTTCTATTATTTCCCCTGAACAGCCAGAGAGCACATATCGCCAAGTGTAGTTACACGAATCCTTTACTTCTACCATCTTCTTACGTCTAGGTATGCGAGTATTGTGACCGATAGGGTCACGATTAGTAGTAATTTTTCATATTCATACTCATTCATACTCATAAGTATATTAATTACTTATAAATAGATAACAAGCATTATTTGTTATGCGGAGACATTACAAAAGATCCTCAACAATCTGAAACGGTAGACTACGAGTTTGAACCTATTTTTACTTATCGTAATATCTGATTTCATTTTTATAACCCTTGACCATCTCCTTTTCTTTTTTAAGTCGGAGTTTTATCTGATATCATCAGATAACTCAGACATACGAATCAGGCAGACTACTTAGACTTCGTAGTTGATTTTTCGTCAGTTCAGTTACAACAAAAATAGTCAATAAACAGTACTTTGTAAAGTTATCTGTGTTCTTTCTTTTTTTAAGTTCTAGTTCTGTTTCGATGGCATATTTATAATATTGTCATTTTTTTGCGGATAGTATAAATACTATTCTTAAAAGAACTTTTTTTGTTTTTATTTATTTGATCTCCGTGGACGAGTGGCGAACACACCGGTTTGCAAGTTGCCGCTATCTCTAAGGCGTAAATGGAGAAAAACAACTTTTCCTACATTTTCTCGGGTCTGGGTGTTTGCGGTGATTTCATAGCTGCTGCTTTGGGATCAGAGAAATGAATGTGATATTGTCGCTATTTATGTATCTATGTATATGTTTATTTATACAAATTATTGGCATATGAAAAAGCTGTCAAGATTATGGCCACCCTAATTATTATTTAATTAAGTATGAACCCCACACATTACTTACGCATATAACGATTTTGTAACATAACAGTTTTGTATGCATAGGTATCCTTTGTATTCTAAGCTTACATGTTCCTAATATATTTAAAATAGGCAGCAAAAAGGAAATAAACGTCGGGAATCTTCAAAATTATTATCATCTTAATTATACAAATATTTTCATGCATCTTTAGTGCATACTTATACAATATTTACATTCTAATTAGTATATAATAATAATAATAGTTGTTATATCTTTGCCTATTTCTCGTACAAATTCTTAGACGTCTTTACTTCGAGAATAATTTTGACTCTTCTGACTTTTTTACATATTTAAATTTACTTAATTTTTACAAGTTATTTACATTCTAACACAAGAAGCTATTAAATACAAACCGTTTTAAATTACTTAAATTTTTTAACGTTTAATCTGTTTATAAAGATGGCCAAAGTATTCCTGCAGTGCTGACATTTGTTTCAGTGAAAGTATGACTTGTTTTGGTCGATGTTGGTTTGATGCACAGGTCTACCGCGGTCTGGGGTAAGGAGTACAAATTTTTCGACTTACGGTCAGCACCGCGTTTGCGGTTAAATCAATGATCCGTGCTAAAGTAGGAGTTCTGCATGAGGTAAAGTTTGTCGATGGGGTTGACCACCGCTCCGGTGCCGAGGTTCAGTGGTTCGTGGGCGGAGTGGGCGGAGTGCTGATGCGTGTGATGTTGCACCTCCAGATTCTGCAGGCTCATGGTGTCGGAAGTGCCCTCATCCAGCTGGTCGAAGTTGCTGCCATCCAGCGATATGTCCGAGCTGCAAAAGCTGTCGCCAGAATGCGCGGGATAATCTGTAAAGGAAATAGTTTACAGCATTAATCATAGTGCACTTAACAATTTTGTTCGACGTTTCTCTAGCATTTTTAACATTTCCCAATACTAGGGCAAAGAGGTCAAAACTATGTAGTCCCTTCGAACCACATTTACGGGAACTTTAGGACAACGTGACAGGAGATGAGCCTGTCAAATGTTAGTGTCCAAGCCAACGTTACAAATCATTGTTACGAGTCTCCTCTTGGGTCGAACCCGGGTTTGCTGTTCCGAATTCTGATAATGTAACTATTAGGCTATCGTGGCTTTATGTCTTAGGCATGATAGTGAACTCTGTCAGGTTATATCCCTAGTTATATTACTGGGACTTTTTATTATTTAAATTATGACACTATCTGGTGATATAGGAGTTATCTTACCATCAGGGGAATAAGGTAAGTTGGGATTCAACGGCTGACTTGATGCCGAATAAGAACTGTCCAATCCTAGATAGTTGCCATGATCGCTTGAAGGTGACTCCTGCTTAATACTCTTTTCGTCTTTATCTTTCTCCTTCTCCGAGTTCTTATCTCCTTCTTGCTTAGCTTTTCTTTGAATCTTTTTCATTTTGGCTCGTTGATTTTGGAACCATACCTGAACCACCCTTACACTTAAACCAGTGTCTTTAGCTAGAGCTTCGCGTACTTTGCGGCAAGGCTTCGGACTGACTTCGAAAGAAGCCTTGAACTGCCTCCGCTGGGCTGATGTTAGAATTGTCCGCGGACGTTTCGGACCCCGGCGGCCGTCGCGTGGCCGTTCGGAATCATCAATGATCATGTCGTCTTCCGCGTGCTGCATGAGATACATTTCCTTTTCGAAGTCCTGCCTGCAGAATATCTGTCCCGCTCTCATGACATACTGCTCGCCCTTTTGAAGTGGTTGGCAGCACATCACGCAGACGAAGCATTGTATGTGGAAAACGTACTGCTGCGCCCTCATTACCATTTCTTGCGGGAGGAGTCGATCCCCGCACCTGGTGCATTTCACCCCGAACAATCTAGGAAAATAAAATAAATAATAATACTGAAGTGAAAACAAATCGCCCAGCATTTCGCGTAGCGAATCGCAAGCTAGTCGCTAAGCAAATATTTAATTATGGTCGCCATTAGCATTATAAGATTCAGGTTTAAAATAAAGATTACCTATCGTAATCTGGTTTGCAGTAGAGCTTGGCGTTCCTTGTGTAGCAGATGTGGGCGAGCGGGCATCCGCATACGCAGCAGCAGAGGCAGTGCTCGTGCCAGGAGAGCTCGCCGACCCTCATGAGGAATCGGTCCTGTATCTTCTGGCCGCAGCCCTCGCAGATCTCGACGATCTTCTCGCGCTTGATGCTCGCGCTGAGTTCTGTCGAAAACGTTTCTATGGTTAGTAGCATGTGGTAGGTCAACTATTGAAATTTCGCAATGCATTTCTTATACTATTAAATTCGCAGATTTTGCATCAAAATTTTGTTTATAAAATTTTATTGTTTATTAAATACTGCATGTATTTAAATAATTTCTCGTTATTAATAATATATGTTACTTTAATAATATCTTTATGTCGTGAAAAAAAATGTAATAATTAAATTAATGTTTTGAATAATATTTGTAAATCAACTCTCAAGTCTCATTTCACAAATTTAAAACCAAAGATTTAATTTCTAGAAATCGAATTAATCTTACAAAGAGATTAATCGTTCGAAAAACTCGATCCAATGAAAATAAATGTTATAATAATCCACTAAAAGACAGAGTATCAGAGTGTACCGAGAAACGTTATTTAAAAATAATACCAAAAAATACTTGCAGCTCGTTTCAGTATTAAATAACAACGCGTCTCGTTAATAACGAAAGTTTGGGAAATTCGACCACCGCCCGGTCGCGCCGTTCGCGGTGAAATTTGCAGCTCCCATACTTTTTAACAATAGAGTCAAATTGCGTATTGTTAATGCCAATTTCAGACCAAAATTCTATTCGTTTTAAATAAAAAAAACATTTAAGCTCCATTAAGTGATTCGGAAGAGATATAAATTTTTCATTTTTTTATTTTTTTTTATCATCTTTTATATTTGTATCAACTTGGTAACAAAGAGAAAAGCCATGATAGAGAATGGCGCATGGCGGATGACTATGTCGGAATATGTAAATAGTCAAAGACAATAAAGTTAAATGTGTTTCTTCTTTTTTGTATAGTAGACGAGATGTATATATGATGATGTATGATAGACAGAAGAATTTCTATCCAAATAAATACCTCAAGCATATCGCACGGACGCGTTGAACATGAAACGGTGTATGTAAAATATATTTACAATTTCGTTGTTTTTAAAAAAGTATAAAACAAAGTAATTGTCTTAGTAGAATAAATATTGCTTTTCATATTAGCCTAATAAATTTTTAGTGCTAGCCTTTACAGCGCTGCGCCCCGGGCGACCGACGGCCCGGGTATAGGTACCGCTAAAGCCGGTATTGAGCTCAATATTTGGTCTAGATACCATCGTACTGTATGTATGTTTGTATTAAATCTCGGAGAACAACCAGTTTTATGTTGTCTAAGAGAATTATGTTGTCTAAGAAAATTAAAATTTTCTTTAACATATATTTTTTCTATTAATATTTTATTCTTATCTAGATAAAATTGGGCGTATCTAAATACAATATATTGGCTATATTGTCGTTTTGCGATATTGCAATGCATAATTTATATATATCCTAGAGTCATGTACCACTTCTGGTGTCATGTACTTCAGTGTCTCTTTCAATACCGCCAGGTTCATAAAATTTTCACGTTCTTGACTTTTCCCTATTTAAATATGCACATATGTTTCAAATGATTTTTGATTGCTTCCACTCTATACTTTTCTTCATCATTCATTTTTCTTTCACTCATTTAAAGTGAATTTCATCGTAGAATTTTTATCCATTGTCCGTTATCCATTTAAGTTCTAAGATCTTTTTTGAAATCATTTGTTCATTTTAAAACTATTTGAAATCATTTTATCTTTATTTTTTTGATTTGATTTGATTTTTTTATCTCATTTTTTCAGTTTTCGTTCAGTAAGCGAAATGTGGCACATTTTATCATAAAATCGTATTTCTACTATATTCACTGTGTTTTATTTTATTATTTTTATCTAGTAAACCCTTAATTTCATGATACTTTCCTCTTTTGCTTCTTTCAGATTTATCATTTTCTTCATACACGCACGCCAATGGGTATCCGAGCACTCTTAACCCTCCCCTCTTTGATTAATTTCCTCACATGGTCTTCAAAAGTTAGTCACAGAGACACATTTTATAGTTATCTGTCATGCTGCATATTTTATTCGGACATGGTGTGTTTACAAATTCGTTCCATCCATCAAAGCATGCATTAATTAATAATATCATTAATATGAAATAAGTGATAACATGAAAATTCGTGCAAAATATTATTCGTCAATACCAAATTGATTAGATTTAACGCAAAAATCGAGCATGAAGTCACTGCAGGGTGAGTTATGCCAATATCACGCATATGCAATGTACACTGAACGCCATGCTTAATATACGGGCAAATATGCAAATATGGACAGAGCAAATAGTAGTGATGACTACAACCACATCAAATGATTCCCACAACGAATTCAAAAGCTGAACTATATTATATCATTAACTAGTGTTTGACGTTAAAATTTTTGATAACTAGATGTTTTATTTGAGAAAATAAATTAGTATTTTTTATTTATTTATTTTCACGCAATTTTAAATACTATGGAAAGTAGAGATCTTAAAAATTATGACAACGTGACAGGTGATATGCCCATCTTCGTCTCCGTTTTCAAGCAAATTCTTATAAAAATATTTTAATAGGGAAAATATTTATAAACTATACATATAGAAATCCATGATTCGAGGACAAACATTAATATTTATTACGTAAATGTTGAATACCCTAGCGGGATTAGAACCCGCAAACCTTAGCTGTAAAGGTCACGACCAACTCTGCGATCGGGTATGTAGTAAATGTAGACGTACATTCGTACGTTTTTCTAGTTATTTATTCAGTTTTATTTTTGTAGAAAATTTATATAGGGTACGCACTGCTTTTTTATCTATAAGGAAAGCAGGTCAACGTTGTGTTTATAATATATAATGTCTATGATTTATGACAAATACTCTTTTTGTAGAGTACACGATCCTTTTTCTAGTACTTCAATTTGAACTAAATCAAAATATGGACAGTTTAGAGCTCTCAATCCACATTTCACTAGGACTTATCTTACATAACGCGACAGATGAACTTATCGTCGCGATTTATGTTATGTCTTAATATGAGAAAGACGAATATTAAAACGTGACATAAAGTTAAACAAATACTTATTTAAATGATAGAATTCCGAAGTAGAGTTTTGGGAAAATAATTAAGTTAAATGAAAAAATTAAAAGAAATGAAATGAAAATAATTTTAATACACAGACCTAATTAAATAACGATCTATAAAAGTTAAATCCACTACGGGAGATGTCTTTCTCATAGGTAGGATTTTTGGTAGGATGCTTCTGCCCCTTTTTATAAATAAAAATAAACATCTTCACGCTGTACCCTGTACTGAGGTAGACAGAGTTCCAGACACGTGAGTCCTTACGACCTACGTTTCACCGAAGACATATATTTGGGAAACCGAGAAAGATGGTGAGCCAGTCAGGGATCTAACTCGAGTTTTGGCTAACCTAATCTAACTTAGTTTAAGTAAACGAGTATGTATAATTTTAATAACATATATTTTAACCGACTACAAAAAAATAGAAGGCCTGTGTTCAACTGTATTTATTTCATAATATTATAAATATGGCATTATTTATTTAATAAACGTCAATTTTATTTCATTTCTCTTTTCCATTTTTACCGCAGTGTTCAAAGGGAGATACAATTAGAGGCATTTTATATTGTGTCAAGTCGCTAGGCTCGCATAATAAGCGTCCATGAAATTCAGATAGAAGGTCCCCTAGATAAGTCGGAATATATAACTATAAGTTCAGTAGTAGAAATGGCGTTGCGACGAAAATATCTGGAGTCTCGGGAGCTCCTGAGACGTTGGGGGGAACACGCCCCGTAGGTGGGGTGGGGCGTTCCCGGGTCACGGAGGGATCAGACCCCGGGAACAAAATGTCGGCGTAAAACAGTCGTTCCTTCTGTTTATTGACGTACCGGGGCGGGTGGCGTGGAATCGACGCTTATAAGTCTCGTATAGAGATTTTGAAAGCCAAAATAATTGTTCCCTTCTGTAAATTTGAGCTTGGTCACACAAAGGGAAATATGCGTTCTGTTTTTCCTCATACTGCATACATACTCATATATATAATATAGTAATCTCTATGTATACGTACTATGAGTGTTCTATAATGCTATTTTGTTAATTGAGCGTAAAGGGACTACCACCTGCCATACATGACCTTCTAGTTCAGGCCTCAGAACGCCCCTGATAGTTAATTAAATACGAACTGGTTTACAATTTTTATTTAATGCAAAATAAAATGAAAAATGCTAACGATTTTACAATTTAGACCTCATATTCATTCATTCTCTTTTCCTAGATCCTAGATTTGCGTGGTACTGGACTATTGTAAATATAAAATGTTTAAAATATTTTTAAATCAAACATGCGCTTCTTATTCTTCTGCTTCTTAGTTTATTTTCTCTTATAGCAGATGCATTGTAATTTATAACAAGAAAATAAAGTTTTAGAATTCAAGGAGATATTTACAAAGTTGTGGTTGTCAACAGGTCATATAAGGGTGCAGTACTAGACTCCTAGTTAGGTTGCTAAGTTACGTAGATGATGGAGATGGAGTTACAACAATTATTTACTTCTGTAACTACATAGGTAAGTTAATAGGGTTACATTTTGAATGCGTATAATTTAAAATTTGTGGTTAGTAATAATTAGCCGTGTGGTAGCGGCGCTAGAATATGCAACCGCTTTACTTCCCGTGTGAATAAAACAGAATAAAGCATACACCTAAAACAAAAATGTATGTAACATTTTTGCTCTATACAGTATACTCTAAATAGTTACAGATTGCAAACTTCATAGATTAAAGATTCTATTGTTATAATATCTGGCAATGCTTTAGCGTTACACTCTTTGCCTGGGACATAACTCTTTAATTAGCGATTAGATGTACAATCTATATGCCTCTTTAAAATAAGAATTCATATTATAAAAAAAGTTTATTTCACATGTCACGATATACAACATTAATATACTGGTTCATGCAATACGGTGCGGTTTTATAGTCTGTGTCCAACATAACAGACTGTTTACACTTGACATAACCGTAAACCGCAGCCTCAGTGAAGCAGATATTGAATTCGCAACTAGATCTTAATACTTGATAATTTCAAGAGGATTTCGTATACACTGTGTAGCACTAGCCATCTCGCCATTGTGAAGCCATTAAATCAATACATGGTTCAAGCATAGTTCACGAGTCCGCCCGCCCACATCCACAACTATACACATAGGAATTCTTAGAAATATTTGTAAACTTAAGATAAAGTAAATATATAAAGTATAGTTATTGTAAAAAATATGTAAAATATGTGAAGTATATAGTAGTTTAGAAAGAGGTTCAGTTTGGTCCTTTGACCCACATTTTCCTGGAGCATTTATTTTTAATTTTTTTGAGTAATGTCTATTGCAATCTGGTAATGGAATAAGAGTAACACAGCCCATACCTTTACCGTAGGGTTTCCGAGAGGAGATTGAAGGAAAGGTTGGTTAAATGACAATGGCTACCGAGAGAAGCCATTGCCAAGCGGGATAACGGTGAAAAATATCAGAACCAAATAAACAGAACAATGGCGAGTAGCAGTGTCTAAAGTGCGACGTATCTGGTACTGCGATCGCTAATTGGCTTACTCTCAAAGGCCGGCAAAGCATCTGCTATTCATCTGGTATTGCAGGTGTTCATGGGCGGCGGTAATCACTTACCATCTCGTGAGCCACCTGTTCGTTTGCCATCCTATTGTATAAAAATACTAAGCGTGGCGATTATGAAAAATCTTCTTTAGGGGAAGGTATAAGTCCTAGAGATGAGATAAATTAACTAATATTGCGAGGATCGCAATCACAACCAACGCTTGTCATTTAATTAATTACAACACACACATAGTCACGATAGTCACGATAGCCGAGTGGTTGTTTGTTGTGAATTGGAGTCAAGATTCCTGAGTTCGATCTCCAGGAATATTGTAATATTACGATAGCTGAGTGATTAGTGATCGGAATTTGACTCGAGAGACCCGATACCTATTGATTTACCTGAAGAACTTAAATGTAAATATAAAATGTTTAAAATATTTTTAAATCAAACATGCGCTTCTTATTCTTCTGCTTCTTAGTTTATTTTCTCTTATAGCAGATGCATTGTAATTTATAACAAGAAAATAAAGTTTTAGAATTCAAGGAGATATTTACAAAGTTGTGGTTGTCAACAGGTCATATAAGGGTGCAGTACTAGACTCCTAGTTAGGTTGCTAAGTTACGTAGATGATGGAGATGGAGTTACAACAATTATTTACTTCTGTAACTACATAGGTAAGTTAATAGGGTTACATTTTGAATGCGTATAATTTAAAATTTGTGGTTAGTAATAATTAGCCGTGTGGTAGCGGCGCTAGAATATACAACCGCTTTACTTCCCGTGTGAATAAAACAGAATAAAGCATACACCTAAAACAAAAATGTATGTAACATTTTTGCTCTATACAGTATACTCCTAAATAGTTACAGATTGCAAACTTCATAGATTAAAGATTCTATTGTTATAATATCTGGCAATGCTTTAGCGTTACACTCTTTGCCTGGGACATAACTCTTTAATTAGCGATTAGATGTACAATCTATATGCCTCTTTAAAATAAGAATTCATATTATAAAAAAAAAAGTTTATTTCACATGTCACGATATACAACATTAATATACTGGTTCATGCAATACGGTGCGGTTTTATAGTCTGTGTCCAACATAACAGACTGTTTACACTTGACATAACCGTAAACCGCAGCCTCAGTGAAGCAGATATTGAATTCGCAACTAGATCTTAATACTTGATAATTTCAAGAGGATTTCGTATACACTGTGTAGCACTAGCCATCTCGCCATTGTGAAGCCATTAAATCAATACATGGTTCAAGCATAGTTCACGAGTCCGCCCGCCCACATCCACAACTATACACATAGGAATTCTTAGAAATATTTGTAAACTTAAGATAAAGTAAATATATAAAGTATAGTTATTGTAAAAAATATGTAAAATATGTGAAGTATATAGTAGTTTAGAAAGAGGTTCAGTTTGGTCCTTTGACCCACATTTTCCTGGAGCATTTATTTTTAATTTTTTTGAGTAATGTCTATTGCAATCTGGTAATGGAATAAGAGTAACACAGCCCATACCTTTACCGTAGGGTTTCCGAGAGGAGATTGAAGGAAAGGTTGGTTAAATGACAATGGCTACCGAGAGAAGCCATTGCCAAGCGGGATAACGGTGAAAAATATCAGAACCAAATAAACAGAACAATGGCGAGTAGCAGTGTCTAAAGTGCGACGTATCTGGTACTGCGATCGCTAATTGGCTTACTCTCAAAGGCCGGCAAAGCATCTGCTATTCATCTGGTATTGCAGGTGTTCATGGGCGGCGGTAATCACTTACCATCTCGTGAGCCACCTGTTCGTTTGCCATCCTATTGTATAAAAATACTAAGCGTGGCGATTATGAAAAATCTTCTTTAGGGGAAGGTATAAGTCCTAGAGATGAGATAAATTAACTGATATTGCGAGGATTGCAATCACAACCAACGCTTGTCATTTAATTAATTACAACACACACATAGTCACGATAGTCACGATAGCCGAGTGGTTGTTTGTTGTGAATTGGAGTCAAGATTCCTGAGTTCGATCTCCAGGAATATTGTAATATTACGATAGCTGAGTGATTAGTGATCGGAATTTGACTCGAGAGACCCGATACCTATTGATTTACCTGAAGAACTTAAATGTAAATATAAAGTATTCAAACAATATGAACATAAAAATAAAAAGTACATATTTAACTAGTAATTTTTATTCTTAAAACTAGCTTTTGAACTTGTTCACGTCATTGTCCAAAATAGTTTCAATAAATTTGTGGTCGAATAGGCACAGCAGCTGGATTTATTGGAAATCACATCCCTTTGACAATAACAAATAAAATATCGGGCAATATGAGGATTAATTGCCATTGTACAAAAGTTATTTTGCTTAAATTCATTTTATAAATTTAAATGTCAAGTTGTTGTAGGACAATGGCGTAGTAGTTTATAAAATAACTTTTTTTTATATAGAATAGTACACACGTATATAAATCTTTTATCTCGAAGTCACCATAGCCGAGTGGTTGGGTGGTCGGAATTTCGACTCAAGAGACCCGAATTCGATCCCAAGTGGCAGGTTTGTACCAATGGGTTTTTCAAAAACTTATGTACGAACTATATCGTTGGCTTGGACATAAAGGCGGTGACGGGCTCACCACCTGTCACGTTGTCCCGAAAATATCTTCGGTGGAAGGTGGGTCAAAGGGACTTAATTGTCTAGACTAGACCCCTGTCTACCCCTATATTGGGTATTGCGTGAAGATATTTATTATTTATTTTATTTTTATCTCGAAGACTATTCTTTGAATAAACAATTCTTAAAAAATCGTTTATAATTAATTTTTTGTCATTTCTGATGATTTTCTCAGGTCTGGGTGTAGCTCCGTTGCTTCTGATTCCTTAACACAACCTTCTATGCTTAATTTGCTTACTTTGGGGTTAGAATTGTATGTGATAGATAGGTAATGTATGTATTTATTATTATTAATAATAACGCTTTAAAGTTTAAATAATCTACACAAAAATATTAACGCTTAATTTTACAATACTTTTAGCGTTTAATCAATCCGGTATTCGAAAAATCGGGTATCAGAAAAAAAGTAATTGAATGTGATATCTTGGAAATATTCTAGTGTGTGTGTGTGTGTTGTTTAATATGTGGGGGATCTAATATATCATATATCAAGGTACCTTGTAAACCGATAAGATAGGACCGAAAACATTATGAACGATTAGAATGACGGGATTTATTAAATCAAACTAATATTCAATTCCTATGAATTCGTTCTTTATACCAGTCTTGGAATCACTCAATCACTCTCAAGTCTCTCCGTCGGTAACATTATTTTCCTCGATTTCACTGGATACAGAAACGTTAGAAAATTAAGCTATTTTTTTTCAAGTACGCCGTTAATATCAAATGAAAGTGCTACTTAAGTAAAAAATAGATATCTATTTTAGACGTTAGCGTATAATTCAAAATACTTAGATAAAAAAATATACATTGACGCTTATATACGAATCTTGTCTTTGATAATACGCGGAATAATGTTTTCGAAAGTTAATTAATACATAATACACGTGTGTATTGTATATATGTAAACATAAGGGCCTTTCGAAATCCACTGCATGCGCTAGGCCTCTTCCGGAGTATTGAGTGTTTGTCGTAATTGCCACTGTTTGGCCAAATTTTAAACAGTTGCATAAATATAAATCTATTAAATACCTCTTTCCGGGTGACTTATGTAAAAAAAAGTTCGCTTCAAATATACGTATATATGTGTACGCACTAAGTTTGCTTTTGAATAAATATACCTGTGTTAGTGTTCATGGAATAAGTATAGCCCTTGTGCAAACTTTTGTTTTATAACTCTAATACCTTTTTGTGTGAACAAAATCTAAAAATAAAAATCTGATACATGTTTGAGGAGAAAGAAAAATTATAATTGAAATGCAAAAACAAAAAGATACTATTTGTTTTCAATTTTCACGTAAATTGATTCTATACTCGACGTCTTGTGTTTGACACGCACCAGTTTAGTACGGAATATTGCCCCACTTGTGTATTGTGGTATACCTTTGATATAATTTCGATAGTATTTCACATAATTGTGTCCTATAGTATACAAGTAAGTACAATTTGTGTCCAACACTATGAACTGCCGGTTGATATTGGTCTAATTGTCATCAGTTAACGTTCATTCAGTTATGTGCGCCTAGTAGTGTCTCTTAATACATAAAGCGAATGAACGCTTTATTCGAGCTTGAATATCTAGTTGGCTAGATAGATGTATGTAAACAAACTATTCTCAATCCTAACTAATATTATAAATGTAAGTTTGTATTTATGTTACGCTCTAGTGCATTAAATCGACTTTGAAAAAAGAAAAATCATTCACCAATAACAAGCTACTTTTACAAAAAGTAACATAGGCTTCTTTAATTCGTGATCCGTACATAAATTACAATAATGTAGCCCAAGCTATTGAAAACTTGCATATAAGTCATTATGTGGCGTGCGATTTTAATTTGTCATTTTATAGACAATTTTGGTTATTATAGAGACCACGTCACGCTGTAACAATTAAGTTTGCGTTAAAAATGACTCGAAAGGACGTCATTGTTTAGACTTCTGCCTACTGCAGTATAGAAAATTGCGTCAGGATAAAAAAAGGATACCTTTTGATACTTAATATTCAATTATATATATATATATATATATATATATATATATATATATATATATATATATATATATATATATATATAACGAAGTTCAATAAGTAAGCACTCTGGCACTTCAGTAAGTAGTACTTTCAAGAATATTTAGTTTAAATTACACCATATAATTAAGACCGACGACTTTAGCTAGGAAGTCATTTTTTATTTTTGTGCTCTTTTGCAGGCGGTTTAAAAAATATCTTCATGCTATTCCGAATACTGGAGCAGACAGAGTTCAAGACAATAAAGTTCTTTCGGCTCACCTTTTACCAATATTTTTGGGACAACGGGACAGGTGATGAGCCCGGAGCATTGGTCTCGTACCAATATCTACTCAGACATCGAACTCTGGTCTCTCAACTCAAATTCCGACCACTCAACCACACGGCTATCGGGACTACAAGGTGGTTTAATTTTTCTTTTAAATTATAACTAATTAATATTATCTTCTCATATTGAATGAGCTTATCTTGATAAAAGTGAGGTAAACCCAGGGTTGGACAATTAATTTTTCTAAATTGTCATAAGAAACTAACTGAACTAATAAATATTAACATTTCCTGAGTTGCTTCTTTTTGAAAACTTTAATATATTCTTCAAAAAAATACTGCCCCGTATAGAATTCGTTGTCACATCTGTTGCGATTCTTAGATTTAAATATAAAAAAACTAGAAATTCATTTTCGTGTAAATTTTTCAATGAAACTACATATAATACAACAAACATATATATTTCAGTAGCTTTTTTTTTCTTTTATATCTTATTTGCATTTTCAATCTCCTGGCGGCTCTATCTTGCTACTTAAAATAACTTATTTTACTTTTAACTTTGTCAAATCAAATCAAATCAAGTCACGATATCCAAGTAGTTCCTAGTCAAGTGATCCGAGTTCGATCCCCAGGTGACAGGCTCGTACCAATGGGTTATTCAATGACTTATGTACGAATTATATCGTTGGCTTGTGCATAAAGACGGCGACTGACGTGACGGTGACCACTTGTCACATTATCCAGAAAATATCTTCGGTGCAAAGTGGGTCAAAGGGACTTAACTATCTAGACTCGACTTCTGTCTACCCCTGTATTAGGAATTGGGTGAAATATTTATTTATTTATCAATCAAATCAAATCGTTTATTAATAGTAACACAATAAGAATATACATTCGTTTATCGGTAGTAATTTTTTAATCTACCGCCGTTTCGTAATGTCTTACTGACATCACATTAATGATGTCTGTTTCTTTTATATAATGCAAATAACGTTCTCCATTCATGCTTATAGTATAAAATATTATGTCATTCATTATATTAATTAGGATTTTCAAACAGTTGCTTTCTATTTTTTAAAATTTTTAATATAAATAATATTGTACAATAATTTTTAATACCAATTAAATATAACAAATTACATAAATCATTATAAACTAATTTTTTCAAGTGGCCGTAACTAATAATATAATTTTTAAGAATTTAATTGAATAAAAATCTTCAAAGTTAAATATTTGATTAAAAGTAATGAAAGAAGTTGCTAATTAGGTAGTCTATATCTCAGGTCTATCGCCTTAATAACTTGAAAATAACTTGAAATGTTTTATTGTGCTTGCTCCAGGCGTTAATCAATTCATTAGACGATGGCCCTATAGTCTGATAAACTATGCTTTCGAAGCTGAAGATTACGAGTTCAAATGATGTCAGAAATATGTACATGAGTCATCGATTTCCCTAGTAATTAAATTAAAAAGCAATTTTCAAATATTTATTTATCTTTAATTGTTTATAAAGTAGTTAGTTGTGTTTAGAATTATAGTCAACTAAATTAGGATCAATGTGTATGGTATCGGCGTAGAATATAACCTTTTCTTCCCGTGGTTGTTGTAAGAGAGAAAAAGTCATTAGATACCGTCAGATAGTGGGATAGCTAATTCGGAATATACCAGACAACAATTCCGCAGAGCGGTGATGGAGAGCTTGAAGGTGCAAAGTAGTATCGTGATCGCCTGTTCACTTGCCAAGCCTGGCGAATATGATAGACTCGAACCCTTACGAGAGTTGTGTATGTCATACAGTTGACTTTTACAATGTCATGTATATAAGTGAATACAAGTGGAAGCTGAAGAAATAGTTTTGAAAACTTGGTAGTTATTATTTCTTTTTTTGGAACCACTTTTTGGGACACGGTGACAGGTGATAAGCCCGTCGCCGTCTTTATGTCCACGCCAACGATATAAATCGTACATAAGTGTTATTACTACGACCTGTTGATCGAATTCGGGTCCCTTAACTCGAATTCCGATCACCCAACCACTCAACTATATATAAATTTGGGCTTTAATCTCGTAATCGAAAAAGTAATTGTTTATATGAAATCATTAAACAAAAACCATTCAAAGAATTGATGATCATGTTATTAGAGTATTGATTATTTTAATTTGCAACTAACATAGATAGATAGTTGAATGACAAAAATGTTATCTACATTAATTTATCCAAAAGACCGAAATTGATTGAATTAAAAAATTATATATGGGAGTTAATTATATATAGTTATAGATGAGAGAGCCGCCTGTTTTTGTGTAATAGAGTAATCAAACATTGAAACCAAAACCAACCATTATTAATATAAGTAAGATTAAAGATATTTTATTGAAATATCAATTTATCGTTAAACATTCTGATGAAACGCGAAGGTGAAAGGTGAAATGTTAGTCGTATCGCTTGACACTTTCTGATTATAATTGAGTGTCTGTAGCGGGAAGTCATGCCGGCAATTTGGAAATAATTTTACGTTATAAGTTTTGTATATTGTATTACGTTTATAGTATTTTGCGTATTACGTTTATAGTATTTTGCTCCTAAACAAATAGTGCGCATTACTTTGAAATTCCTGTGGAACCATTTAATTTCCTGTAGTAATAAGAAGCCTACGTTCTACTCCAGCTCCACTCCAGAATTCCAAGACAAAAATTCAAAAATGGTTAGCAAATGCATTGGACATCAGATCTCTACCACGGGAAACGTGCAATTTTACGAAATAAAACGTATCCTGTGTTAATTGCGGCTATAAACTATCTGTATGCAGAATCTCATTGCAATTTTTTGAACCGTTCTAGTGTTATTGTGTAACAAAAATCGAAACGACCGATCAAACAAACTTTTACATTTATAATATTGAGTGGAATAGTAGGATTTTTAAATAAGTAATATAAGATGTGAAAGTCATATCAGAACTAGTATAATAGTAAGAAGTATAGGAATATAAAATAATAGGAATATAGGTCAATTCTTTGAATATAAATCGAATAAATAATGAAATCATATTATATTTTGAAATTGTAAATGATTAATTTACAGAAGAATAAAAAGTAAAGAGAGCTATAAATGAAATATATAAATAAAATAGATAGCAAATATAAAAACTGATTCTGAAAGGCCAGTGTAACTAAAATGTCGAAAACTAGCGATTTACCAATATCTCCCGAAAATAAATATTATAAAATATTTTCGTTTGGTGGCGCTGGTGAGTTGTGAGATTAACAAAAAATTATTGGAGTAAAATTATTTAATATTAAAAAAAAAGTCCTTTATTATACAGATATTTATAAATTATATTATACACATATTATATACATTATATTTATAAAAGAGGTCACAAAACTAACAACACACGTAGGTAGGTTTAAAGCTTAGTAGGTAAAAGATATTTTGAATATAATAGGTAATTAGGCAACTAGTTTCCTTATCTCGAAATTCCCGCATGCCACAAAATTTTCTGAACTAAAAATTAGCATACGTCAAATAGGATGGACCCACCCAATATAACAAATCAAAATCCATTACATGGAGTTGTATTTTAAATTTTGCTACAAAAATGGTGGATTATTTCACGGCGAATGTTATTCTTTGTGTTAAACCAGGTTATAAACTATCGGTGTTCCAAATTTCATTCAAATCCGTCCAGCAGTTGTGATTCAGTTACAAACATAAAAGGATTCAATTCAATTATAAATTATGTATTATAATAAGTACTATTAAAAAGAAATAAAAAAAAATCTATTATAGTATGATAGAAATTTAATGATTCAAGCAGTGTCACAATAAATTAATTCGGATATTGGATATTCCCTAAGGAAATTAAATATTACGTGTATTCTCATTACCAATATTATGCAAATGATGGTTTTAAGTATAAATTTGTCAAATAATAGAAAAATATATCGCATATTTTATCGAATTTTGATTTATATTGTCATACAAATGTCTGTATAAATAAAATGGTTGTTAGGACTAATAATAAATAAAGCCATATTATTAATTTTTTATTATATAAAAAATAAATATTTTTAAAAATTCACAATTAAAATTTTAAATTAATTATGTTTATAGAAAATCATAGTTGAAATATGCTTGATAAAAGTATTAAACGATCGTTGAATAATTAGCCTTGAAGAAAAAGCTCGCTATGTATATTGTGATGTCTTTTCACGAGTAAACACTTTAACAATAAGGATTCTATAGATAAGTTATATTAGGTCAAACTTTACCAGACTTGTCATCGTTCGCAAAGAAATCAAAAATTAACAATAGGGTACAAAAGGAACAAACCTGCTCTAGCAGCGCAGGCAAGCGGCGGCTGCATGCCCTCCTGTATAAGTCCAGAGTTAATGTTCGTATAAAATTCAAGCATTCTTTTCATATAACGGGTCCCACGTATACACACAAGTTGCGCACCACGCGCGTCCGGCTGAACTGTGACGTGGGGTGCCCTCCTTCAGGTTCACAATATACCACCGTGCCCCCACTCTCTTCTACCCACCAATCGCGTGCACCGGTACAGCACAAACCCCGCCTCGCCCACACCCAGACCATTATACAGATCAAAGCTATAATACTTCGACGCCCGCACCGCCGCGACGCGGACAAATAGAATTTTTCGTCGGGTGAAAAAGAAAAAATGTTAGAGTCAGATTACCTTCACAAGATGAAATCGAGTATCGTACTGTGCTCGTTGATTCTGGGAAAAGTTTCATTATCAGGCGAAGTCGGGAGGTAGACTACGCCCGCGCCTAATCCGGTTCATATAATAAATTTATTCACGTCCTGCGTGTCCCACGCCCACGGGCGTGGGACAAGCCGGTTTTCACGGCGTCGTCAGTTCTGATATCCCGAATAATTTTCCGGTATGATCAATGTAGAATACCACTTTTTCTACATAGTCCCGGATCTGGGTGTTTGTCGTATTTTCTTAGTTTCCGATGCCATAACCGAAGTGCTTTAGCTACTTTGGGATCAGAGCAATGTATGTGATGTTGTCCCTATCTTGTGTATTGTATATTTAAGTTCGACGTTACTGAGACATCCGGCTTGTCCTATGCATAAGCATTTCGGTGTCGCTGTTAAAACATTGTCGTATCGTTTCCTGTGCGTGCCTAAGAATCGACTAACGGAAAGGCCTAGATATAGGAAGGCATAAAAGGTCACCAACAGACAGGGGTATTCGATTCGAAAAGAAAATCAGAATTAATCTGTCAGATGGCGGGCAGTAGTGTCTTAGGTGCGTCTGATTACTATAACCTATTGTCTTGCCAAGCGTGGCGATTAGGTAAAACCTTTACAGAAGAAAGGCTTAAGTCCTGCAATAGAAGACCATTCATATACACTGTTACCTCCAGCATTTATCGAATGACGGTTAAGGGAAGGTAACTGGGACAATTAACAATTTCATATTACGGTGAATAGTTTGGATACTTGACAAATATCAGCAGTAACTATGTTTTGTTTTTGAAAGTTATGAGACATGAGATACGATTATTTAGCCATTGCAATATAATTATTCCTCACTTAAAAGCCTGAAATAGTCCACTACAGGATATATGGCTAAGGATTTGCCATAATTGCATCGCAGATAGTCACCGATGACCGGGAGCTTAATTTTGCTTAGCTCGATCTCGGATTTTTCAAGACATAAATCGCCATACGAAGGTACCCATTATCATTTTTAAGGCTTTACTCGTGGTCTTCTCTAACGACATCCGCGGGAAGAAAGAGGTTATAAAATAATTACGACAATTTTTCACCGTGACAATAATGATTTGAACTGTGAAGGATGAGACAATTTATGTTAGAACACAACGTCTTTATTTTAGCCTTGGACAGTTTTAACTTTAGCCTTGGATGTGTGGTCGGGTGTCATCAGAGGTCTAGAAAATTTAGTCGTTTCGACTCACCTTTCATCGAATCTTGTAAGGGAAGACGTGATAGGCAGTAAGCATATCGCCGTTTTGGTGTCTAAACTTACGGAATTATATCGGCAATATTTTAGTTTGTACATATTCAAAAACATATAAACATTCATGACTTGAGTACAAATATTCATATTCCATACACGACACACAGAGATTAGAACCTGGCACCGGCGTCACTTCGAACTAGGATATCGGGTCGTAGATAGTCTCGGTGGTAACGAAGCACAATGTTAATAATGTACACTACAAAAAATAAACCACACTTTCTAACACTGTAATAATAAATACATCCATATATAGGGACAACATCACATACATTGCTTTAATTCCAAACTCAAAAAAGTGCAGCTTTAGCACTTGTATCATTGAATCAAAAACAACGAAGTTACCACCAGGAAAAAATACCAGAAAAAGCGTTTTCTACATCGATACGATCTGGAATCGAACCCAGGACCTCAAAGTTGTGCGCCACTTGTCCTTAGAGGTCGACAAATAATCTAATTTAAATGTATTGTCAAAATATATCCTGGAGATATGTGAAATATCTATGGTATTTTTTATACATAAAGAAGGTGAAAGAGTATGCAACTCACTGGAAGTGATCGCTGACGCCCACAGAAGAAACAACGAAAAACTTAAGTGTTCCTTACATAGAGGAAAATGTATACAAAAAAATTTAAATGTATTCAGAAAAATTCAATTGGTAATTTATAACTAAAAGTAACATAAGATTTAAAAAGAAGATTGAAATAACAAGTAAAAAATGTATTTCAATACATTTCAAACAATTATTTCGAATATATACATCATTAAAACATTTTGTTCGAGTCAGAACGACAAGTGAAGGGGTTTTTCACACCTTAACATAGCTCATGGCCAAAAATAAACCCATGGTTAAGCTAAATTTAAAGTATTTCCTCAAAACATGGACGCATGTAAGCAGAAATCTGTATCATAATACGACGGGCAAAAGTTAATTCGTATTTCATAGAATTAAAGCTGAAGTAAAATTTCTTTGGTTGTTTAGTCAGTTTTTTTCCAAACAGACATTTAAAAAAATTAAAAAGAAATTTAGTAAAAACTATTTTCCGCTATTATTCAATTGTTTTAACTGTAATTCCTTCGCATACATGTCAGACATACTGACATTTAATATACAGTATCAATCGATGAAGTGCTATCGAGGCAGTTGTCTCTGGGCCAACAGCGTCGCCGTCCGGTCGAGGGTTTCTTAGGAGGTATCATTCGTCTCTGGATACCCAACTACAGGCGGACAAAAAACCTTTTTTCTTCTTAGCATTACATAAAAAAGCGAAGAGTTAATTTTAAGTTAACTATATGATTGACTACAATGCTCTATTTAAACAATATTTGAGAGAAAGCCTACTTTTGCTACTTTAAAAAAATACATTCCAATGCGTTTTAATGTTATCTTTTTTAATACGTAGCATTAGCTTGTTCTGTATGTAAAAATCTATACAACGGAATCTTTGAACGTGATTTCCATCCACTTTGGATTAAACTAAAATTTCGCAAACGTTGGATTGAATTGAAACTTTGCATACTTATCAAGAACCGATCACAACATAAAAATTCGATAAATTTGTTCCAAATAATATAATAGTTAAAAGTTAAAACTTCAAAAATGAGCTCTTGAAGCTAGTAGAATTATAAAATGAATAATACTTTAAACAGTAGTTTAATTAAACTTAAACAAAAGAGTGATTAAATTTAAATAATTTTATGCTAAAAGCGCGAAGGATGCACAATGTGATTTGTTTGCAGCACCCAACGCTTTTTTAAGATAAAATTTTATAATTTTTTTGAGATAGTAATAATTATTTTAACCGAATGAAAAATATTTTCTATGTTTCATTTCAGGTAGTTACAAAAGATTCTTATTCTTATTTTATTTTTTTTAAGTATTATTTATTATATATAATTTTGGAATTTCGCTATAATCATCTGTTACTATGTTTTCTTCGTTCTAAAAATATCATCTTAATTTATATTGATCGTTTTAAGTGTTCTACGAGGCTCGACAAATCTCAAGTATCTTGCTTTTACTGTTCATTTAGCGTAGTCTGTTGGAGATAACCTTTTTATAGCTAACATTTATTAATAATACAGCTATAGCTTGACTGTAAGGTAGGAGCCAACGATGTAAATAGATAGACGGATAGAAACAATTTATTCGCCGTCAATAAACATCGTCTACAAAACAAAATATAAACATATGGAGTCAAAATAAAAACAAAACATATATCACGAACAAAAAAAACTTACATACTAAATATAAAACTAAATTAGTGACGGTGGTTGCGACGTAAATAAATAAAATTTGTAACCTTGACAAGGTTACCTAATTGGCGTTCTTTACCAGGCAACCTAGAAAAGAGAATAAACAAAGAGAAAACGCGTGTTAAGATGGACCATAAGTAAAGGACAACCAGAAATACGCTAGAAGATAGTTGTCCTAATTTAACTTTAATTAAAAAGTAAATTTGATGCAAAATTTATTTTATTAAACACAAAAATTATTATTTAATATTTAAATTAATATTTAATAATAAAATAAGTACACCAGATATGGTTAATGTGACCTTGAATAATGTTTTATAGAAAAAATAAGTCACGATAGCCGAGTTGTTGGGTGGTCGGAATTTCGAGTCGAGTGACCCGAGTTCTATCCCCAGGTGGCAGTACCAATGAGTTTTTTTTAAAAAACTTATGTACGAATTTCATCGTTGGCTTGGAAATAAACACGGCGACAGGCTCACCACCTGTCACGTTGTCCCGAAAATATCTTCGGTGGAAGGTGGGTCAAAGGGACTTCATTGTCTAGACTTGACCTCTGTCTACCCCTGTGTTGGAAATTGCGTGAAGATATTCTTTTTTTTTAGAAAAAATAAAAATAAATCACGAGTTTTTCATATGACAATTATTATTAAAAGAAAAAGGTGTAATCCAGACAATAGGTTCACCACCTATTGTTATCCCAAATAGGCTCCGGTTAAAGGGGGGTCGTAAAGACTTAATTATCTAGGCCTCTGTCAACCCCAATATTAGGCAAAATGTATGTAATACTTTTTTCTCTCATATAAACCGCAGTTACTACTGGCATCCCCTCTTTTTCACTTAAAAATAAAATTAATTTTGACATTCTTTACCATGAATGAAAGTTATCAATCCTGTATTTTATTTGTGCAATAGTATAGAGACATATGCATTTACGAATTCTTTAATGGAGATTTCGCTGTCGGGGCGCCGAACGGGGCCTGGCCGAGGTCGGGAGATGGCTCGGTTGGGCTCCGCGGATCACCTATTGTGTCTCGAGTGGGCCAATTCACCCATTGAACCACCACTTGTACCATCCGCTATGTAAACATCTTTGGTGATTTATATTTCAATTGAGTTATGGATGCGGCATTTATTTTAAAAGTTGAACATGCATTTAGATTAGATTTGACGGCCTGATTTCCGCAATTCCACGTCTGAGCGCGTATTAAGCATATAGGCAAGAATGTCTAAGCTTGCTCTAGCCAACCCAACATGATACATGCATATAAGAGTAGAAGAGAGTAGGAGAGTTTCTAAGATCACATTAATATCACACATAGCTCTCTCCTTTAACGAGGCTTTGCTATAATCGTCTCGCTTGGTGGCTAGTGTAGTGTGGATTGTACCAGACACCTCGCACCTAAGACGCTGCTGCCCGCTTTGCTTAAATTTAGTTTGGTATTTTATTATCATTGATTTTAGTAAGTTCAGTTTGTTGTCTTTAGTATCTGTGTCCAGAGGCTTTGCTTGATGTCATGTGTAGATGACACTTGTATACATTTAAAATTTACTGTAAACAATATTTTCCAGAAACTTATTATAAACTAAAATGTAACACACAATCTACGTAAATATATAAAATTGCCAAATCTTTATAGCATTATTTAAGATTATATTATATTACTTGCAATTTGGTTCCCTAGATACCTTAACCTTAGCTTATTACGGTATAGTCTGAATTAGGCTGGAAAGTGGTGGTTTTGAAAAGGTAAATTCGTGTGTTTTAAAATAAATTAATAATCATAAATTGGTATATTACCATGTTTAGTTCCTTTGTTTTATAATATATTATATAATGATTAGAATGTATGAAGGGAATAATGAAAGTAGACGAAGTGAAACAAGTATGTAAGGATCGTAGCAAGTGGAAAGAAGTGGTCTCTGCCTACACCTACGGGAATGAGGTGTGAATGTATGTTTGTATATGTATGTACATCTATTTGCAATAAATCTTAGCTCAATAGAATTAAACGTATCTTAATAAACATTTTAACATAAATTTTTTAAACATACATAGGCGTAAATACTAAAGCGGCTATTGGCTACTACCTATCCCAAATAAATCTCGGTGAAAGGTAGAGCGAAAGGATTTCATTATCTAGGCATCTATCTACTCCAGTATGGATATAATGAAGAAAAAAAAGACACATCCAAACCATACGACGGCAGATAGCGTATCCAACATAATGTGTCGTAGTTTGGTACTCTAGACAGAATTATTATTGTGTTTTCGTTTATCAGACGGATTGAATGGCACTGCGTGCGTTTTTTTGCGCCATTGTACCAGCGCTGGCCCTCCAGCACTTCAAGTCAAACGCTGTGATGAGCACGAAAAATGCGGTGCGCTGTTGACGGGTTATACTAGGTGCACCAAGTCACGGGCCACGATTGGGACAGTTCGTTTGTTTATATATCAAATCAAATCAAGTATTTTATTGCGTATTACATAAAAATTAGGGTATTAAATATAAAATTGTAGTCTACAACTTCCGAGAAGAGGGAACATTATTGTAAAACTATAACAAAATCGTGTTTAACTATAAATATATTTAACTATAGATTATGTAAACTACTACATAGATATGCCCTTTCTCGCAGTATTTACATCATCATATCGACCAGTTAAGGTCCACTGAAGGAGATACTCCCCTCGCAAGGGAGAATATGTCATAATCCCTACGTTTGGTAAGAGGATTGGCGATCGCTAAAAAACTCGATCCTTCCTCTATCCACTTGCAACACGTCACTGGTGACTGGAAGTAGACTGGTCTACGGATTAATATTTTTCGTGTGGGTTATCCCGTCATATCACGGTAGTCAATTTCATTTTCTATTAAGAAAAGTAGTGGTATATTCTCACACTGTAACATAGCATTTGGCAATTGGCACGAAACATTTTATGGGTTACTTACTGCAAATGCTCCTTGTATGACATAGACCTCTGCCATAAGCAGGAGTTGCCGTAATCGCTACTCTGTGTCTTGGCAACAGGATGATGATAAGATAGAAATACACATACCTATACAGGTTGAGTGACTTGCATACCGGTTTTCGAAGTGCCGCAAGCTCGGAGGTCCTGGGTTCAATTCCCGGAACAACTTTATCGTTGTTTGTGGTACTTTTGTTGTTTCTGATTACATAACACCAGTGGGCAGTGTATGTGATGTTATACATATCTCTTTAAGTATTTATTATTTATAACAAACAGATTTGTTCTTAAAAATAACATTCAATCTCGAATTATCGTAGAAAATATAAGCGAAGGTCCGATTTACCGACTGAAAGAATGGTTAATCTTTTAACCAATACGTTTTGTTAGGAGAGGAAATACGGTTGAGGCGACGCGCCTAAATAGTGGCGTTCTCCATACCAACGTAATTTGTCCATTAAAACTTGTATAGGCGTGCGGGTTTAGCACTAAATTGCTCAAAATATTTTTTGTTCGCGTTTTTTGTTCGAACAAAACGTTCCTTGGCTAAATACCCAGTAATAACTTAAATCTGCAATCAATAAATATGATTATATATGGTCCAGTAGATACGATTTCAGAAAAACCTTTATTTTATCGTATTTATTATATTACTTTTTATTTTATTTTCTGCTCCGATATAATATAAATAATAATTCTAGACTGAAGAAACTTAACAGGAAACTGACTTTTTTGGGATAAGAAGTGTATATATCATAATAAGCTCAGTAACACATATATATATATATATATATATATATATATATATATATATATATATATATATATATATTTATATATATATATATATATATATATATATATATATATATATATATATATATATATATATATATATATATATATATATGTATATATATATATATATATATATATATATATATATATATATATATATATATATATATATCAAAGTTCAAGCTAATGGTAATAATAGTTATATAGATAAATATAAATATTAACATATTAATGTCTCAGGAGTAAACATTCACATTAATCATACAAATATTTGCCCTGGGGACTCGAACATACATCCTTAGCTTCGAAGACACAGCCACTACCAATTCGACTATCGGGTCTGCTATGTAAGATACATTTAGTAAACAAAAAATTCTTCACGCCATTCTTAATACAGGGGTAGATAGAGGATAAAGAGTCCTTCGACCCACCTTCCATAAAGACGTTTTAGGGACAACGTAATAGGTGGCGAGCCCGATGCCGTCTTTATGTCCAAACCAACGATATAAATCGTACATAAGTTTTTGAAAACCGTTGGTACGAGCCTTGGGGATCGAATTCGGGTCTCTTGAATTCCGATCACCCAACTACTCGGCTATCGTGACTTTATACATTTATTACCTTTCAAAAACTTTCATAGTATGGAAGTGGGTTATTGGTTACCGGATAAAACCGGTTTAGCAATAGCTTGCAATCAGCTGATAAGCTGTCTAATCCGGTTTAAAGGATTATGCGTCCCAGCTCTATCGGAAGTTAACTACTTTACGTGTATGTTATGAAGCGCAAAATGACAATAAATTACGTTGTACATCACCGCTGTAGTGTAATGATTATTATGATACATCATCGTACCTTGAGGGTATAATAGCTGGCATATTGGAGGAAGTGTACTATACTTACAATACCACACTGAGCATTTGTCTATAATATATTTCTCTCTATCTTCAATATGAATTTAAGGCTGTTCGTTATGAAGACAAATTAAAAAAAATATTTATTTACACGAGCAGTCACGGGGTCAAATTTTACAAAAATATACACATAATGCAGTTTGTGATTATATTATTAAAGTGACGACCTCTGCGGACGACTGTCGTATACATCGATTTAGTGTCGCTTTCCCTGAAATCGTGGGTTCGATTCACGGACGGGTAAATGAAAAAACTCACTATTTCTGCATTATCACGGGTCTGGTTGTTGGTGGTTTTCGATTACATAACATATGTGGTATAGCTGTTTAGGGATCAGACAAAAGTATATGATTTGGACCCTATCTCTTATTTATAATAAAAACTTTACACCAATTAATTAAGAAAGCTAAGCATCTAGGCTACAACTAGAAGGCAATGCAAAAAGCATAGTCCTCTGCTGCCTAGCACTTTCTAGTGTAGAATGGTAGATTCGCGCGTTAGATCGCGGCAATTTATTATCAATAGAGTTGTTATTACAAAATTACCTTGCACTATTCCGCATGAAAAGCAATAAATAGATAATAAGTTACTTGATCCGAAAAGAAGTAGACCACCACCCTTCTTCTCGCAGATGTGTGCACTTATTCTGTATCTTCACCATCACCACTATACAGGCATAACACGAAACCAGAAAACATATGACACCACAGGTAATTATGTACGTACGTTAAATTTCGAAACAAAACATCATCTAGCAATTGTTTTCACATATTATTATTTATATATATATTTTTATTTCTTCTCGCAATTTTCAATATATAAGAAGAACTTTTTTCTAGTAACCACTTTCAATTAATAGCATTTATTTTCATTACAGAATTGATTTCTTCATGAAAAGTCACGATAGCCGAGTGGTTGGATGATCAGGTGGTAACCTCGTACCAATGGGATTTTTCAAAACTTATGTACGATTTATATCGCTGGCTTGAACATAATGACGGCGAAAGTTTCACCGCCTGACAAGTTATTCCAAAAAATGTCTTCGGTGGAAGGTGGGTCGAAAGAACTTATACCCAGTATTGAGAATGGCGTGAAGGTGTTTTCAACTACAGAAATTTTACTATAAACGTGTCAAAAATATTTCAACTGTTTTTACCTTTTGGAATGGTTTCTCAAGCATTCCTACGAGTATGTTGTATTATTTGCTTTTAAAACATGCTAATAATGTGTTTAACAAATTACTAAATATAGATGTAGGGAAACAGTAGTGTGTTTGTTATATTAAAATAAGACTATAAAAAGATGTATACATAATTATACGTCTACATTAATCATCTCTGAGCGAACTAAGCGAATAGTGGTATGTAGTTGTCGAGCCAGGGTCAATAGAATACATTTAATTTCCGGTGCTGGGTACATATCATACAATATTAAACTGCCCGGTTT
Source organism: Sericinus montela (assembly GCA_029286605.1). NCBI lineage: Eukaryota > Metazoa > Arthropoda > Insecta > Lepidoptera > Papilionidae > Sericinus > Sericinus montela. Next base: position 4,838,605 of record JAGSMR010000009.1, read on the forward strand.
AGTTACGCGAAAGTTAAATAAAAGGTACGGCCGCAGTTATTCTAAACTTATGCCGTGGATGTCGGCGCAAATGCAATGCGTTTGATGGCGACTGAATAATGTCATTGTTTGTGTTCTATTACGAACGTGGACGTGATAGCTTCATTGCTTTAAAGGTAAAATTGTGTATAATTGACATGAGCACAAAATTAGCTCGTGTATGTGTCGTACCGTATATTTTTTATAGAAAAGGGAGGCAAACGGGCAGGTGGCTCACGTGATGGTAAGTGATTACCGCCGCCCATGAACACCCGCAATACCAGAGACATAGCAGATGCGTTGCCGGCCTTAGAGTGCTCCCCCCCCCCCCAGATTGGGAGAGGGGTGTGTGGGCCTCCGGTTACTTGCACTCACCAGACGAAACTCAAAAGTTTGTAAGACTTCTACTTCACGCCGGTATTCTGTGAGGTCATGGTACTTCCCCGGTCGAGCCGGCTCATTTATGCAACAACAAAAGCTGATGCGTGAGCCACGCAAGAGCAATTTATTCCTAATATTAGTAGTAAAGCCACGATACCTGTGTGGTTGGATGATCGGAATTCAAATCAAGAAACCAGAGTTCGATACCCAGGAGGGGTTGGGTGGGATACCAGCCACCATTACATGGGTTTTTCAAAACTTATGTACGATTAATTATTAACGTGTATGAAAGAGGAATCTGAAAATTAAGGTCTCCGTTTGAATGCTAATAAAACTAAGGTTCTGGTATTTGAAAGGAACGAAGAAAGAACGAAGTGTGAAATATGGGTAAATAAGGAATGTCTAGAACAGGTGAATGAGATTGTGTACTTGGGCAGTGCTTTCAACAGGGATGGAAGATGTGATATAGATGAGGACAGGCGTGTCGCTGCCGGAAACAAGGTCAACGGTGCTCTGACTGCGTTAGTCCAAAGGCAAGGCGTAGTGCAGAATGCACGCCTTGCGATACATAACGCAGTGCTGGTACCGACTTTGTTATATGGCAGCGAAACTTGTGTATGCCAGAAGAAGCATAAAAGCAGGTTGCAGTGGAGATCTTCTCTCTTGTATCTCTTCGTAAAATGTGCGACCTTGGCCGACCGAAAGGGAAACGAAGAGATTCGCAAAATGGTAGGTCTGAAGGATGACCTTATCACTAATATCAATAGCGCGAAAGTTAATATTAATAGGGGTCGAGGTAGGCCGATATCTATCTTTTGAAGACCATGTGAGCAAATTGCTCGAAGACGGGAGGGTCATGAGTACTCGGATACCTCGACGTGCATGTATGAAGAAAATGATGAATCTAAATGAAGCGAAAGAGGTATGAAAGGATCGTGACACTTGACGATCAGTTCTCTCTGGCTACCCCAACAAGGATTGTGCGTGAAGATAAATAATAATAATAATAATATAATGTAAGATTAATATCGTTGTAACAGAGTAAGTAGTAGTACTTTAGTAGAATTTGTAGTTGCGAGTTCTAATCTCGCTAGGAGCAAACATTTGTCTAATAAATATAAATTTTTATATTATTTTTACATTCTATTACTATTGCACGCACAAAAACAGAAATAATTTTTGAAGAATAATATTAAATGTACAAAAAGGTTATTATCCCTAAACAACCATCTCTTCCAGGTAAACCTTCTAAGCAAATTTTTATGGTGCAGTAAAGATTTTGTATATAAATATTATACATTAGATATCTATTATACATAATTCTCGTGTCACGCTGTTGCTCATGATCTATCAAACCATTTTTTATTTGTACCTAGTATGTACATAGAAAAGGATTAAATTGTTAACTAACTGTAGTCAATAAATGCAATTAATTGAACTATGTTCGAAGTAGTAAGTCTTGATTCATTTTTTAATGGAATCAACGCTCTGTAATTTTTAACTAGTCTGGTATTTTCCAACTCCGTGCTCAAGAACTCAAACTTCTCTTTATAATACTTCGGGGCTTTAGGATCAAATAATACCACACATTACACAGTACACCACAAAATCCATATTTGTCATTTCCTCCAATGAAAAATATGTTCATGCATCGCGTTTGGCATGGGTACCCCTGCCATAGAGAATAGACCCTTATGTAGACACTGGCGTATCCGAGCAACTTGGTTACGTTGTCCTCAAAGGTGATTCTTGGTGGTAGTATAACCCTCTATTTTAAGCATGTTTACACTGTATATTACACATGGTCTATCTTCATGTAAATTTCAACTGAAATTTGTATATGCGACGATGACACTGAAAGGTCTTAGAAAATGAAAAACTGTGCAAACTAGAAAGTTATTATTTTTATTACGTCTTTTCAAAATAGTTTTCATTCCCATCAATACATCGTTGCATTCGATAGAAAAGCACTTAGAGACCCACTAGTCCTTAGGGGTATTTCGATGGCCTTCTGGAACGCAGCCACTGCTTCCTTGGTGTCCGTAAAATGTTTTCCTCGAAGTTTTTCTTTTATTTTCGGGAATAAATAAAAATCACAAGGTGCGAGGTCGGGGATATATGGCGGGTGACCCAGCAACTCCGTGTCTGACGATGCCAAATAGCCGATCGTTAGCCCGGTGGTGTGGAAAAGCCGTTGTCGTGGTGAAGAAGGACCTTACTCCGAGGTCTTTCTCTCGAACTTTTTCCAAGACAAGTGGCAAATATATGTTATTATACCATTATACCACTCTGCAGTACCTAAATGTTGATCTTCTAAAACAATTGTCGCATAATGACCGGGCCTTCCGAAGAATGAGGCCACCATCTTTTTTCCTACACTTCGACCTCTCTTCAATTTAATTCGCAACTCCTCGGAAGGAAACACCCACCGAACAGATGTCTGATCAGATTGTTTCCGGATGTTAGCAGTAAATCCTGCTTTCGTCACCCGTAAGTATGTCGAACACAGCTTTTGAGTCACCTCCGTTAAATATTTGTATCATTTCACGGCACCAACCAACACGACGGAGTTTTTTGGCCTCTGTCAAATAATGAGGTAACCACCGGGCATAAAGCTTCCTAACGGCAAAATGTGTGTGGAGAATTTTGTACACTTTACTCATACCGATGCCTAAGCATGTCTGAATCTGCTGATAGGTTACTCTTGGATCAGTCTCTGTCATATCTATCTATCTATCTTATCTCTATCAATACTGACGTTATCTTCAGTCGTCGCTGCAGAAAGCCGTTCCTCACGCAGAGCTTCGTTGAGATTTAACAGGTTTAAACTCATTAAACCAGTTATAAACACTGGCCCAAGAAAAGGCTTCGACTTGAAAGGCCACGTAAAATCATAGCACGAAAATTTTCTGGCGTTAAATTCATACTTGCGTAACAAAGACAAATTTCAATTTGCCGCCAAATCATAAAACAAATGTCAAATTAATGAAATTATTACTCAATAATATTATGAGCAGAGTTTTCAAAACTTAAACTTATTTTTTTATTATATTCTTTAAAAGTGGCCAGTTCTAAAAACTGTCAGTTTTTTGAACTGGCATAACATTAGTAAGAGGGCCATGTTATGTATGAAATGTTGTCTGTATATGTGTTTGTGTTATGTAAAAAGCGTCTTTTAAAACATTTATGGGGTGTTGAAATATATTAATGTCAGAAAATGACTTGATGATTACTTTAATACTTAATTAGTATTAAAATAATCATCAAGTGATTTTCTGACAAAGAGTCTGAGTAAGAGCTATAGTTGTGTGCGGTTAGTGTGCTTCTTTGAAGCTAATAATTATGCCCAATGTCATAGATTAAGTACAAAATAGGAAACATTCTTTTTTTTTTAAAAAAAAAGGAATGAAAAACCGTAGGGTAAACATTGATATTAAAAGCGTTTTACGGACTATCGGCAATTTAATTAATTTCTGTTTCCCCAACCCGCGACCACAGTAACAGCGAAGTAACCGAAGCGTCAGGATTTGAATAGAATATTAATTAAACGCGAGATAGTCCGCGAATTTGCCGTTTAAACTAAGAGGACTTGTTTCATTTCGTTGGAATTTTAAACTTTCAACGCATTATTGGAGTCAACGATTTTCTAATAGTTATCTATACAAATAAATACATAGAAAAAAGCTAGATAAAGCTAAAGCTTGACGACCATCCTGGACGAGTGGCGAACACAGTTTTAAAGGTGTCATAGACACACCAAAAAAAGTCACGATAGCCGAGTGGTTGGGTGGTCGGAATTTCGAGTCGAGAGACCCGAGTTCGATCCCCAGGTGGCGGGCTCGTACCAATGGGTTTTTCAAAAACTTATGTACGAATTACATCGTTGGCTTGGACATAAAGGCGGCGACGGGCTCACCACCTGTCACGTTGTCCCGAAAATATCTTCGGTGGAAGGTGGGTCGAAGGGACTTAATTGTCTAGACTAGACCTCTGTCTACCCCTGTATTGGGAATTGCGTGAAGATATTTTTATTTATTTTATTTATAGACACACCACGTTTTCTAAAATTTCTCGGGTTTGACGTGTTTATGGTACCTTCATTGTATCTGATTCCATAACATAAGTACTTCAGATGATAATATCACTATCGATGTATGTATTTACATCTATGTATATTTTTATTAAGCACTTGGGTTATTGAATAGTAAACAACGAAGGCACCACAAACACCCAGACCCGAGACAGTGTAGAACAAGTGGTTGGTAAGATTGATCTGTACGGGATTCGAACCTGGGACCTCAACCCTTTCCTTGAATTGAAAAATTGACTGGTGCGTTTGTCACTCAACCACGGAGGTCACGTTAAATTTCACGTTAAATTAAATTGAAGTCAGTCTGTATAACTCCTCATTACTAGAACCATATGAAGGTGACATGTAACACTTATAATTTTTTTTATTTCTATGTATGTATTCTTTGAACAGCTGCACCGATTTTGACTAAACATTGCAAGATTGCTTATGTTTAGAGGAGTAACTTGACTAACTTAAAAATTTATTATAAGTCCGCTTTAACTGTTGAACGGTGGGTAAAACCGCGGAGCGCAACTGGTACCACAAGCAAGTAATTTTATTTTAGAAGCCTTCTTCTTTGTTAAGGAGATTTTGATAATATCGATAATTTTCAAAATATACATATAAAACACATCCAACGGCCTGTAAAAGTCCACTGTACTTTAGGCCTCTCCCGTGAAAGGGATTGCCATAATTCCCACGCTTCACAAGCGGATTGGCAATTGCAGTGCACTTATTGCACCACTGTCACCGTTGCCCGTCACCGACGTGATGTATTTTGATATGATGACGAATCGACGACATGAATTTTCATTGATGATTATGGAGATGAGAAGTGCTTTGTAAAACGCGTAAGGTATATTCACATGAATCACAAAATGCAAAACACTCTCAACACAACATAATTACAGATCGTTCCGAGGGGTCCCGGGTAACTGGGCAACTGGATTGCAGTCGCTGGTGGCAATAGGGCAGGTTCTTTCTCGCTCAAATGCAGAAATGCAGCCAGCTGCAAGTTCTTTGTACCATACTACGAGCTGTACGATTATTGTAGTTTTTAGGTAAAAAGGTAACGTAAAAAGTATTAAATAAAACCTTGTATTACAGCACAAGAGGGACTGTGTGAGTTATCTACCTTTAAAAAATTAAACGGAGAAGGAAATGAAAGGGGATTGGGGTGTGGCTCTACGGTTAACTAACAGAGGCAGATAAGCTCCTCATTTTTACTTTTGGGTGTAAGCGTGAAGATTATATTACTTTGACTTTTAATAATAAAATTTGAACAGTTTATTTATTTTCTTACTTAGGCGTAAAAACGAATACACAAAATAAAATATGTTTTAATAAAAAGTAACAGGTCTCCACTTAGATTAATGCCATGATTTATTGTTTTATTTATATTGTTAGGTTTAATTATAATATTTTATTTTTCGAGATATTGCGTGTCGCTTCGGCGTAAGAACATATGGGGTTGAATATCTTTTAATCCAGAAGATGTCGTAAGATGCTAAAGGTAAAGTCTTAAGAAAGAAACTCATTAGCTAATGAAAAATAAAAAATAAAATATCTTCATGCAATTCCCAATACAGGGGTAGACAGAGGTCAAGTCTAGACAATTAAGTCCCTTTGACCCACCTTCCACCGAAGGTATTTTCGGGACAACGTGACAGGTGGTGAGCCCGTCGCCGTCTTTATGTCCAAGCCAACGATGAAATTCATACATAAGTTTTTGAAAAACTTATTGGTACTGCCACCTGGGGATCGAACTCGGGTCTCTCGACTCGAAATTCCGACCACCCAACAACTCGAGTATCGTGACTTTTAGCTAATGAAAGATGACGGTATAACTATCTGGAAAAATACCGGATCAAAATTGAAGAGGCTGGTGATGGACAGAAACGCCTAATATCTGAGGTGTTCGGTACAACGATCGACAATCCGCTTGCCGATTATGACAAATCCGGCCTTACGGGTGTGATTTTTACAGTGGTAGAGCCACGCATCAGCTATTGTTGTTACATGGATGGGCCGGCTCGACCGGGGAACTACCACAATGTCACAGAATACCGGCGTGAAGTAGAAGTTTAACAGACTTCTGCGTTTCGTATGGTGAGTGCAGGTAACCAGAGGCCCCCACCCCCAATTCTGTGGGGGCACTCTGAGGCCGGCAACGCATCTGCTATGCCTCTGGTATTGCGGGTGTTCATGGGCGGCGGTAATCACTTACCATCACGTGAGCCACCTGCACGTTTGCCTTCCTTTTCTATAAAAAAAAATGTATGCAGAGGATGTTATAGAGACCGATAAGTATGGTCGCTCAAACTTAGAAGCGATTTAGATTAGGTTTAGTTGTATGATGAATGAGAAATTACCAAATTTACAATTAATTAGATGGATGCAATAATTAGAGGCGTACATATCAAACGACATGTATCATTAATTAGGGACAGCATTAGACAGCCGATGTCAACATGTTTAATGCCTTTGACAGAGATGCTTCATGCAATTACATTGCTTTAATTAAATCTATTCATTGCTTCAAAGTCACCTTGTATTGTCTTGGATTGTCCACAGGGTTTTTTTTTTCTAAAGATCGGTATTAAACGATACGATATTAAATGAATGTCGAAAGGTTTAAAGTATTAAATGGCTTTATTCGAAAATGTGATCTATGTTCTATGTACATTTTGATTTTAATGCATAAATATATCTTCGCGCCATTACAAATACAGAGGTGGACTGAGGTTTAGACAAATAAGTCGTTCGACCCACTTTCCACCGAAGATATTGTGGGACAACGTGACGGCTAGTGAGAACTTACCAAAGTTTTTGATAAACCTATTGGTACCTATCGAAATTGGTGCCTACCACTCGAAACTCGGGTCTCTTGACATGAATTTAGATTGCCCAGCTATTCGGGGACCGTAACGTACTATGTTTTCCTATCCTTCATAAATTTCTCCACACTAGTGTAGTCAGATATCTTTCAATTTTGTCCTTTCGACCAACTTTTCTCCGAGATTTATGTTGGACAGTGGTAAGGACGTCTTAGTGTCCCAGCCAATATATAAATCATACATAAGGTTTTTATGTAAGTATAACATATATAGCGTGTGAAGAGCTCATTTGTTCCTGAGGTGACTTTTACTTTTTGAATGAAAAGGGTAAAAAGTACTTTGTAGATGTTTTCGCTAATATTACAAATCAGGAATCTAGTAAATACAATTTTTTCTTGCAAAAAATTAAAGGATATACTAATATTAATAAAATACAAAGAAAAAACAACTCATTGGAAATTACAAAAATGTAAAAGTTATTATAAAAACTTCTACATTTCTAACGCAAATATGCACTTGCATGGACTAGTATATTTAAATTCCAATGTCGGTATGTGTCAAAGCGTTGCTTTAGGAACTGGAGCACAGAGTAATAATACAACTTGTTACATACATACAGCCACAGCGCCCGTTTTTAGTGTCTCCAGCCAGTGAGTGAATTACGAAAATTAGTACTGTTGCTTTATCTTTCATGACAATGCAATTAAAATGAACACAGTTCAACCTCAATATAAAGAAACTGAAGGAAATCAGAAAATATTCTATACAAAATAATTTGTTGAACAATGAGGCTTGTTATATAGAAGTTAAGTTAGACTACAAGTAATTTAAATAATGAGGATACTTGATTATTAACCTCAACATAACGTACTCTCATCTGCTTATCCTATTAAAGCATCAATGAGGTGAAAATATACAATATAATAAAATAAATTCAATAATTGTGAAATTAAGTAGAAATAATAGAATACGTTATATTGTGGTTAATAGTTGGTAAAATTCGTTAAAGAGACGTAATTAATAGTTACTTTCTATTTACATAAATTAATATCATTATGTACAGGTTTTTGGTAAATGTATTATTAATGGAAAGGTCTATTTGACAGAAGCTCCTACTAGGAATTGTGTTTATAGGTAGGGGAGACCGAGAGAGTTGAAATAATTTTGACATTTTGTTTCATACATCAAACACCACAGAGAGAAATCGTATGATATTAGGACCAATCGATAGGTCTACACTACACACAGGTCATCTACACTTGGGAATAACTAACGTAAAGAAATTTAAAAGGTTCAAAATTGTGTTTAAAAATCGACTTAACCTTGACAGGTCAACTTGTTTTAACTCCTCTCGTACCTAGGTAAAATAAAACAACTTTGAGGATAGTTGCAAAATATGATTTTTAAGAGTATTAAGAACTGTAAAATAAAAATGATGATATAATTTAAAGGTATTTATTAAAATAAAAGTATTCAAGTACGAAACAATTTTTTTTATAAATATTCTGCACTGATGAATAAGAATATAGTTCAAAACAACAAAAGCGAAAGAATTCTTCTACTAGACAACTTCGATCTTTTTACTTTTAGTGCCTTGTTTTGATCATTATCTTGCTCTTGTTTCTTCAAAGTTAGGTGTTTTCACCTTTTTCTTAATCGTTCTAACTGCTTTGATTGCGGCCATTTCATCCTTAACGTTTATTCTATTAAAACTTGTAGGTTGAGGTTGTCTTAGAGAAAGAAAAGGATGGCGTTACATAAAATTTCGAAGCAAAATCGTACCAGCAATTTATTTTCCAGCATTTTATTTAATATACAATTTTTGTATTATATTCTGCAACCAACCAATTGGCAAAAGTGCTGGCTTCCTTTTTATTTCTTAAGCGAAAGTTAGCAGCAGCGCAGTTATAAAGATAATCACAGAGTAGTTTCTTCTCTGAAGCTGTAAGACAGTCTTTTCGAGATTTTCAACTATTGGTGCAACCAATCGTTAGCTTGATAAACAGTTTTTTGATATACCTGTAGGGAGAGGTATACATTCAGGCTGTAATTCGAATACGCAACACGGAGACTTTTCTATCGCAAAGTTACGTTTTTAGCTGCACCATACATCTCTGTCTTTCCTTCGTAATCGGTAGACTGCTGCAATATAAACAAAAAAATCAAGAATAAAAAAAGAAACATTTCTTTTGTGCCCGTTTGTTATAACTACTGCCTGAAATAAAATTTAAAAAAGAGGAGAGTTGAAACAGCCCGTTTCAAATCTCCACAATAAGAAATAACCTACCAATTTTTATTTAATACACAATGAAGAAGCAAATACACAGAAATCAATTGTACGAAATATATATAACAAATCTTTTGTTATTGACCTTTCGAAAATATATATAAACTTAAACCAAAACACAGAACCCTTATCAAAATGTAGGCATCGTAAAAAAAAATAAAAGAGCTCACTTTTCACGATTTTTGTCACGTGGCTAGCAGCACTGAACAATCGCGTGACTTACATCTCCAACGCGAACTGACACCTCAGCAGACGGAGGGAAGTGGTTGAAAAGCAACGTTACGTTACCAAACGGTTTTAAGTTCAGAGAAATCGGTACTGTTTCAAATCACGGTATCTCCTACATTATGTAATGGGTACACTGTATTACTCTATGTATACAAAGATCATGAATCGTACTTTCGTATATTTATATGTTATCAGTGCCATGTGCATCGATGGTTTGGGTACGTTCAGCGAATGAGTAAATATACAGTGCGAAAGTTAACATTAAAAGGGATCGAGGTAGACTGAGACTTTCGAAGACCTTGTTATTAAAGTGCTGGGGTAAAGAGGGTAGCTGAGTACTTGTATACCTAGACGTGCGTGTATGTAGAAAAGTATGAATTTGTATGAAACAAAAGTTGTATGCAAGGATCGTGATACTTGGCAATCTGTTCTTTATGCCTACCCGGAAAAGGACTATGCGTGAAGATATTTATTTATTATTTATAATAATTATCTACAGATTAGTTTCATAAATACAGATACAGTATAACGTTTTCAATCTGTTAGATACAGTTTGCTGCAGTACCCTAATTTTGTATTGAACAAACGTGTGGAGATAGTAGAACGTATGCAAGCGCTGGAAAAAAAAACAAAACACTGTTTCGATACAGAAAGCTGGCTGACAGACAGCGTTTTTGCATACCAATAACGACTGCTACGTATCTATAGCAGGTGGAATCCTATTCGCCCCCCGTGGGTGGGACGGGCTCCACGTCAATAAAGACCATGCACCACACGTGCCTTCGACACGGAAAATTCCGGCCATTTTGGTGAAGCACATGGAAATTGATCTCTATACCAGTGCACTAAGTTAGATTTCTCCTTGCAACGATTGGAATCTTATGCGAAAAGGGACCGGCTTTCCCTCGTCGTAAACATGGGGTTGTATTTTGAGTAGAATATGTTAGTCTAAACAGATATGAAATTAGTGTTAAAACAATGGCTTTTTAAGAAAATAAACTGAAAACGTTATTTATGTTTTTTTCGTCTGATTGCAAACGACTATAATAAATATATTGTCCACCCAGTACCATATCTTATCGGATTTATGAAGAATAGAATTGCCAATAATACTCAAATAAAAGTATTTTTTTAATTTAAAAACTTTTAATGTTAAATTGGTAAAAAGAGACATCAACAAGTCTATTTCTTTTTTATTATAACGTACACTCTTCTTCTGCATCTGCCTCATACTTTACTTCTACCGCGCATGAATTGATATATTTTTCTAAATAATGTTTTTCTTCTATGTTTGCAATAACGTTCTGGTTTTAAAATATTTTATTATACTTTATTTTATATTATGTGTCTCTCAGAGGAATCTTGTTGATAGGCATAAACTGTATTTTATAAATTTAAAAATCTTTTTTAAGCACGCATTGGCGTCCGACAGAGCCGGGATTAAGAAGGCTGCGTTGGCTCGTCAACGTCAATGCACATTATTTTTTATACATATATAATGAAATAAAGCCCCGAAGTTAAATCTTCCTGCACGCTTCCGGGATATTGTCTAATAGTCGGGCATAAATTAGGGAACTTTGAATAAAGTACATGATCTTTTACTTCTATTTCTCAATGATGTTGTTTATTCACACACACACACACATATACTCATATATGTATATGTAAACACTAACTCTTGATAAAAAAATAGAAAAAAATAAAATGTCTTCACGCAATTCCCAATACAGGGGTAGACAGAGGTCGAGTCTAGACAATTAAGTCCCTTCGAATTAAGACCTTTCACCGAAGATATTTTCGGGACAACGTGACAGGTGGTGAGCCCGTCGCCGTCTTTATGTCCAAGCCAACGATATTCGTACATAAGTTTTTGAAAAACCCATTTGTACGAGCCTACCAACTGGGGATCGAACTCGGGTCTATTGACTCGAAATTCCTACCACCCAACCACTCGGCTATCGTGACTTTTGATGATATTAATACTAACTCTTGATGATATTTTTTTAAAAATAAAAAATTTTCTCGCCAGTTTATTGTAGTTAAAATGTTCATACCTATCTGGGTTATTCTTAAAAGTTAAGTTTCTTATACTTTAGAGCAGAACACAGCCTCGGCTATATTGTATGACTAGCAACGACAAAATAAAAAAAAATTCATTATAATTTTTAAAATACCATACAAAGATTTTGCTCTAAACTCGAAGAAAGAATGAAGAAGGTACGATAGCCGAGTGGTTGGGTGGACGGAATTTCGAATCAAGAGACCTGAGTTCGATCCCCAGGTGGCAGGCTCGTACCAATGGGTTTTTCAAAAACTTATGTACGAACTATATCGTTGGCTTGGACATAAGAATGCCTAAAGGCATTAAGTCCGCCCTTTGTTACCTTTATTGTTAAGGGTAAGCAATAAAGTATAAATAAATAAATAAATAAAGACAGCGACCGTCTCATCACCTGTCACGTTGTCCCGAAAAATATCTTACCCTTGTATTGGGAATAGTGTGAAGATATTTATTTTATTAACCTGTTCCGATATGTGTACCTAGTACATGATTGTGTTACTAAGGACATCGATATTTAGCTTCTCACCTCGTTGTGCGGTAGAAACTCCTTAAAAGTTTATTTTTTATTTATTCTTTTAGCACCTTTAAAATAAATCGACGTCGGGTTCACCGTATTTGTATTTCGATCACCCTCCACCACTAATGGTTCATTTTTTTAGTGGGAGAATTTTTTTTTATTTTATAAAATAATTATTCATTATATATTAAACTATAATAAATGGAAGAAGCCTAATTACCAACTCCCAAGATGAATGATAAAATTATTTTACAGAGGATTTGCATAAAGTCCAGTTTTTGTGAAAGTCTACATGTCAAAATGAGTAAATATGCTGAATTTTACGTCAATCGGGTGTATGGCTTCAAAGGTGTCTTGATGTAATCGATAATACATAGAGAGATTAATAAAAATAATATGAAAGTTTACAATAATTTATATTATCTATATATTTGAAACTACATACAATAATTTAGCTAAGATTTAGGCAATGTCTACCGGTTTGCTTCAGAACGAAAGACAAAGTTTTTCTTTTCACTTTACGCAAAAATATAACAGGACCTAAGTAATCGTCAATACACACTCAAGCAAGCCACTTGCATACGGCATAGGTAGTTTGAGGGATGTGGTAGTTTAGTGGCGCGAGTTATACGCGATTGACTCGGACTTCTGGCCAGTGGCACTACAATTTTCATTGCAGAATAAATATTGAATCTCGCCTGCAAAATAAAATGTGGGGAAACAAGACAGAAACTATAAACCTAATTATATATATCGCTCCGCGAGGAGGGTCAAGAGTACTCGGATACCTACACATGCATGCATGAAGAAGATGATGAATCTGAAAGAAGCGAAACATACGAATACATGGATCAACGTATACAAGGATCGAGACACTTGGCGATCTGTTCTCTCTGGGAATCCCGTCAGGGACTGTGCGTGAAGATAAAAAAACATAATTGGTTATATTCGTGTTGACTTTCTTTTTACACTTTTGGTTGCCTGGAAGAAGTTACTGTACAGTGATAAAACTGCCATATTGTGTCTGTTAAGTTTCACAACATTCAGTGCCAGACATATTTCTGTTCTTTGCTTAGTCTATTCTACATTAGATGGGAGGCTTCTCATAGATCAGCTGCAGGCATTCATAGGCCACTTTACTATACTTTTACTTATAGTAATTTTGTTAAATGTTCCGTGAAAAGGCTTTTTTCGGTTTAAAATATGATAATAAATCTTTTTTTTTGACACTTTACATAGTCATACTTCCATTATCCGGTAGGTCCTTGACATCGATATATATCTGTTTCAATATGTTATAATTTAAAATATCTGAAATGACAAAAGGAATAAGTCGAGCCTGCTCAACTTATTCCTGGGAAGGTCATCGTCAAACTTAACCATTTCCAGTAATGGTTTCTGCTTGTACCTGTAATCTTGTTTACAATAGTATTCCTTTCCTTAGAAACTAAAAGCTTAAAATTTTGTTTCCGCTCTAAATTTTTTAATGTGGGTTTATGAGGAAAAGTTTATTCTGACGTAATTTGTTCTAAACATTTACTGTTCCAAGCTTTTGTCGATTCCCCTGTCAAACAGAGTAGCGACATCACAGGCTCAATTAAGCTGCAATGAAATCATTTGGAACGGAAAGATTTAATCGTAGGCATGCGTCCGGCCGCGCGCCGGCGTGTGCGCATGTTTTTTACACGTGTGACACCACGCGGCGCGCCTAGTGTCGCGAAACATGGATATACGTAGAGCTGAGTTGGGATTATCGCAGGATCAAAAGCGTCCTACGGATATGAATATATGAATATCGCTGTAAGTCTTTGAAGGTTTGAATTAAATTACAGTATAGATAAACGTGTACATGAAATTGAATAGAACTATATTAAAAATTTAAACAAAAACATAATTATGCTTATTGTTACTATAGGTACTAAGGACTCATATTTACGCTGTCATTTAAACTGTTTCCCTTTTAGGATGTATTCGATGCATAACCAATTAAGTTGGCTCTACAAAACGTCTTAGGGGACCCAACTGAAAATCAGCGCTGTTGGTTGTCCTTTTCACTTGCTACTTAAATTATTTTTTTTCCTTCTATAATTTTTTAATTTTGTATTTCTTTTCTTATGATTGTTACCAGATCTATGATTTAATTATATATTTTTCTTAGTTTAAATAATTAATAATTATGTATATATATTTGTGTATAAAAATTTATTAACTAGCAACATATTTATTATTTGTTTGATTTGTTAAGTAGTATATTATTTAAAGAAGATATATGTATTTAATACATTAGTCACGATAGCCGAGTGGTCGGGATTTCGAGTCGAGAGACCCGAGTTTGATCCCCAGATGGCAGGTTCGTACCAATGGGTTTTTCAAAAATTTATATACTAATTATATCGTTGGCTTGGACGTAAAAACGGCGTCGGGCTCACCACCTGTCACGTTGTCCCGAAAATATCTTCGGTAGAAGGTGAGTCGAAGGGACTTTATTGTCTAGACTAGACTTCTGTCTATCCCTGTATTGTGAATTGCGTGAAGATATACATTTGTTTTTAATTTAATAAATTTATAATTAGTATCATATAATTATTTAAGTCACGATAGCCGAGTGGTTGGGTGATCGGAATTCGGATCGAGAGACCCGAGTTCGAGATTCTCAGGTGGCAGGCGATTCACATTGTTGGCTTGGATATAAAGACGGCGACGAGCTGAACACCTGTCATGTTACTCCAAAACTATCTTCGGTGGTGGTTTTGGAAGGTGAGTCGAAAAGACTTAATTGTCGAGACCTCTGTCTACCCCTGTATTGGGAATGGCGCGAAGATATTTATTTTATTATTTGTATAATTATTTACTGAATATTGGGTAAAATTACATTAAATATAAGTCAAAATAAAGATGTAATAATATTAAAAATTCTCGATTGGGGTTGCCATACAGGCAAATGCAGTGTTGGAAACCCCCACGAATTGGAGCGACGAATTGCAAAATGTTGCGGGAAGTCGATGGATGCAAGTGACTGAGGAGTGTTCACTGTGAATAGTTTTCGGGGAGGCCTATGTTATGCAGTGGACACTTGATAGACTGTAAAGAAGAAGAAGAAGAGTAAAAAACATCCGAATATCGCATGAAGATTGTGTCACATTAACGATATTTTTCCCGCTATTCCTAGAAATGGATTAGACAGAGGTCTAGACACTGTCCTTTCGACTCTCCGTTCACTGAAGCATATACGAGTCAACGTGACAGACATCGCCAAGGATAAATTTTTTAATGTTTTGTATCCAACCTGTCTCAGTGTCCAAGCTAAAGGACTTATTTACCAACATAGGCATATGTTTACTTACATAGATTCGAGTACAAATATTCATATTCATCACACAAATTTATGTTTGTTTTTTTCCTAGCAGAATTCAAATCCGCAACCCTTACTTTCGAAAGCGGTGTCACTACTACCAACGAGCTTATCGGGTCGTCGTTTACGGTTATCAGTGGAATTGCAATTTGTATAGATAGGATAAAAACAGGTGAACGCACAAAATTGTACATAATAAGCCCCTAACGAAATGACGCTCATAATGAAAAACTAGATAGATTCCTGTTAAATCGCTGCACGTGACCGGCACGCGGCCCACCCACGGGGACCGGTACAAAGCCACGTCGATTCATATTTGAACACGGCTATTTGATAATATAACCAATAAATATTCCACCGTTCACCTATTAAATACATCGACTATGGTTTGTTACATTGTTTCTAAATTGTTCAAAATTTCGCACGAGTTCAGTTATAATTCGTGACGTTTAGAACATTATAAATATGTTAGAAACGTGTCGATGTTACGCGAATGTAACGCGCATTTCACATATTCATTTATCACGTAACAAACATTATTTGGCTTATTTATAAATATGCGACGTATCGAAATGGAAATTTTCTCGCAAGAATTATTTTTTATCTTTACCTATTTACTAATACTGGGATAGCCATATGGCTAAAGATTTAGCTCTTTCGAACCGCACTTCGTTCTAAGCGCATTTCAAGCTAAGGGTTGCGGGTTTGCATCCAGCTAGAGGCATCCATTTGAGTGATGTATATAAATATTTGACGTCGAGTAATGGACGTTTTTATGTATTAATAAATATTTCTTTATTTATGTAAATATATATGTATGTAAAATATATAATACCGTTGCTTGGATATTAAGACGGCGTTAGGCTCAGCACCAGTCACGTTATCCTAAATAAGCTTTCGGAAAGTGGGTCGAAAGGATTTGATTGATCAGACGTCTGCCTACCCCAGTATGTGATATTACATGAAAATATATAAAAAAATGATAAACTGTTTTCCAAAACCTTTGTGATTATTATCTTGTAAATCGTGTAGTTAATGCCATGGCACCGACCGTTATCATGGCAACGTATAAGACAAATTACATATTCGAAATTAATATAAGATTGCTAAAATATTGCGGTGAAAAATAGGTCGAAAATGCTTTATTATCTACACCTCTGACTACGGCAGTTTTGGGAATGGCTTGACGATATTTTATTTAATCAATCACTTATCAAATCACTCAATGTTATTAAAAAATCGCTTTTGCTCGATGCTTTAAAAATCAATCCACAGTGCTTCAGATGAAAGCAAAGCTTCCATGAAATCGGATAGCCCGGGCTGTCTCAGACCGTATTTATGGGGGGGATAGGGGGGGTAAGCAACGATCATCGTTTTTCATTTCACTAGAGGCACGCAATGGCGCCGGGTTAAACGTCGATTTTGGAGCGAGACGAGACGAAATTACACCAGCAATATATAGACGAAACTCTAAGCCTTTTGTGAGATGCAAAACGTACGTAGAATAGATAGGAGTATGGTGTATATGAATGTTGATGCAGTACAATGGCGGCATCGTCGGAATTTTCCAGTTCGCTTAACTGTTCTGTGTGATTTCACATCTGTAAAATACTTGATTTATCAATTTTTTTCTCACTATTTTACTTACAGATACAAAATCATATTTATATTTACCATACTATTTATTTATTTTTTTATCTTCACGCTGTGTCCCTGACGGGGTAGCCAAAGAGAACAGATCGCCAAGTGGCACGATTTATATATACCTCTTTTGCTTCTTTCAGATTTATCATTTTCTTCATACATACACGTCTAGGTATCCGAATACTCACGGCCCTCCCCTCTACGAGCAATTTGCTCACATGGTCTTTTAACATACTTTTTAACTAAAAACTTCAATAATTGGACAGCCCTATTCCTCATGGAACGCTGGCTACATTTCCACGTTGAGTGGTAAAACCTAACCGTTGAGAGAGAAAAGAACCAGCCCCCTTTTAACCAGCTGCTACGACTAGTCACGGATACAATTCCTTTAGCAACAGCATCTTGCATTAAAACATTACTATAAATCATTATATTTATTCTTTTGACTATATGGTGTTGCCTCTGTTTCATATGGTGCTGCCAGCTCTGAGCCTCGGAATCGATTCCCGGACTGGTTGTTTCCGATTCCATAAAACAAGTGCTTTAGTTACTTACTTTTGGATCTGAGCAATATATATGATGTCGCCGCCGTCTATAGGTATTTATTTATTATTAAGTTTTACAGAAGTATATAAATGTTTTCAATTTTTTCAAATTTGATCACCTTTATAGATTAGTCGCTTACATACACCCCAATTGCCGTTTTACTATTTATGCTTACGGTACAATATTTTGACGACGTCCGTGGACGAGTGGCGTAGCCACATCAGTTTCCATGGTATCACCAGCACTGAGTCAATCACATTTTTTACATATTTTCGGGTCTGGGTGTTTTATCTTCGTTTTTTCTGATTCCATAATACAAGTGCTTTGGCTACTTTGGGATCAGAGCAATGTATGTTATGTTGGGCGGATCGAAGTAGAAAAAAAGTTTTCTATGGACGTTAAGAGTCTAAATGTCTATGATCTGATTCCACAACATCAGTGCTTATACAAAGTAAGTAATACTTTGTATCGGAACAATCTAAGTAATGTTATCCCTATTTATGTTTGTATGTATTCATAATTAAGTAAGTTTAAATTAATACACACTTATCAAGTGGATGAAGATGGGTCCCAGAGGCAGCTAGAATGGATTTTTTAAATATCATATTAACTCTACTATAACAAACGATACATATTTTTTAATAACTTCTCAGAAACTACACAAATAATTGGGATAATATTTTGTATTTAAGTTAAATAATACCAATGAAATAAAAATCACGGTTCGAATCATGCAAAAATTTGTGTGACGAAAATGAAATTGAAACTATTAACAGAACGTATGTCCATTCTTGTCTTATTTATCACTTTTTTCTTAAATATTAAAGAAAAGCAAGTCCTTTCTTCTCTTTTTTATCTTTATGTTTTCAAATCTTCAAATAAATATCACGAGAACAGAGTTGCAGCGCAAATCGTAATCACTTCCACCCTCACTTCATCGATATCTCATTTCCACTAATAGATTAATAAAAGGTAATTGTTTCCAAGTTTCAAAGGTATTTGTTTCGAAGACACGAATTGATTTTATGCACAAAGTTAAACAACAATCTTTTATTTTGACTGTGATAGCCTTTAATAGATTTACGAATTCGCAGCTAGACGCCTTTATTTATAAATAATAGGTTTTATATTTATTTTATTAGGGCACAGCTACATGTTGAAATTTAATATATGCAATATTTGATATGTAGGAGCGTGTACTGTGCGAAATTTTTCGACAAATTGGACAGTATGGATATAGGGCGATAATTTTCAACATATGTTAGTGTACCATTCCCATGAATAGGTATTTTACGTGCTATTTTCCAAGTTTTTGGAAAAACTCCTTAGCTTTAATATTTTTGAACAATATAAGATATATTGTTCTTACTGTATTTTTAAGTAATGATGGTGATGTATTATCAACTCCAGTCTCCTTAATGTGAGTCTAAGTGATTTATTAGTATAGTGATATCAGGAAGAGATATGCGATAGTGAGATATATTGAAGGTGTAAATACAGAGAGAAAGAAACTAGAGAAGATATTGCTGCATAAGAATGTGGCTACTTTTTGTTCATAATATACTTAATTTGGAATATTCGAATTTGATTTACGACTGGATTACACAAACACATCAAAAAGGTTTGCGAACAAATTGCGAAAAAAAATTGTTTTTGTGTTACAGAAAACTTTTTTGTAATTTCTTTTTCTCATAAGATTCTGAATTAAAAAAATTTAAAATTAGTATTAGACCGTAAAACAATAAAATAACTCAATTGTTGTTTCATGTAAAAAGACATGCACTCCAAGCTGACACTCATTCAGAAATCTGGCTTAGTCAATTTTATCGAATTTAAAATACTTTTTCACGGAAAGTTGTGGTTTAAAAATGCCCCGAGGATTATCAGATGTAACGAACCAGAATTGTAACTTTGAGGGAAGGAGGCTACTCTACGAAAGAAAAAGCACGCAGAGTTGCCATATCCCAATTCTGTGTAGTAACCACGGTATGGGTTATTTAGCTGATCGACCCAGCAGCGGTAGCAAGTAGCTCGCGACCCAACAATAAACGCCTCTAAATTAAAAGCAAAAATACGGGCCGCCTCCGGACTTCAAGTTAGCACTCAGACCATTCGGAATTGCTTACACAAGCCTGGATTACGAGCAGGGAGGTCGTGGCAAGCACCTTTGAATTCACGGGATTTTGTTTTGGTTGACGATAATGCGCCTGCACATCGAGCTCAACGAGTCAATGCTGCTTTCCGAGAATACGAAATCACAAAGTTAGACTGGCCTGTCGGCTCCGGCTTCCGGGAAGCTGCTGTTCAAGAATGGAGTAGGTTACCAAAAGATATATATATATATATATATATATATATATATATATATATATATATATATATATATATATATATATATATATATATATATATATATATATATATATATATATATATATATATATATATATATATATATATATATATATATATATATATATATATATATATATATATATATATATATATATATATATATATATATATATATATATATATATATATATATATATATATATATATATATATAATGTCTACGCTATGTTTTCTACGTACCGCGAAAGATTTAAAACGGAATCGAAAAAGCGTTGTCAACTATATCTTAATCGTGTTGAAAATTACCTTGACATTAATATTAAACATTTTTGGACGTACAGACATCAAAAAAAGTTTGAGATCACTTGCAAAAACTGATCTTTTTTCAAAATATTACTTATTCATGACTTACACATGAAAATACACTTTCTGAAATTAAAAAAAAAACTATTTTTAATATAAAAATTTTAATAATTCAATCCTATGGCGATTTTAATAGAACTTTGATTCATTTAATTCAATTCATTCGATGTAAATTTCAACACGATTAAGATATAGTTGACAACACTTTTTCGATTCTTTAGAGAAAATTCTTTCGTAAACATTTTTGTCGATACTTCTGTCGTCTTATTTTTATTATTCTTCTTCTTTTATTCCTTTACAATTCAAGAGTCCACTGATGAACACAGGCGTCCCCCAAAGCATTCCACAAAGAACGGTACCCGCCATCCATCGACTAACCGCAACATTTCAACATTTCAACACAAGTCTTCAAAACAAACTAGAAACAAACAAACTAACAAACAAACACCACCCTGACTACAAAAGGACAACACGCGACATCAGGTAACTACAACCACAGATTCGACGTAGAGTAATATAATATATTCATAATGGTACTAGACTTGGTCGTATAATAGTTCTAGGCGTAGTGGTAGAGTAAAATCATCTCGATAATAATGGATTACCGCAAAGTTACGTATTAACTGTTTAATTTAACACAAATAAATAAAGAAAAGTGAGGAAAAAATTAAGATAAGCTCTTACTTCCTTGGCAACGTTATTATTAAAAAGTTTACTTATTTACTTAACCGTAACAACCCACTCCTGTACAATGGGTTTGCAGTAAACGCCACGTTTGGGAGACGTATCAGAGATCGCAGTATCAGACACCTCACATCATAGACAAGCTGCCGTTACCAGTATTATTCGAGGTGGTTATGTGCAGGGTCACCACCACTTATATTGTGATTCCTTGTACGGTATACGTGGTACGGTATACGGTATATGTGGCGCAATTAGGTAGGTACTGACTTAGAATTAACGTTGAGGTTAATATCGCGACATTATGCTGAGACAGTACCGTTTCATGGCACTACACGGGTATTTGTTATAGGTACTCGACATATGCTTTTATTTAGGTTCTTTTTCATCTTTGTTGCCATTTCTTTATATGTATATTTTATGCCTTTGTGTCAGTGTTAATGAATAAATCATTCATTAATTTATTCATTCACTTACACTGTCCGAAAACAAGCTTCGATGTAAATGGATCGAAAGGACTTAATTGACTAAACCTCTGCCTTAGAGAAATTTATCGAAAATAAAAAAAAAAGTTACATGAGCAACGAGTTACCAAATAATTCGGTGTCGAAACGTTCTTTAAATCGTGCGGGGATTTTATTATTAGGGCATTATAAAGCACCCTGCTGGCTGCGCCACCCTTGTTCTGTTTAAACAATGAAGATGCCGCATAGCTGTGTTGATGAAAGCATGGCTCCAGCCGGGATGGATCTTTGACTGTGAAATAAAATGATAATATTTATAAATAAATTACAATTTTAATGTAACATGTTTCATTACAATTTTTCTATTTTCTATTGTGGAAAATATCACACCTAGCTCATAAGCTAGTAATTATGGTTGTTAACTAACCTACTTACTTAGTTGCTTACTTAGGGATTGTGCGTGAAGATAAGCTTCACGCACAATCCCTGACGGGGTAGCCATAGAGATCGCCAAGTGTCACGATCTGTGCATACCTCTTTCGCTTCTTTCAGATTCATCATCTTCTTCATGTTTGCACGTCTGGGTATCCGAGTATTCTTGACCCTCACCTCTTCGAGCAATTTGCTCCCATGGTCTTAGTTAGGTAAGAAAGTTAGTCACGGCCTATCTCGACCTATTAACTTTCGCGCTATATAGTTTCTTCATCATTCGCTCAAACGTTATTAACCAACGATAACTATTTTTATAAAGCCACAATAGTCGAGTTCGATCCCCATACTTATGTAAGATTACATCATTGGCTTGGCTTTAATGATGGCGACAAGCTCACCACCGGTCACGTTGTCCCAAAATAAGCTCCATAGATATGAGGCTGAATAGGACTAAATTGTCTAGACCTCTGGCTACTCCTGTATTGGGAAATGCGTGAAGATACACAACTATTTTTAAAAAGTAACAATAATGCTGTTAATTATTATAATATGATATAAAGTATTGGTTATTTAATATATTATATAACATATTCATAACATAAAAACTTCGTAGCTGTTATGCACTGGATCTCTCTACGCCGTTCGTTGCGGAAAACGTCAGTGTTTTATCAGAAATATATTTTTATTGTACACAATATTTAAAGTATAATATTCGTTATCTGTACATAATTGTGGAAGAAATTTATCACAAGATTTTATTTTAAATCGATTGTTTTGTGTGTTCTAGCAAATGTTTAAGCCTATTTTTCTTTACTTTCTGAAAATTTGGTGGTTTTATTTTATATTTGTATAATTAATTTAATTTCATTATCGAGTATTCGCGTAAATGAAAGAAATAACGTTTAATAAAAAAGGTGTGAAAAGAATTTTCAAAACAATTTGATTATTGTCTCTAAACATTAAAAGAAATTCATTTAGTACTTATATTTTGGACTCAGATTAATATACTCCCTCTTCGATATAGTGGGGGCCCACCCGTCGACACCGCAGGCTTCCTTGACCGTGGCCAGTTGCCACGAGTGCAGTGATTGACATACCAAGTGGTCAGACAGTTGTCGATAGCTCCGCAAACATTGAGCAGCTTCATATTGAAAGGAAGAACGACTGAACGAATAAATTAAAAATGTACTCTTCGATGAATGTGAGGGGTTATATATACATGTTTTGTTGTAAATATTTGTTGTCAAAGTATATAAATATCTGGTAAAACTGGTAAAAACATACTAAAAACATAAATATTAGGCGTCGTCTCTGGTCGTGGTAGCGATAGAGAAGAATCGCCATCTTGGCAGATCGCCATATGACACTATTCTTTGCATACCTGTTCCGCTTTTTCTATACTTATTTGTTTTGTTTGACTCGTTCTAACAACTAACGATATCTATAAAGTATCTTCAAATTTACCTAGGTTTTTTTTGTTATTTTGTGTTGTTTTTTTTCACCAATTACGACCTTGATAACACGCTCGGATATCGTGATACAACCTGCCTTATTGCGAATCTCTTCAGCATTTTTGTCTAGTAAAATACTGCCCATTTTATGAAGATATTGCGTTTCCAATGAATGCAATTTGATGTTACGCTTCTGTAATAAATATTGCATTGTATGAGGAAAGGTGCGCATTTTTTATTACAGTCTACCTTTTTACTCATCTATACAGGATGCATCTCGCTTCCGTTTGTAATCGTAGTAATAGAAAATCTCATTTTAGTTGTAGTCGATGATCGGAATTCGAGTCAAGAGACCCGAATTCGAGCTCATTGGTATGAGCCTAAAACCAGGGGATTGATGTTTTTTCAAAACTTAAGTACAATTTAATCTAGTCATTGTCATCGTTCCAAAAAAAAAAAAAATATACTGTGAAAGGTGGGTCGAAAGGAATTCATTGTCAGGACCTTTGACTACCCCGGTATTGGTAATGGCGTGATATATTGGTTTTCATTGACAGTTTTGGCCATTCCTCTCTCTATTTAAAATTGGCTCTTACACAATTTAATCATTTGTGTTAAAGGTGTAATATGACTTTGCTATTACAACACTGGATTCTACAGAGAAATGCATTTAGTGTGCAAGTAAAAAAGGCAATGTACCTATTATACGATGTATATGGGTACGATGTATATTATATGATAGTATTGTACGATTCACGAGAAAGTTGCTTTCATTTTACAGCATATATTACACATATACATATTTAGGTTTACATATATAGTGTTTTAAATCTCAATTTATCAAGACACGTGATACCTGTGAGAAAATTCGTTTAATAAAACACTGTTCATTTAAAATAAACATTGAGTGAAAATAATATAAAATATCTCTCAAGCTATTATAGAAAATATATCTTAAGCTATTTTAGAAAAGAAATCTCTTTAGGTTCACCAAGAAACCTACGAAGTTTCTTTCGCCTCTTTCTTCTTTGTTAGAGAAACCTTATTACGAAAGTGGTAGATTAAAAAAAATACTATCTCTTAACGCATGTCTGTTATTTCAATGAATAAATGTTTTGTTTTAATATATTATATAAAAATGCTGACGCGGCAAACGTTGTTTTGTCTTAAAAGTTATGTCTATGGAATTTGTAGTGTAGAAAAATAAATATGGCTATAAAAATAGGGATTGGTGATAGAAGGGTAAAAATCTAGGGATGTATGTTTAATGCCATATATTTTAATCAAAAAAAAAATTATCCAAAAATAAAAAAAAATGGTTGGGGAGGACCACACTCATCTCTTAGGGGTATAAAATCTACCGATTACTGATATCGAAAGACGATCGATTCTCAGACCTACTGAATATACCCATAATTTTTCTAAAAAATTGATCAAGTTATATCCCTCCAAAGGGCGAGGATATGTATGGCATATAGGTATGGCAACTTATATTAAAAAGAAAAAACTTAGGGAGTGCGTTTAGCCGGGATGGAAGATGTGATTTAGATGTGTTAGACAGGCGTGTCGCTGCCGGGAACAAAGTCAATGGTGTCCTGACTGCGTTAGTCAAAAGGCAAGACGTAGTGAAAAGTGCACGCCTTGCAATACATAACGCAATGTTGGTACCGACTATGTTATATGGCAGCGAAACCTGGGTATGCCAGAAGAAGCATAAAAGCAGGTTGAATGCAAAAGTACTCGGATACCTAGACGTGCATGTATGAAGAAGGTAATGAATCTGAAAGAAGCGAAAGAAGTATGTAGGGATCGTGACACTTGGCGATCTGTTCTCTCTGGCTACCCCGTCAGAGATTGTGCGAGAAGATAAATAAATAAATAAATAGTAAAAAACTTATACTGTGATGAGAATTTTATATACACGTATATATTTATTTCTTTTAATTTCACAGCTTCTTTCCTTATCGAGACAGTGTATAACGTATTCCAGGAGCACAGACTCAAAGGATAAAGGCCGTCTGCTGAAAGCATGCACGCTGTTTGTACCTACAGTGTGTTTCGCATAATTGCCAAAGCTTTGCCTTTCGCCGGGCCTTTCACTTTTCAATTAATTAAACAGCCTTTGCGTCCCCCGTCGATATACAATTTTACCCTTTCTTCCTCTCCTTTGTCCGTAATTAAACTCAGTTAAAAAGTACCCGTTTGGTGACTGTCTAAAGTTTTGTTGGTATTGTGGTTAATGGGGTTCTTCCCGTGGGTTTGTGACTGACTTACGGAAAAGCCTTGGATATCGTAACGATAACCGACAAAAGGTAGGACCGGTGACGGGCAATAGCATCTATAGTTCGAACTGTCTGTTACTGCTGTTTTCACATTTACCAAGCGCGGAGAAATGTAATTTTTTCATTTTCGCTGTGTATATAGGCTATTATGTTTATATACATATCGCAAGTCACGATAGCCGAGTGGTTGGGTGGTCGGAATTTCAAGTCGAGATCCGAGTTCGATTCCCAGGTAGCAGGCTCGTACCAATAGGTTTTTCGAAAAACCTTACGTACGAATTATATCGTTGGTTTGGACATAAAGACACACTATTTCTAATACAAGGGTAAAAATATCTTACTCTTGTATTAGAAATAGTGTGAAGATATTTATTTTATTTTTAATTTTAATCTAACCTTTTCCGATATGTGTACCTAGTACATGCTTGTGCGACTAAGTGTCAAAGGGACTTAATTGTCCAGCGTCATTGGTACCATACCTCGAGGAGCGGGGATGTAAGATAATGGTATTATGTATTTTAGCTAAGAAATAAGTACTCTCGTAACTAAATGTAAAAATTATTTTGTTTCTATAAATAAAGTATTGAAAAACAATTATTTAAGTAAATTACGCAATTTTTTTATTGATTTTAAAGCATATAGCAATGCTTTATATGTTTACTATTTTATGCTGAACTTTTTGTAATTAAATTAAAGAGAGATAGATTTTTTCTTCCTTATCTTTTTAATTTAATAATTTAGTAATTTTCAAATAGTAAGTACAGTAAAGTTTTAAATCAACGCCATCAATTTTCAAGAGTGTATATTTCAGTAAGTTGAGTGTTATTTTTAGTACATTTTGGCTCTGGGTTTCAACATAAACTTTTTAATTTTATAATGTGTCACTAGCTACGTAAGTATACGGGCGGACGAAACTTCACATTCGATTGATATTCATTGAGCTTTTGAATTAAGGAAAAATAATAACATTTACTGAAAACGGGCGGTTTACTGAACCCGCGACCTCTGACGTACCGTAGCAAGCTCTACATGTGTGTATGTAGCTCTAGATGTAGCAGTTTAAGTTGCTACGTATACCAACAAAATGGAATACATATTTATGAAATGATGAATGTATAAATATATAATCACGAAAAATACTACCCTTTGTCTGTGTAGCAATGAAAAAAATAAAAAGAAGATAAGTCTAGCAGTCAGATATACACTCTGGTTATTTTTATTTAAGAATATACTTTGATTGTCTGTGGAACTATTTTTTGCTACGTTCAAAAAGGTTTATACACATATAACTGTAAAATATGTCAAAGAAAAAGAGTTTAAAAGTTTGAAAGTTCAAGTCTGAGCTCTTCGCAGTCAGTGGAACCTCTTTTAGGAAGTGTTTAAAAATAGCTACCTTTAATAAGTAAAATTTATATTACTAATACGAAAAAATAAAAAAAAGTGTTCCCGTGCGAGATTTAGGCCGATTTTACATTCATAAACGGGGTAAGAATGTCATGGATTAATGCGATTGTAAGCAGAGGGTTAGCTGTGGACTCTAGTATGGATATACGAATTTAATCTATTGAAAGTTCTATTAAAATTATATACATTTTATATTTATAAGCTCCTACGAGGTCTTCTTAAGAAGTTGTATAAGATATTGACTGAAATAGGTTGGTATTCGTAGAAGTTATAAAATATTTTTTAAAATTTAACTTAAAGAAATATTTCATCTGTATCAGTTTTATAATATAACGAAATATATTTTATAATATTTATAACGTTCGGAAGTCACGATAGCCGAGTGGTTGGGTGGTCGGAATTGGAGTCAAAAGGCCCGAGTTCGATTCCTAGGTAGGAATTATATCGTTGCCTCGGATATTGAGACGGCGACGAGCTCACCACCTGTCACGTTTTCCCAAAAATATCTTCGGTGGAAGGTGGGTCAAAAGGATTTAGTCCTTTCGACCCACCCTGTTTAGACCTCTATTATCCCTGTATTGGGAATGGTCATGCCAAGTATTTTTTTTTGTTTTATAATCTATGTTTTGTATTATATCTGTATATGTTTTAAAATAAATGTATTAAATCAATGTAAAACTGTTTCCCTTAATGCATGAAGTCTCAAAATTATTTTAAATAGTAAATAATTTAGACTTCTGTTTTTATCGTTGAATAATCTTTGTCAACAGGTAGGAGCGCCGCACGCGCCACTCGTGGGAACGTATTACCTCTACAGATAACATCTACGTCAAATAGGGTGAATTAGACATTAGAATTTTTGAAGAATTTCAGAATTTTTGTAAAATGGTAGTTCATTTTACAAAAATTCTCAAAGAAACATAACTTTAAGGCATATATAAGGCATTTGAATAAGGTTTTATTTTGTATTTTAAATAAACATGAACTCTAAGAAACGAAAAATTAAAAAATAATATGCCAAAATGAAAAAATCAGATGAAAGGGAGTGAAACTTCCGAAAAGAGACTTTGAGATCTTCAATTTTGTCAAATCACGACAGCCGACTGGATGGGTGCTCGGAATTACTAGATAGATATTAAATTAGAGGAGTCGAGAGACCTGAGTTCGGTTCAAAATCCAGTTTAGGTCTTTTAGGCCTTTGAGGTATTTTCAAAACTAGCTTGGAGATAAAAGACTATAACATGCTCACCACCTGTCACGTTGTCCCATAAAAATGTTTTTGCTGTTTTCAGCAAAAACATTTTTATGGGACAACGTGAAACGAAAGGTCTTACCTTACCTTACCTTTGTCTACCGCAGAATTGAGAATGGTGTGATGATTTGTTTCTCTTTTTAAAATTTTTTCACTTGTTTTGATCATGTACTCTGTATCATCTTTTACTGCAGAACACTTTATCTACATGTTTTCAGATCTGGGTATTTGTGGTAACTTCGTTGATTATTTTTTATGGAAAAGGGAGGCAAGTGATTACCGCCACCCTTGAACACCCGCAATACCAGAGGCATAGCAGATGCGTTGCCAGTCTTTGAGTGCTCCCCCCCCCCCCAAAATGGGGTGTGTGGGCCTCCGGTTACCTGCACTCACCAGAGGAAACGCAGAAGTTTGTTAGACTTCTACTTCACGCCGGTATTCTGTGAGGTCGTGGTTCTTCCCCAGCCGAGCCGGCCCATGCAACAACAAAAGCTGATGCGTGGCTCTACCACTTTTAATGTACTTTGGAAAGTACTTTCTAAGTACTTTGGAATAACAGCAATGTAAGTGATGTCTCGGTATTTATCGGTCTATGTACTCGCTAATAATGTAGCTTTATTTTGATTAAATAAATTTTAAAATCAGTTAAATGTTGTAGATGTGAAAGCGTAACAAACAAACTCACTTTCACTCACTTTCGGTTTTATAATATTCGATGTTACATGTAATAGATCTTTTCCTTATTGTCCCAATATTTTTTAACACACGGTCGCCCTATTCACACCACTTGTACATTGTTGACAACGATACGATCGAATGCCGTGCTCCACTGAGCTTACAGAGACGCATCGCTGGGTGTTAGCACCATTTACAGATCACTTTGAACTGGCTTGTTGCCGATAATTGGATTGCTTTTTAGTTTTATTTTTCATTTCCCACACCGGCTGTTTAAGTATAATGTAAAAGGATTTTATTTTTATTCGTTCTTTTCTGATGGAAGTTGATGGTATATATATGTGAATATATGGTACCGTAGCTTTTACCGATGTTGTAGCCCCGACCTTAGGACAGCGACAATATCCTCTGCCTACTTTAGTACGGTAGAAAAGTAACCACTAAACGGCCTGCCACATCGACCTTTCCCGTGGCGACGATTTGCCATAAACACAATAACTGGCGAACGACGGTTTTCATGGTGTCGCCAGCTCTGAGATCCCGAGTTCGATTCCCAGTCGAAATGTAGAAAACAAATGTAGGAATTTTCTTGGGTCTGTGTTACCTTCCCCAAGTTTTTTTCATTCCACTCTTTCTGATTCAGTAATAAAATTGCTTAAGCTACTTACTGTGGGAGTAATTAATGTGATGTTATCCCTATGTATGTACGTCTGTATTTTGAAGATCTTCGGTGGTAAATTTTTTCACGGGAGTATGTGTAGAGCTTAATGTAATGCAGGGATAATTCAAAGACCGGATTAATGAAACTTAATAGAACTCCGATAATGATATGAACATATTTAACCAATACCTTTAAAGTAGTAGAAAAATAAAAAAAAAACCCTATCAACATATTGTAGATTAATCGCAGCAAATCAATTACAACTAGCCTATTTGCAGTATTAAATTGCATATATTTCTTTTAAATGCAGCTTTTCATATAATAATAATGCCGAACTTTGCTCAGTGTAACTCCAACTGAAAGGTAGAGAAATATAGTTGAAGTGGAAAGTTTTGTGATGCCGAGAGGCATACCTCTTGAAATTTTAACGCTCCATTTCATCTTTGTAACGTGAATGAGAAAATCTGTAAGGAAAATATATGTATATATCTGTTAACATCTATGAGGATATTTTACATAATATGATATATAACAATTTAGAATATGAAAACATCTAACGGCATTTACGAATAGTCACCTGGCTAGTGACAAGAAGGCTGCATATGTTCTCGTGATTTAACGATTAAACGATTCGACTTGGAAATGCAGACAGTTTTAATACCATACTTTGTTTCTGTGAAACAAACATGAGAACAGTAAATAAAAATAAACACACGACAACTTGAAAGCCGGTGTTAAGGCCAATTGTCCACGGAGGTCGTCAGATGCGTGATCTACTTCTACACTACAATGCACATCCACGTAGTGTAAAGACAGTACACTGTACACAATAACTCTACGCTATTCTTCACCACTGCCGACTAAAACGCCGAGCAGTATCGCAATCATGCGATTACTCTCTGGGACTTTCGTCTATCGAGTTTTATATTTACTTCTTTGTAATACAAGTACACTAAGACAGCGATATGCCTGTCATGTTGTTACAAATAAGCTTCGGTGAGAGTCTCGAAAGGATTTGATCGTCAAGAGAGGTAGAGGTAGGGAGGCCTATCCCAGTATTTGAAAGTGCGTGAAGATATAACGAGTGGATGATCAGAAATCGAATCAGGAGACCCGAGGCCAAAGAGGACGGCTCGTATCAATTATCTCGCTCATCTTTTGTTTTTCACGATTAGAATTTATTAGGTCAGCCAATAAAACAATCGATTAAATATCACATTGTACAATATAGAAGGGTCAGATCCCGTCCCAATGTAAACAAACTAATAAATTTCTTAATGCCATTGTAAACCGTGACTCTGTGAGAACCGGACATTTGGTGGGACGTTGTAATGGCATCGATATTATCTCTGTGTTATCATTGTATTGCGCGCGAAATTACCTCTCTGTTTGCTGAAGGGGGGCCACAGATAACGAAACTCCGGTGGACTACAGAATAATTTATCTAGTCTGAAAACAACCTTTAGCGTAATGATATAAAGTTCATACTCATTCAATTTGATTTAATTTTCACATCTGATACGGTTCTATTTTGTGTTTGTTTCAAACAATTTCATTTATTTAAACAGGTGCTAACTGCGATTGGAAGTTGACATTTTTGGAGGTGTCTCGTTTTTGTTTCGTTACTTTAACATGAAATTTGTTTATTGTTTATTTGATGTTTGTTTCAAAATGGTACCTTGTGGTTTTTCACCCTCTTTTACCTTTCAAGAACATGACGATAACAATAGGAATTGATTTAAAAAGGAACATTAAATTTTTAAAAATAAAAATATACACGCATATTTTCAATATTGGGGTAGATAGAGGTCTAGACAATTGGGCCCTTTTGGTCCACCTCGGTGACCGAAGCATATTTAAGACAACGTTACAGCTGTTCTTTGGCTCCTTCACGGACCACATTTAGGCTTTAGAAAGCAGAGGAAGAAGCTGAATCTAGATCTCAGCTAACTAATTAACTAACTAGCTAGCTATTTACTAATAGTTGTAATGTTTAGGTCATTTTAGTTATTTAGGTCATTTATCTATGAAAATACATATGTTTATTGCGATAGGCTCACCACCTGTCACATAACTGGCCTCAAATAAGTTTCGATAAAAAGTGCTTCGTAAGGACTTCATTGTGTAGCCCACTGTCTGGAAACGTAGTATTAGAAAATTGTGTGAAAATGAAAAAAATCGCTTTTGGTCTCTTGGGTGTCTAAGCCTCCGCCACTAAGAGCGACCGCTTTTGGAACCAGTACGAGGCTTAATTTGTTCCATTTCACAGGATTACCTGAAAGATGAATTTTTTCCCGAATTCAGCTTTCTATAAGCTTTTTGTTCAAAAAGGTTTCACTTCAGCGAGGACACATACCTATATTTTAAATAACCTATTGACATAATTCTTCTGAATTTATTGTAGTTTTTGGGTTAGTTGTGACTGCTAACAATGTCTAAGATGCAAACTATTTGGTACTGCAATCTTCAAGGCGCTTGGTAAAAAAAAATCAATCCCACTCACGGTTAAGGCCTATCTGTGCCTTGGAATGGACTTCAGAGTTAAGTAAATTATAATACTTATTTTAAATTATAATACATTATGTTATAGTATTTTATGGAATGTATAATTTGAGTAATGTATCAGCTTTGTAAACGTCAAATGATACTATGAATTAAAGATTCGGTAGCGGGGAGAACAGAAAATGTCTTCGGTGGAAGGAGGGTCGAAAGGATTTAATTGGACCTTTGTCTACCCTACTATTGGGAAATTGTATAAAGATAAAAAAGTGGGTTTTAAAATAAATGAAAAAATATCTTCACGCAATTCCCAATACAGGGATAGATAGAGGTCTAGTCTAGATAATTAATCCCTTTGACCCACCTTCCACCGAGGATATTTCCGGGACGACATGATAGATAGTGAGCCCGTCGCCGTCTTAATGTCCACTCGGCTATCGCGACTGTTAGTTTTTAACCTCCAATATTTTCCATATAACACCATCTCATCATTTTCTACCCGTTGATTAAATCATTCAATAAATCTCTCCATGAAACTTCGAACATGTCCATCCCATGTCACGTGGCGCCCGCCGGCGTGACACGCGGGTCCTTAAGCCATGGCATACGTCGCACGCCACTAAACGTCGAAACGCCGTCGATAAGTCGGGCGTTCCGAGCCACTCTCTATTTGTAGAGCGCGCAGTTTTATTGCCCCGTGGGATGTCGTCCTTTGTAACACAGTGTTTACACATACACCAGTGTTACTAGTTTGTATCATGGGAAAACGGATTGTTTTTCTACGATTTCGGATATTTGATTTTTGTTATTCTTGGGATATTGCTGTTTAATGTCAATTGTGTTATTTGATTATTCCCACAATGAGGTGTTTAAAAATCATCATATATACATATAAACCGTAAAAATAGTAACTATGGCTATATATATCCAGTTTATACTTGTTTTTTTGATGACCCGATAGCCTAGTTGTTTATGATTGTTGATTCGAAGTTAAGGATTGCGGTTTCGAATCTCGTTTGGTGAAAACATTTGTGTGATGAATATAAATATTTTACTAGAGTCATGGCCGTATCTATGTAAAACTACACACTGGACACTAAGACGGCGACTGGCACTCCATCTTGTTCCAAATAAGCTCCAGTGAAAAGTGAGTCTGAAGGACTATATCACCAAGACCTTTGAATTCCCCAGTATTGGGAAACGCGTGAAGAAGAATAAGACAGTAATACATTTTTCATTCATTCTTCTTAAGCTTTCGTAGAACTTTACTAGTTAATGCCCCCAACTTAGTGTGCGAGGATTCCTCGCTAAATCTCCTCGCTAAATTTTGCACAATTAATTATGCAAAATTTATTTTCTGTTATAAAAATTATCCAAAGTGTGTGTACTGAATTCTGTCTAAATCGGTTTAGCTATTTAACTAGTGAAGCATTATAGGTAGATGGCTATTCATTTACAGTCATATTTATGTGAAAAAAAGAAGTTAAAAGAAAAGTAAAACAAAGTAAAAGCCTTCTCCTATCAAGCACACCCTGATTTTGCCCTGCAACTAGTAATACACAGCAAGCAGACACTAGCAGCGAAGGAAATGTTAATAATCTTCCTAACGTACATCGTCGACGTGCCATTTCCCGAAAAGCTTAGATACTTAATAAGAGCAACTGAATATTTTCCAACATTCCTATTTGATTACCATTAAGCTTCGGTTAAATCGGAAGCTATACACTCAATTCCCACAACAGAGATATTAAATATCGTTATAAATAATTCATACAAACGGAACGACGTCGGTAAGCCTCGAACGCGGTCACTATTTAATTTCCACCATTGAATCGTAACCCTATTTATACTCGTTATATTTTAACTCGAAATGTTACTTCCATTCTCACATTATTTATGTATCTATCTATAAATGTATGAATAAAATTAATAATAATTGCTACTCAACAATTCATTTCCTGCAATGTGTTTTTTTATTTAGAAGTATTCATCATAAGGTAAAATTTTTCGATTTTGTAAAATAATATCGTAAAATAATATCTATACAATGCTCTGAAGTTCCGGGGTTCGAGTCCCGGAGGGTTCAATGCAGAAAACCACTTTTTCTGTATTGTCTCGCTTGGGTTTTTGTACTTAGGTTGTTTTTGATTCCATCACACAAGTGATTTAACTTAGTTTGGGATCAGAGCGATATATGTGAAATTGTCCCTATCTTTGTATGTGTTATTATATATAGATAGATAAACTTCATCATTATTCAGTAGTCTATCGACGAATTTTAATTTCGAATGGACTAGTGTCAGTGTCCGCCCCTTTGTGGATAATTACCATTTTATTAATTCCGGACGCTAATTTTATTGAAATAAGATAAAACGCGAAGCGTTAATGAAACAGCAGGCGGTCGGTTTCAACGTTTTTCGATAATAAGTTTTTCATTTCGAAATTATTTCATTTTCAATTAAAATATGCAAATTTTAATCTAGCGAGTTATTAATTAAAAAAATATACTAATGGCAATTCACCATTAATCTCAGTATTTTCTTAAGAAGTTCTTAAGTGTTATTGTTTTAAAGTTGAGCGATAAATACGACTATTCAATTTAAGTTTTAAAATGATTTTTCAAAATACTGACATATCTGTAATTTAAAAGTATATATGAAATGTGAATTCTTGATCACACTGATTTTTTCAAGCTATGTACATGTTTAGTAGATAGGCCTTTCTAAAAAAAATAAATAAACAAAAATAAATCAATAGCCTTCATACACAGATCGGTTTTTTACAGACTTCAATAACGACGGAGTTCAAAGATAAACAGCTTTTCATATTATTTCATATCAACTTTTATATGTTTACCGATAACTTAGTTATGCGTCGACTGATTGGGAAAAATATTTTATAGTTTAACCAGTGAAGTACCCAAATATATTATTTTCTTAAAGCCGTGGTCGCAATAATTCAGATGTTTGAGTAATTTTATTTTTAAAATCTTCAGGCATCTTTTCTGTCGGTGTGGCCAGAAAAGCATCGTCAAACACTTTCATTTCCATAAAGTTCATAATTTTTTTCACTTTTGCACTTTTAGGTATCCGAGTACTATTAAATTATTCCCCGTCATCGAGTAATTGTTCACACGCTTTTCGATAATTCGTCTCCGTCTACCTCCTTAACCTTTAAACCGACTTCAAAAAAAGGACTAGGTAGTCAATTCTGTTGTAATTCTTTTATGTCTCTTACCTCGATAACTCCGTGATATGTAAACGGTTTTAGAATATTTATTTCGTTTGAATGACTATTCTTACAGTTTGGTCCCATTTCAGTACCTCAGCATCTGATTATTAAGTCCCAAGTAGATGAAGAATGATCCTCAACTTTTATAAGTATTTTGTTTATTTTAACTCTTGTATGTGATTCAGTTGTTTGCGTTTAGGGAATATTGTATAACCATGCGGAGCTGATGATATTGGTCAATGAAATAATATACTACTGCCTAACTTCTTAGGCAGTGAGGCAGTAATAAATAATTTAGGAATAATTGCGGATTAGAGACGAATCAGGCGTTTAATAGTTTTCGCGAACTCACCAGAGTTTTCACATATCGTTCTCGCTCATTATTGTCATAATTAATAAAATGAACACTACCCGCCTCAGTTACTGCATTAATGTATATACAACCTACTTGTCCTAAAGTCAAATAAATAATAAAAAGTTGGTGCCGATTTCAAGATAAATTCAAGAAAATCGTTCTCATTTCGTTTTTTTTAACAAAGAATTTTTTAAAAATGTAATGGTATTTTGAATATTTGCGTTCTTCTCTGATGTTAGTCAGTTGTTTGTGTCTAACGTTGTTAAGGTGATGATGGAGTTCAATGCTCTCCTTGACGTTAGACCTATTTACTACGACTTGAAGATAGACGTATATATTACGATTTGTCGATAAATATTGCCCATTATATATGATACAGAAACAAATTTCTACCTGGTTTAGCATTTTTTTTTCGCATATCAAAGTCATGCACTAGTATTCTGTTCTACATTAATACGTGTACAATAAAACTATTATTATTTTTTTATCTTTCGTTTCTCTTTCTTAGTTATCTTTCATTCTTTTCTTTATTACCATCACCATCAACGTAATCCACAACGCCGATTTTACCTCCAGCTAGTTTTAGGCCTACCGAAGTTTGTGCGATCAAAAACTGAAAAAGTTTAAGACTCAAATTTAGGAAATTACAAGATGGTGATTGCTTTTACTATTACAGACACCTGCAACCAAGATCAATCGTCGAAAGTGAAATATCCTTTGTAATCCCTGAGGATAAGATGGATTTCCTCATTGAGTATAATTACGCTGGCTCTCTATACTACATATGGGCATAAAGGAAACAGTTGGTACACTGCTATTTAGTTGCAGAAATGGGTAATAGGTATTGTCTCATACACTAACAGGCAACGAAACAATCAAAGCAAAAAAATCAAACTTTGAAAGAAATATTAAACTGAAAGCATTGTTGTAATATTACTAGATTTATACTAATATTACTATTTACTCAATATCTTTACCTTTTTTTGAAGACGTATTTGAAACAATGCAGGTGGTGTGCCTGTCGCTGCCTTTATGTCCTATTTATAATAAATAGTAAATATTTATGAAAAAAAAA
This sequence comes from Sericinus montela, assembly GCA_029286605.1. Classification (NCBI taxonomy): domain Eukaryota; kingdom Metazoa; phylum Arthropoda; class Insecta; order Lepidoptera; family Papilionidae; genus Sericinus; species Sericinus montela. The sequence goes on from JAGSMR010000009.1 coordinate 4,875,729, forward strand.
TTTATCACAATATCAACAATTAATATGTCTCGTGTAAACATTTGTTTTAACTGTTCATGGATCGCAGTCGCAAGTGCGTGCTGGAAACTGAAGTGTTATGTTCCCCCTCTACTTAGTTACAAACTCATTCGAATATTTCACCTTACCTTCTCATGATCGCATACCAAGAACGCTGGCTGCATTTCCACGTTGAATGGCTAGACTTAACCGTTGAGCGAGAAAAGAACCAGCCCTCTTGTCACCAGCGGCAACGATAAGTCGCGGATACAATTCCTTTAGAAACTGCATCGCGCGGGGACCCCACGGACCGATTGTCTCTACGGCAAATGGAACAAATATATAGTCTCCTTTCAAAGACTCATATTTACGCCATTTACCCGATTCAGCTGCCTCTGATGCCGCCCCGGCCCTTATCGAAGAACCCTTGATATGAGAGGCCGCTAATGTATCGACGCAAGTTGCGTCCCACACAAGAGCTTTGCCTCTCTCCCAAGAAACTAAAGTCAAGCCGTCGGGTCTCTTACCATCCTCACTAAATATTCCACAAGGCTCTAAAACCGATGGAATATTTATGGAAACAAGAGCCCTTCGGATGACTTCATTCAAGGAACCGTGACGAGATAGGCCGCCGGCACTTTTTTGGCATGCACGTTGTTTTAGAATAAGCTCCGATGAAATGTGGATTGTAATTTTTTTAATCTTTATTAATAGAAACAAAATTATGTTTATATTTACAATATATATCCCGCCCGTGTCAGTTGAAATTTAAAAACATTTTTTTCTCTTTAATTTAATCACATATAAGTTTAGCATAACAAATATGCTTTAAAAATGAATAAAATTGCGTAATATACATTAATTATAATTTCTTAGTGCATCAAAAGTGAATTAGAAACAAACGCTAAGAGTACTACGTCACAAGGAAAACGCATTGAATCGGATATCGGTCCGGTGCAACAGATGCAGCTAATCGGATTATGCATCGGTGACAGTGGGGGTTCCCCGTGTCGTTGATAACGCGACGCGACTGATTTATCCGGCGTTGTTAGTCCATGTGGCGTACGGATTAGTGAGTCGTCTTCGTTGTGTTTCGATACCAACGAAGAGCTCAGTGATAAGCGCACCAAATCGCCGAGCGCGGAGCTGATGGGTTCGGATCCGTGTCGATATTAATGGTAATTTGTGTGGTGAATATGATATTTAAGTAAATATAGTTATTTAGGTATGCGGCTATGTGTAATCCATGTATGTATGTAAGGTATGTATACAAAGGGAGTTTTAGTTAGGGACAGAATGATGTGTGTGGGTTTTTTTTTTTTCGCATATCAAAGGCATGCACTAGTATTCTGTTCTACATTAATACGTGTACAATAAAACTATTATTATTTTTTTATCTTTCGTTTCTCTTTCTTAGTTATCTTTCATTCTTTTCTTTATTACCATCACCATCAACGTAATCCACAACGCCGATTTTACCTCCAGCTAGTTTTAGGCCTACCGAAGTTTGTGCGATCAAAACTGAAAAAGTTTAAGACTCAAATTTAGGAAATTACAAGATGGTGATTGCTTTTACTATTACAGACACCTGCAACCAAGATCAATCGTCGAAAGTGAAATATCCTTTGTAATCCCTGAGGATTAGATGGATTTCCTCATTGAGTATAATTACGCTGGCTCTCTATACTACATATGGGCATAAAGGAAACAGTTGGTACACTGCTATTTAGTTGCAGAAATGGGTAATAGGTATTGTCTCATACACTAACAGGCAACGAAACAATCAAAGCAAAAAAATCAAACTTTGAAAGAAATATTAAACTGAAAGCATTGTTGTACTAATATTACTAGATTTATACTAATATTACTATTTACTCAATATCTTTACCTTTTTTGAAGACGTATTTGAAACAATGCAGGTGGTGTGCCTGTCGCTGCCTTTATGTCCTATTTATAATAAATAGTAAATATTTATGAAAAAAAAAATTTATCACAATATCAACAATAAATATGTCTCGTGTAAACATTTGTTTTAACTGTTCATGGATCGCAGTCGCAAGTGCGTGCTGGAAACTGAAGTGTTATGTTCCCCCTCTACTTAGTTACAAACTCATTCGAATATTTCACCTTACCTTCTCATGATCGCATACCAAGAACGCTGGCTGCATTTCCACGTTGAATGGCTAGACTTAACCGTTGAGCGAGAAAAGAACCAGCCCTCTTGTCACCAGCGGCAACGATAAGTCGCGGATACAATTCCTTTAGAAACTGCATCGCGCGGGGACCCCACGGACCGATTGTCTCTACGGCAAATGGAACAAATATATAGTCTCCTTTCAAAGACTCATATTTACGCCATTTACCCGATTCAGCTGCCTCTGATGCCGCCCCGGCCCTTATCGAAGAACCCTTGATATGAGAGGCCGCTAATGTATCGACGCAAGTTGCGTCCCACACAAGAGCTTTGCCTCTCTCCCAAGAAACTAAAGTCAAGCCGTCGGGTCTCTTACCATCCTCACTAAATATTCCACAAGGCTCTAAAACCGATGGAATATTTATGGAAACAAGAGCCCTTCGGATGACTTCATTCAAGGAACCGTGACGAGATAGGCCGCCGGCACTTTTTTGGCATGCACGTTGTTTTAGAATAAGCTCCGATGAAATGTGGATTGTAATTTTTTTAATCTTTATTAATAGAAACAAAATTATGTTTATATTTACAATATATATCCCGCCCGTGTCAGTTGAAATTTAAAAACATTTTTTTCTCTTTAATTTAATCACATATAAGTTTAGCATAACAAATATGCTTTAAAAATGAATAAAATTGCGTAATAGACATTAATTATAATTTCTTAGTGCATCAAAAGTGAATTAGAAACAAACGCTAAGAGTACTACGTCACAAGGAAAACGCATTGAATCGGATATCGGTCCGGTGCAACAGATGCAGCTAATCGGATTATGCATCGGTGACAGTGGGGGTTCCCCGTGTCGTTGATAACGCGACGCGACTGATTTATCCGGCGTTGTTAGTCCATGTGGCGTACGGATTAGTGAGTCGTCTTCGTTGTGTTTCGATACCAACGAAGAGCTCAGTGATAAGCGCACCAAATCGCCGAGCGCGGAGCTGATGGGTTCGGATCCGTGTCGATATTAATGGTAATTTGTGTGGTGAATATGATATTTAAGTAAATATAGTTATTTAGGTATGCGGCTATGTGTAATCCATGTATGTATGTAAAGGTATGTATACAAAGGGAGTTTTAGTTAGGGACAGAATGATGTGTGTGGGTTTTTTTTTTCGTATTCCCCCTATTGGTGAAGTCAGAGGTCTAAACAAATTATTTTTACCGTTGACAGCTGAGATGACGTCGTCTCATTGTCTATAATTATATTATATAAAATAAAATATCTTCAAGCACTTCCCAATTCAGGGGTAGACAGAGGTCGAGTCTAGACAATTAAGTCCCTTCGACCCACCTTCCACCGAATATATTCTCGGGACAACGTGACTGGTGGTGAGCCCGTCGCCGTCTTTATGTCCAAGCCAACGATATTCGTACATAAGTTTTTGAAAAACCCATTGGTACGAGCCTACCAACTGGGGATCGAACTCGGGTCTATTGACTCGAAATTCCGACGACCCAACCACTCGGCTATCGTGACTAATTATATCGGCCTGTAAAACCCTTCCCTTGCAGGAAGTTTTGCCACAGTTGCTACACATCTCCAAAAATACCAGACCAAAACTCTCAAGACTTGTCGCGGGAAGAAAAGGCGGTGGTATAGTTACGCTGTAATCCCACGACACATATATTATTACGTGTGTCCGTCCATCTATACATCAGATTTACCTATTTCTTTAAATGAAATGTGAAAATAAATGCACACATATTTGTTAAGCATTAGAAATCAGAGATGTTCCTTTGACTTTGCTTTCTTTAAAAAGGTTGATCGCACGTATTTTATGGATAGCGTTAAGGTTTAGCTACCGCTGACTTTTCGACCATAGTCGGCGATAGCTATATTCGTTGCTATATATATTCGTTGGTTACCAACAAATCCTATATGCTAGGACCGTTTCATAAAATATAAATAATAAAACTGTTATAATATTGAAATCCTTAATTCATATCTTCTCTAAATTTATTGAGTTTGCTACTTTCATCAGCCGTATTTTATATAATAAAATTAAGAAAAAAAAAACTCTTATTGGCAGATTGGCAATAAGAGTTTTTTTTTCTTAATGTAAGATTAATTAAAAAGAAAATTCAACAGCAGCTTGTAGCAGTTGCTTCTGTAATATATAAATTAGAAAAAAATACCTGAAAAGGCTCTAAACTTACCATTTAGCACACCGGTGACTAAAGCATTGTCCATTGCCAATTCACTATACAAGCATGGCAATTGCCAGTGTAGGCCTGTTTCGAGCAAGTGCATTTGTGATTGATAGATTGATGTAATTAATACCTAATTACGATTGTTAAAAATAAATTTTTTCTTCTTTTTGTCAGGTCTTTTTGATCTATCTTTCATCGAAGCCTACTTTGTACATCGTGATTAGTGGTGGGTTAGCCTGTCGTCGTTTTAATGCCCCAAGACACAATAATATTTGTATGAATATATGGTTAAAAAATTGTACTCAAATTTTCATGGACAGCTCGTCTTATATAATCACATGTTGTTTTGTGCAAAATCACATGTTATTTTGTGTTAAATTAATTCATTGATTGTTTGACGATACGATACTTACATAGATTTTTTATAAAAATCCAGAAGATTCATTTAAACATCCTCACAAATATTTGAACCTAACAAGATTCGAACCCGCTACCCAGGCAGGCTATAAGGTTAGTGGAAAGAAGTTGTCTCTGCCTACCCGTACGGGAAGAAGCGGGATCGAATATGTTATCGGGTCGATTGTTAAAATTAAAAAAAAAAAACAGACCGGAGAGATTTTTGCGATGGAAAGCAGGTCAAGAATTAGGGTGACGACACACAACCGCGAGCGACGTTAATTCTGCCTGTAATTGATGAGGCGCTCGCATTCACGGACACGCCCGCCCGCTGCAAGGGTTCGAAACTATCAATTATCTGTCATATGTTCACGCTTAACTTCGCTCTGCTATTTCACGTGATATTTTATGACACGTAAATTAAAAAGTATCGGCGTAAGAATAAACCCCTCTCCTCTCTATTCACGGGTGTCGTAAGAGGCGACTTCGAGAAAAGCATTGGAAATACAATTGGTTACCGAATACGGGATAAACATCTCAATACAATACCGGAATTAAGTACGTGTGAATGTGCTCGATGCCAAACGAGACGCGCTCAAGGCTCGATCAGCTGCAGCCATCAGCTACATCTATGTCGGCGGGGTGCTGACTTGCGCTCAATGTGTTCGCACGTTCAGCGCAAAAAGCGGTTATCAGCGCCTGCGAGCACACGAACGAAGCTCGCAATAGTCCAAGTCGTTGTGACCGAAATTGGTCCGGATACTATATTAAGTAAACGGACCGATGACGGGCAGCGACGTGGATGTCGTAAGATGCGATCAAGAAAAAAGCCTTGTCAACACCAATGGCCACCGATAGATGGCGGTATAACCATCAATAAAAAATACCAGACCAATATAAGCAGACCGGTGATGGGAAAAGCATCTAAGGATACCGTGCAGTATCTGGTACTGCGACCACCAATCCCCTTGCCGAGCGTGGCAATTATGGTAATCTATCCTTATAGGAAAGACTTATGTCCAGACTATAACAGACTGTTATGTACGTATGTATATTGAATGAAAGAGAGGTATAAAAACATCCATTTTTTTATTCGGTGGTTAAAGTTTCAGTACGGTACGTAGTTTAGAATGCGATAGTAAAGCGATAATAAGAAATCTCTTTAATAAATTATCAAAATGCTTCATAAGGCTTGCATAATATCCTAAATAATTTCGTAAATATAAAATTTTATTAAATCGCACAGAAATAGTTATAAATAAACTCTTTGATTTCTTATATTTACGCGATCACTACACATTTTAAATAAAACTATTTTCGGATTTCATCGCGTTTTTTAATAAGTTTTTACAAACTGTTTTTATTTCCCGACGTTTAATTAAAAAACGCGATAAAATCCTAAAATCGTTTTATTTAAAATAAACTCTCTGTTCAAATCTTTATTTGACCAATCAATGGGGCACATGAATAAAATTATCCGAAATTCTAAACAAAAGCTTGTTTTTAATAAATTTTACTACACACTCATCCCTATTTGGATAATCAGTCTCGGCCTGGATCATAGCACCTGTTACAACCCCTAGCAATAACCCCCTATCGGTTATACTATAATAAATTACACCAGGCACAGCCCTATTGTAATCATGGCCTAAACTCATACAGTTAGGGTTGAGAATACTACAAAACAAATACCAAATTTGTTTAGATTTATAAAATCCGATTAATACGATTCGAATGCTTGTAATAGGTAAGCAAAGCGTACATGTGTCAAATAAATAAATCACTTTGTAATAATTTAGAGAGTCAAGCTTCGACAAAGTAATATTTATAGTATAGTTCTGTAGCAATTATAACATTTTTAAACCGAGGGAATATAAGTCAAGTTATTTCTTTTTTGAAGCTTATTGCTATTTTCAGATTTGATTCGTAGTGAAGTTCGTGAATAGATGATACCTCATTCCTCTGATGGCTCGAGAAATATCCTTTAATAATCCTTTTAATGTATATATATATTAAAGCAAATCTTCCTTAACGGTGAGACTTACCTCCTGCAGTGGACTTTAACAGGCTATTATGAATGTATGTAAGAAACAGTTCTAAAAATTGGCGCATTGGTCACTGAACTATCTGTTTTGGAATAAAAAAATAAATATATACAAATACATATGTATGTATATACAAATACATATATATACAAATACATATATATACAAATACATGTGTACATATGTATACATAGACATTGCTGTGATCCCTAAGTTAAACAGCTTAAACACTTGTATTGAGGAATTAAAACCAACGAAGCTACCACAAACACCCGGACCCGAGAAAATATGGAAGTTTTTTCAACTTTGATCCGCCCGGGAATCGAACCCGGGACCTGGCGAGAGAGCTCGCGACTATTGAAAACCGGCGTGTACGCCACGCATCCACAGAGGTCGTCACATTAATGATGATGGTATTAAGTAGAATTGAATGAAATTTCTAGGAGTAATCTTAGTTTCACAATACATGATTAGTTTTCGAATGTAGTTTAGAAAAAAAAACAATTTATATTATTCTTATATATATATATATATATATATATATATATATATATATATATATATATATATATATATATATATATATATATATATATATATATATATATATATATATATATATATATATATATATATATATATATATATATATATATATATATATATATATATATATATATATATATATATATATATATATATATATATATATATATATATATATATATTCTTGTAATGTCTCTATACTGGAGGCGCAGGCAGAGGCCTAGACACTGCAGTCTTTTCGACTCAGTTTTTACTGATAATGCATATTGGGACAACGGATGGTGTTACTATCGCTGTCTTAGGGCATCGAGGGCTGGTTATTTTCGTTCGACAACGATTCAGTCTTCAGTCAGTGGATTCAGTCAGTTCTTGGTAGTTTTTAGTTAATAAGTATTGTGAATATAAACATAATTGTGTTTCTGTAAATAAAGTAATGAAAATAAAACGAAGGCAGATTTATTTTTTTCGCTATTCGTCTGCTTGTTCCGGTTAATATCCGAAACGGTTCTACCGATTTTGTCATGGCTTTTACTGTTAGATGACTAATTTTATTAGAAGTAACTTGAGTTCAACTTTTATTTTAGAATAATAACTGTTAACCCGTATGCAAATCCACGAAGCGTAGCTAGTTTTGGAATAAAAAGATTGTTATTTCCGGTTCGATAGAAATTTTGCATATAACCGAGTAACGTAAAAGAGAAAAAAATATCTTCAAGCCTTTCATATATGAATGGACAGGGGTCTAACCAATTAAGTACTTTTGACCCACATTCCACCGAAGATATTACTTGGGACAACGTGACAGGTGATGAACCCGTCACCGCCGTAATATCCAAACCAATGATATAATTCGTACTAACGTTTTTTGAAGAAAAAAAAAACCTGCTAAGTTGGTTATCGAACTCGGGTCTCTTGACTCACTAACTCAAAAGATTAACATATGAATTGGTAATATTAAATAAGTTTTCAGCATCGATCTGCCGAATTCGTAGTAGTGTTAGGTTATGACGGGGCGAAGATTTCCGCAACATCCAGGTCACGCACACAGCCGTAGGTGTCTGCGCGTGTGTTAGTGTATCTTTGCCGTTGCACGTGACGCCGTGTCGTCGCCGCCGCTGCGATATTAAACCAGGGGACACTGCCTGTCAAAGTTTAGTGATAATTTTCAAACTGTGAATAATTATTTCTTCTTTAGGTTATGTTTTAGTGTCACTCCCATGACTCACATGACATTGGCAAAATTCTTCTAAGAGAGGCCATATAACAAAGAAAGAAGAAGTAGGTTATGTTTTTTTGAGAGAGATATGTGGGAAATTGTGTGTCAAAGTTTCTTCCGAACCTGCTAAAAATTTAATTTGTAATAGATAATATTTAAAGGTTGTAGTGATTATAAAGTATTTTTTTATTAATTACATAAATTATAAAATTGAATTGATTATAATAAAAATTAATTATATTCACGGGCTATTAACCTCAGTCGGGTCTAACAAAACTGGAGGCAAGAAAAGTGAGGTATATTTCAAAATCCACCTGTCATATATTAACATTTTCCTTTAATCATCGGTTTGTTTATAACGCTATGATCACCGTTTATTTCATATATTCAGTAAGTTTACAAATTTATTAATGTACTGCAATAAAGATTCGTTTTTTAACTTATTTGTTATGTGTTATTTTGATTCGGTCTTATCTGACCGTTTAATTATAACTAATTTTTCTTTTCATAAGTACCTATCTATATTATTATTCTTTTACCGTAAAGTACATATGAAAATAAGTTAGTAATAAAATTTACGTATAATATTACAATAGCAGGCTAGCATAGGCTTATCACAGTTTGAGGACCGTTGGCGCTCACCCCAAGCGGAGTGCGGAGCGGCACGGCTACATACTGCGATATCGCGCCAGAAAAATTTAATTGTGAAATACGACAACCCCCCCCCCCCTCCCCCCACCTCACTCAGCCCATGTACCAACCCAAAAATCATTCCGGGCTATGAGTCCTTTTTTCGGCCACTTACACCTGCCTCTGTTCCACTGTAATAGACAGACGTTCAAGTGGCGCCCGTGAATAATGAATCAAATTTCTATTTCAATGAATGGCAATTAATTTTATTATTAATTAGTACAAAAAGTCACGATAGGCGTGTGGTTGGGTGGTCGGGATTTCGAGCCGAGAGACCCGAATTCGATCCCCAGGTGGCAGGCTCGTATCAAAGGGTTTTTCAAAAACAAATATATCGTCGGCTTGGACATAAAGACGGCGACGGGCACACCACCTGTCACGTTGTCCCGAAAATATTTTCGTTGAAAGGTGGGTCGAAGGGACTTAATTGTCTAGACTATGTCTAGACCTAGATCTGTCTAGACCTAGATCTCCTAGATACTATGTCTAGATCTGTCTATGATCTTTGTCTACCCCTGTATTTGGAATTGCGTGAATAGCGGAGTGATGGGGTGAACGGGGTTCAAATTAAGATATTCGTGTTCGATCGAGGCGGAAAGCGCGTTTTTTTTTTATTTAGCACTTTGTCTTAAATACGCTCCGGAGAAATGTTGGTCCAAAAGACTAATATGTCTAGACTATAACTCCGCACTGGGGGCGTAAGGGAAATGCGTGAAAATTAAAATAAATAGTACCGATTAAATTTCTTATAGCGTTTCCTTTCATTAAAATTATTGTATGATTTTTCCTGTGTGGGTCTGCTGGAAGATATTTCGGTTTTTGAAATAAGTAGTACCCTTGTGCAAAGTCTTTGTTTCACTTTTATATATATCGTTTTGTGTATATATAAGTAAAAAAATCATGAAAATCGTTTTTAATCTACCAAGGAACATGAATTTCACTTGTCAATAGTCGAAATTTATAAATGTTTAGTCGCTCGCAACTTCTTACAGATGTAGTTTACATATATTGGTTTATACTCATATATACGTATATTGGTTAAACATATAATGGCTCGTATATACAAGTAATAGTTTACATATATTGATTTATACTCGTATACATAATATATACTCGTGATGGTAAACCCTGATCTTATCAATTAAACTACTATCGCTTTGTTTAAAGTTTACTGGCACTTTACGAGTACAGTACCCTTTGAAAGAGGTATGCAAGTGTTTGCTGTAGACTGTTATTGTGACAGTACTTTTTATTTAAATAATATTTAACGTTTTATGTATTTCGAGATTAGACAACTTTTTTGCATTTACACAATTTATCCACGAGCCAAGTGGCTGGGTTATCGGAATTCGAGTCAAAAGATCCCAAGTTCGATCCCCAGCAGCTAGGTTAGTATCAAGGTGTTTTTGAAAAATTTATGTACGATTTATATCGTAGACTTGGACATAAAAACTGGGACAGGCTCACCACTCTGTCCCATAATAAGCTCCGGATAAATGTTGGCAGAAAGAACAAAATTGTCTCGACTTCCCTGTCTTCCCCTGTATTGGTAAACGCGTGAAGATAACAAAAAATATATTAATATATTTGAAGGAAATTTTGATTATGTTTAAAAATCTTCCATTTTTTATTGAAAAATTAACATTATTCATTAAAAATTATTATACGAGTTTAGTATACAAAATTAGCATAGATGCGCTCTCTACACCAAGCTTACTACAGCGTGTATTAAAATGTAAAATGACTGCGTACAAATAAGACTATGATGACGAAAGACTAACTATAACATTGCGTGATAGAATCTGCAACGAAGACATCCGCAGCAGAACTACGAATCTATGATCTACGGAATAAGGTACCGGAGTGAAGCCAGTGGAATAATTGACATTTTATCATTAATTTTAATAATTATGAAATTATTATTTATATGAAATTATTTACAGTGCAATTATTACATTATTAAAAAAAATATAAAGTTTATAAGAAGACGGAAAAAGATAATACAATTATATGAAAAGCAGATGGACCATTTTAAACGCTCAATGATTTAAATTGTTTAGGAATAAAAATAATTAATTTTACCGAAGTTCTTGATTTAATACTGTGAGGAATATAGACCTCGACTATATCCTTATAAATAAATATACTATGTTAATATACCTGTACTTATTTGGACAAAGATGTATAAATTTTCGGTCGCCGCCTTTGAACTGTAAAGTAACAGACAAACACAACGTGATATATTTTTTTATTTTAGAAGTTTAAAGACGGGCATATTTTTATAAATATATTTCAATAGACGATATATTGTGAAATTCGCTGACGTTAAATTATTTACCCCATTTAGTACTCCAAGAGGCCGGCAGCACGTGTGCCCAGGAATGTGCTGGGGAGCGGGCAGCAGAGTGCAGGCTGCAGGGAGCGCACAATATCGGCCCCCTCCCTGCATATTGCCCGCCTTAATAATGGCCCAATTTTGTGGGGACGCATACAATTAATAAATACGTATCGGTGACAAATAAAACTCTGCTGTCAGGTGGCTTATGTCTGGCTGGTGTATGAACAGCATATTATTTTAATTCGTCACTGCGAACAAAGCTTCAACGACTTAAAAAAAAAACACGATCTTATTTTGCCGCGGTTTTGTTGTTTTGATTGTTTTTAGATTATGTTGCCGTGTGGCGGCACCTTATAAGATTTCAACATACCTTTTCTTTCTAAAGGTAAGAGGCGACTAAGGAAATAGCCTATGCTATAAACATTTTCGGTCAATGTCCGATAAGGCCATATTCCATCCCGCGACTTCGAGAATTACCTGGTTAAAATATAGCAAATCAGTGACGAGCAGCAGCGATTAATAACAACCTTCGTGGACGAGTGGCGTAAACACCGGTTTTCAAGGTGTCGCCATCTCGAGGTCCCGGGTTCGATTCCCGGTCAGGTCATTGTAGAAAAACCCATTTTTTCTACATTTTCTCGGGTCTGGGTGTTTGTGGTGCCTTCTTTATTTCTGATTCCCATACCACAAGTGCTTTAGCATCTTACATCGGAATAGGCGCAATGTGTGTGATGTAAATCTATGTTTATCTATACCGATGCCTTTTATTAGGCGAACGTTAAGTAAGTTAAGTAATCAAACTTTATTCAGACTAATACGACTGAAACCGGCCTTAGCTGCCTATTTTCACTTTTGTTGTAGATGTAATCCTTTTCCAAGTACATATCTACAGTTCACTTGAACTGGCTGTCTTGTACGCTAACAAAAGAGGTAAGACATCGATGTTTTTAGAACGCTCTGACGAAAAAAATCTGCGAGGTATCAGATACTGAGTGTCACTACTGCTTGCATAAGCAGCAATTGTAGCAGATTGTTACCTAAACAGAGGCCTATATCCTGCAGTAGTCCGTAAACTTAGGTAGGTAAAATGTAGCATTGTTATTTTAATATATCGTCGTCATGAACGATGAAGTCTTTTGCTTTGTTAAGTTGAATACGTGTGGGACCCAAATAAACATATTTATTATTTATTGTTTAACAAATTGTAATCATAATTTGTTCGCGGTTTACAGTTGCTAGTAACATGCTTGCGGTATTTCACTAAAAAACAAGTTTATTCTGGCGTATGAAATTTATTAGGTGCAAATAATTCCTCTTCTATTATTGCATGATTTTATCGCTTGAAGAGTATCTATGAAATAAGTATGAACTGCCTTCAACAGACAGGTAGTTTAATTTCCATTCCATTCCTCTCGAGCATGGTATGAAAGATTTTTGCTATAACGTATCACGAATACTTCTTACCAGACCTCAGTGAAAGAAAAACTTTCCCAGTAATGGTCCCATATCTTATGGAGGATATGATCACATGGTGACAAGAATTTTCTTGTTACTGAAGACAACGATCAGGTACGAGTACATGCAATGTGAAGCCGATGTTAATCTAATGGAATGTGGACGATATACGGTTAGCTCAGAGTAAGAAAAAAATATATATTTTCACCACCCAATACAGGGACAAAGGTCTAGTCTAGAAAATTTAGTCCTTTCGCTCCCCCTGCACCGAAGACATTTTTAGGACAACGTGACAGGTAGTGAGCCCGACGCCGTCTTTATGTCCAAGCCATCGATATGAATCGTACAAAGGTTTTGAATAACCCACTTAGGGATCGAACTCGGGTCTCTCAATTCGAATTCCGATCACCCAAAAACTCGGCAATCGTGACTTGGAATGAAATTAGAAAAAATCCCAAGAAAAAAAAAGTGATTAAATTACCAAACTCCAGATTCTTCATCATCATCAGGACAGCCTATCCGAAGTCCACTGCTGAACATATGCCTGCCCCAAGGATTGTCACGTAGAGCAATCCGGTTCCATTTGTATCCATCGACTCCCCGCAACATTATGCCGGTCGTCGCTCTATCTTGTGGGGGTCGTACTACTCTGTGTTTGCCTGTACGAGGTTGCCACTCGCGAACCTTTCTTCCCCAACGGTTGTGATTGCTTCGAGCTGCTACTGCTGCTACGAGTTTTTCAAAAACTTATGTACGAATTAAATCGTTGGCTTGGACATAAAGACGGCGACGGGCTCACCACCTGTCACGTTGTCCCGAAAATATCTTCGGTGGAAGGTGGGTCGAAGGAACTTAATTGTATAGACTAGACCTCTATCCCTGTATTGGGAATTGCATGATATCTTCATATTTTGATCCTTACGTCCATGTCGGTTACCCTGGTTTAATTGCGGTCTTCATTACGGATTTCAATTTCAGAAATTTTGAAACTAGCCTGCTATTTATATCGTCCACTGTGATGCAATTGTCTAGGCACTCAAAGCGATTTTGCAATTCGAGTTGAAAGTTTTCGGGGATTTGAATAAGATATAATAGATCTAAATTCTATAATAAAATATTTACAACCCACAAGGCTTGTAATAAAACTCATGAACTGGTTGATAGACAAATGTTGATGTTGATGAAATCTTATATGTAATAATATTTTTTTTTCAAGTTTTGGTTTCATTAAATAAAGAAAAATATGTTCACGCGTAGTTCTTGACGTTGTGGCTAGAGAGAACAGATCGCCAAGTGCCAAGATCTTTACATTACACCTTTTTTGCTTTTTTCTAATTCGACATTTTCTTTATAGATTTAGAGATTTTAATTTATAGTAGCCTGACAATTTAGTCTTTTTTTATTTTATTAACTTTTAATTTCATAATTTTCAATTTTTAACAATGTTGTTACTTATAATGTAATACTATTAATTACTTTGTAAGAAATACTTGCAGGTTACAATTTGAATGATCAAACATCAATTTCTATGTAAAAATAGTAAGTAAATTATATTTTAACGTTTGGAGAAAAATCGAGAATTGAATTCATTTTATATGCGAGTGAAAATACATAAATACTTATTATATAAGAAATTAATATATATACTTATCATATAAGTATTATATAAATACTTCTTAAATTACATTAATTAAATTAAATTAGGGTTTTTTTTTAGAAAAAGTAAGCAATCTAGCACTAGGCACTGATGTACAGTTATCAACCATAAAAACGAACTCGACATCACAGCAATTCAAGTATGTAAAGTAGTTACTGTTTCTATGGTTTGAAATCCGTCTAAGTAATTCCTTAAGGGCCGGTGACTTACTTGTATCTTCAATGGTTTTTGTGATATAAATAAGTAAGCCGCATGCCGGGTTTTCCATAAAAATAAAGCAAATAATATACATACATAGTGATTCCTCATATACATTGCTCTGGCCCCAAAGTGAATAGCTAAAGCATTTGTGTTATGAATTCAAAAAATCAGACCCGAGAGCTGGCGACAACATAAACATCTTTGTATCACGCGTCAACGGAGGTCGTCATTTAAGATTATTAAGATGCTTAATATTGCGAAACATAAGGTGAAGAGATGTTTCCAAGATAAGAAAGAAGTAGTAGGGATTGAATCCCTACTACTGAAAGATGAAGACCTGGTTTCTTTTTTTTTTTGCAAGAGTATTAGCAATACCGAATAACCTTACTATTATTCCTGGTAACCACTCCAAGTAAGCTGCAATGCTTGTGTCTAGAGTAGGTTTACTTTAGTAGTCGAATGGCGGTGCCCGAACCTGGGACGCCATATTTTGCAGTTCGCACTCTTAACCATTAGGCTATTGCCGCTTAAACATTATTTTGTGATGATCCTTAGTAGATATCAACATCAATATTCACAAGTGAACTTTTGACGGGGGGACGTCATGCGTCGATACAAAATGCTACTGATATCATTTTGTTCCACTTATATTTTGGTATCAAGTTAACCTATTGTTTACATCTCGGACTGAAGTCTTGGTATAAACAAACCGTGACAGCAGAGGCGCACAACGTCACGCCCATTTCACAACGTCATAGAATTTTCACGGTGTGACATTACCTTTATACGTAGGATGAGGATATTTTCGTGCAACCAAGCTTTAACAGGACATATATAAATTAAGTGATTTGAAAAAAAAACTGTATTAAATTTTTAAGCTGATTAAACTCCGTGGACGAGTGGCGTACCCGGTTTTCAAGGTGTCGCCATATCTGATGTCCAGGGTTTGGTTACCGGAAGGGTAGATGTAGAGAAGAAAGTTTAGTGCTTTTAGCAAATTACTTTGAAATCAGAGCAATGTATGTGATGTTGACGTTAACAATCTATTTATTTATTTGTAAAAAAATATCCGCCTTGTTGGCTAATCCGGACTTCAAATCATAGTAATGTCAGAATATACAAGTACTGGTTTCTCTGAGATTAGTGTCAAGAGAACTAGGATACCTAGAGGTGCTTTATGAAGAAAATTATGAATTTATAAGAAGTGAAAAAGGTATGTAATGTGAAAAAGGTCTGTATTAACACTTGACAATCTGGTCTCTCTGGCTCTCTGGCTGTGTGAAGATATAATAATTATAATAATAAAAGTCGAATAATATTTGTTGTTATATTGTATAATAATAAAGATAGATTTTATATAGACCTAGATCGAGCTAAGCGACAGTGACATTTCTCACAGTCTATATTAACAAGGTTCTCAGCGGTGAAGAAACACTTATAAACTTTAAAGACAAGCATTTTATAAGTCTTAACAATAATTTTCCGACTAAAAAGTACTAAACTTATGGTAACCCTGAACGTATTACACTTCACGGTCCCTCCTAGTTGGGCAAGGGATCATGGGGTGAGCGGGGGTAGGTGGGTGGCCGGGGAGGGGTATGTTAACGAGGCGTAACGCATTTCGCGCGATGTCACGGCCTGACAGACAATTAGTGACGCGCACGCGCTTGCGCGGATGCTAACCATTGCGATTGCACCTTACCGCTTTGACTTAATAAATTATCAGTTAGAAACCTATTTTCTTTCCTTTGTTACAGATCACTTTTTAAGTCTATAGCCAAAAGTAAGTTTTAGATAGCATTTTTAAGTTTTAGTAGTAAAGTAAGGTTGGGTTGTTAGAATTTCGAGTCAGGAGACCCGAATTCGATTCCCAGGTGGCAGGCTCGTACCAATGGGGTTTTCAATAACTTATGTACGAATTATATCGTTAGCTTGGACATTAAGTTGGCGACGGGCTCACCACCAGTCACGTTGTCACGAAATTATCTTCGGTGGAAAGTGGGTCGAAGAGACATAATTGTCTAGACTAGACCTCTGTCTACCCCTGTACTGGGAATTGCGTGAATATATTTATTTTATATATGTTTTATGTTTTAGATGGTCCAGTCTTTACAGTCTGGTGATTTCGTTGTTTATCACAAGTTCTTTAGCTGCTTACTTTGGGATCTAAATAATCTATGCGATGTTGTCCCGGTCTATAATGTATATGATGTTGTGCCTGAATGATGTGAATATTCTCATGTCTCATCGAAGTTCTAGAAGCAAGAAACAACATACTATCATAATTATATAGACAAGTGCCAGTAGTGACATATAAAAATACATTTATAAATATATAAAAATACCCTCACGCCTTTCCCAATATTGGGGTAGACAGAGGTTAATGCAATGAAATCCTTATACCTTCCACCGAAGACATTTTTTGAGACAACTTGACAGGAGACCTAGTCACCGTTTTTATGACCAAACCGTCGATATAATTCGTACATAACTATTTGAAAAAACCCATTGGTACAAGCCTGCCAACTGGGGATCGAGTTCGGGTCTATAGACTCGAATTCCGATCAACCATTCGGCTATCGTGACTATTTAAAAATACTTTTTTTTTATAAACCATCAAGTGTTGTACACTGTACCTATACTGATTTTATATTTGAAAGGTCATTTAAGAATTTGGCGTCTGTGTATTAGTGTGGGTAACGCGTTGCACGTACACAACACAAACGCACAGTTCATGTGCAGCTCGCAGATCACTAAAGTGGCAGCGCAAACATGAGCGGAATTTTACAATCTGTATGTTTGATATGTTCACGAATATTTCCAATACAATTTCACTGTGCGGTTAGGGTGATAATAGGTGATAGACATTTTAAAAACAGTTTAGGTGTACTAAATGACAAATTTTTTTGTTCCCAAAACAAATGCTTAGACTATAATATTTGTATATACATTTTTAACAGCTCAACGAATGTGACATGTCGACGAAATCCTTCTCACTGATCGTTTAATTGTGTAAGTGTAAAAAATTTGTGAAAAATCAGGGGGTTAAGGAAATTATGATGCCTTAAAATCAGATAATCATTAAAAAAATATGTAAATGTATGGTTTATATCTTGGTCAACATCAAGTAAAGCTTGGTCACCGAGGTACCAGGTCTTTTGTATTAACGGAAGATAGAAATATTTTATAAACGTATTATATTAAAAAATTAAATTCTGCTTGTAGACTGTACTATTTTCCCGCTATTCTTAATACTAATCGACAGAGGTCCAGACAATTAAAAAGTTCTTATTACCACCTTTCTCCGAGGACATATTTTAGGACAACGTGACAAATGGTGTACCAGTTTCCGTCTTTATGTACGATATAAATCAAAATAAAGAAAAATCTCATTGGTACGAGCCTGCCACCTGAGGATCGAACTCAGGTCTCTTGACTTGAAATTCCTACAAAATGGGTTTTTTAAAAGTTTATGTACGAAGTGTTTCGTTGGCTTGGACGTTGAGACGGCGACGGACTCTCCACCGGTCAAATTGTCCCAAAAATAATCTCTTCGCTGGAAGGTGGGAGTCGAAAGGACTTAGTTTTCTAGTCCTCTGTCTACCCTTGGGAATGACGTGAAAATATTATGTATATTTATAACGTATAGTTAGGCGCACATTAAGGGGTGACATTAATACCAAACTTTTTTGCTTACGAAACAATTTTTTTATAACAATAACTAGTTACAGGTAAAAATAAGTTAGATATGCCACTATACCGTAATGCAATGGCCGAAGTCAAAAGCGCGGGCGGGCTACAGTAAACACTCGTGGCGTGGCGACAGGTGGACCACACTAAAGTGACCATGATGGAACAAAATAAGGGCCATTTTTTAATCTCGCCTTATAATTCACTGCATGACATAGGCTTCTCCAATTAGGAGGAATTACGATTTCTTGTATTAACGCGAAAAAACCTAAAGGAAAACAATTTTTGTATTTTATAGCGTTTCATTTACTTTTTTAAAAACTATTTTTTTTTATCATCCGAAACGTGTAGGAGTAAAAATAGTTTTTTAAAAACTAAATAAAAACGCGATAAAATCTGAAAATCGTTTTATTTTAGATTTGGAGTAATTGCCATAAACGTAACGTACTAAACGTAACGTACATACACACTGTTACCAGTCTCGGGTCTGCTTTATTTAGTCTGGTAATTTTCGACATAGTTATTTTACATATATTTACATTGATAATTACACATATTCATCACGCAAAGGTTTGCACCTAGCGGTATACGAACCTGCAATGCTAAGTCTTAAACGCTGGGGCACTGACAACTAGATAATCGGACCTTTTACGTTTTAATGTTACCTAATAATTGTATCTTACTTATTTTACAACCTCTTACAGTCGACTAAAAGTCACGAACCTTTCCCTTAAGGACGATTTGTATTAGAAATTGATGTACGTCTGGTACATAATTTACAGTAAATAAATATAAATATCTTCACGCAATTCCCAATATAGGGGTAGACAGAGGTCTAGTCTAGAGAATTAAGTCCCTTCGACCCACGCTTCACCGAAAATATTTTCGGGACAACATAACAGGTGGTGAGCCCGTCGCCGTCTTTATGTCCAAGCCAACCATATAATTCGTACATAAGTTTTTTTAAAAACCCATTACTACGAGCCACCACCTGGCAATCATACGGACCACCCAACCACTCGACTTTCGTGACTAAAATTTAAATGTAGAGGATACCGTTTATCGGTCGTTATCAAAATTAATTGTATCCTAATTGTTGTAAAACCTGATTGTCACCCACCACCGCGGCACGTGCTCCACCCCGACAGACGCATAAATTCCGACTACGCATTGTCCCTCAGCGTCACTCGCCCCCATCGCGACATATTGGCGCAAAATATTCGGCCACGCATATCATCGCGTAGCAGACTGATACATTGCCGTCGGGACATCCTTTATATTATTTGATTGCTTTTTAGTGACAACAGAAAGCCGAGATGGATATGTAACTGAATCCTTTATCCTTTATTGCTTAGCAAGCCTGTTTCAGGCTTGCTAAGCAATAAAGGATGTTCTATCTATCTATCTATATTCTTCACACATTGATTCTTAGACTTATACATCGATGTTATTCTGCCAGACCATAGGGTCGGTCCCTTGAAAATATACACTTTTTGTGGTACGGTGGTTTTTTTGTTTTATGGTTCAGGCGTTTCTCTTAGTCACCTCTTACTCTACCCATTAAAGGGGGTTGTATATTTTTCCAGCAAACACATATTTTTATCGGCCTCTAATCAGACATAAATTTATTACAGAAAAAAAAACACAAATACGCAACCACAACATGATTGCCCATCGAAGCCATGATAACGAACGACTATATGGCGATCAGTTTATCGTACTTTATCGCCACTCGAGAATCGCGATAAAATCGCTCCAATTGATTTCCCCGACAAAACAACTCAATTCCACGTGACTTGCGCCACAATGGATGCAATATTTATTATTGATCGTGAAAAGTTCTATCGTAGAACTGATCTTTGAACGGAAATTCTAAAATGTTTTTCACTGTACAGTAACTTTCAATACGACGTTTTATCTTTAAGGTATTAAATATAGGACTCATCGTTTTACCGTTTAGATTTTATTAGTTTATTTCATAATTAATTTATTTTAAAATTTTTTACGAACTTTCGGCTTCATTTTACTCTTATTATATATTTAAAAAAAATATCTTCACGAAATTCCCAATACAGGGGTAGACAGAGGTCGAGTCTAGACAATTAAGTCCCTTCGACCCACCTTCCACCGAAGATATTTTCCGGACAACGTGACAGGTGGTGAGCCCGTCGCCGTCTTTATGTCCAAGCCAACGATATTCGTACATAAGTTTTTGAAAAACCCATTGGTACGAGCCTACCAACTGGGGACCGAACTCGGGTCTATTGCCTCGAAATTCCGACCACCCAACCAGTCGGCTATCGTGACTTTATATATTTCATTAAGGAATTTTAACAAGAAAGAAAGGAGGTTTGTTCTCTCAGATGTTGTAATAGGTGACGAACAAGAAGTATTGAAAATGACAATTGTTACCGACAGATACCGGGAAAACTCTCATAAAAATGCAGTCTAGGATACGAGGTACTAGATCCTAACTACTTTGATCGCTAAAGTGCTTGCTAAGCGCGGCGATTGCGGCAAATCCTTTAAAAAAAGTTTCCTTTCAGTAGACTATTAAAGGATAGTTTATAATAAAATATAAGACTTCAAACAGTATGTACTAAGTTATATTAAGATTTCTTTTAGTAGATTGTAATTTTTTTTAACGATATAGAAAACTTGTAAAAAATATCTTTCTAAAATTGCATCCCATCACATTACAAAGAGTTTATAACCTGTTTTATCACATAGTAATATTTTTGTATCGATTTCATTTTGCATCCCGTATCAATGCGAACTGTCTGAAGTTTTTTTTAGTTGCGACGACATGATATTGTGATATGTGTTTGAATTCTGAACAAATAATATTTCAATCAACTGTTGAACGCAGGCTGCTATAGAAAAGCTAGCATAGCATCAATAAAGGCTATAATATATTCAAAGCTCGATCTCATATTTAAATGTTACTGATCATATTTAAATGTAACTATCTATGACTATGACATAGCCGGTATTAGAAAATAGTGTGAATGTAAAAATTAAACTAAAATCAAAAATTAAGAAAGAATAACTTGCGTCAACGTGTGGTGTACATGCCGGTTTTCACGGTGTCGTCAGGAACCAGGAACCTGAATGGTTACTGGTTCCTGGTTCCATCCTGGACTAGTTAGTTTTCTCCATTGACCCGTCTGAAAGTGAATCTCGTCCTATCGTTCTCTTTCACGCTGTGTATTTTGTTTCCTAACGTTCGAGAGTGTCGTAGCTGGAGGTTGTCAAGGCGGGCGGCGCAATCTTTATGATGGCGCACTTTGCAAACCAACATCCTCTAGAACACTTTGGCAAAGGCATGCAAAATTACTTAGTCTGTTATAAATAAAATAAACTTACATAAGTTGGTCGTAATGATAATGATAATGACAATTTATTTGTTAAATTATTATTATCATTATCATATTTATAAAATAGATATTTATCATTATTATAAAATAGATATTTACGTGTGGTTACGGCGTAATAATCTACCACCCTCCACCACCCCCATATCCACCAATCCTTACCTCTCATACCACCACACCCCTATACCACCCCCTTTCCACGAGTGGATGTTGTAAGATGCTACTAAAAGAAAAGCCTTGAAAATACAATTGGCTACCGATAGGTGGCGCTATAACCATTTTGTAAAATACTAGACGGATCGCAGTATCGATATAATACTGCGATCGCCAGTCCACTTGCCAAGCGAAGCGATTACGGCAAATCCTCCCATTTGGGAGAAGTTTATGACCTGCATTGAACTTTTCCAGGCAGTAAAAATACGTAGAAGGCGCAAAATTCAAATTTTGCCAGAGGCGCTAATGACCCAGCTATTAAATTGTTCGAGAGAAAGAATTTCTAGATTCCATTCCGGGACGGGTCTTATATGTTTACCACAAAGGCTTCTATTAAATGACAGCAGCAAAGCAATTTCCCTGTATTAAAAGAAAAATGTATTACCTACTTTAAACATGGTAAAAGCATACTGTTTAATATTGAGCTTCAAGTCTTGTCTAGTCTCAAGAGACTTTGAACAAAATATGACTTTGGATCATCGTTTCAAGAATTTAATAATAATGTCCTTTGTTTACTGTTACAAATACTTATTACTAAAAGTTATTATTTAGTCGTCCCCAGCGATTTATTGAGAGAATTTTAATTGATATAAAAGTTAAAATTAAGTCCTATTTAGTCATTGAATGAAAATCTGGTTCACAAAGTTGTTCAAATTTTGTATAACTACACTATTGAATATAAAAATATACCTATATTTTCAATGTATCACAAGGACATAGCGCCCATTAAGCTACTTTAAAAATTGTACAGTTAGCTATGATTTTTTTACCCACTTTTTTCAGACAATCAGTCTTTTCTGACTATGTACTACTTTTTTTATAGGGAAGAGAGGCAAACGAGCAGGTGGCTCACGTGATGGTAAGTGATTACCGCCACCCATGAACATCCGCAATAACAGAGGCATAGCAGATGCGTTGCTGGCCTTTGAGAAAGGTAAAGGCTCTTTTCTTGAAGGTCCCTAAGTCGTAGCGGTCCGGAAAAACCGCAGACGGCAGCACATTCCATAAAGTGCAAGTGCGTGGCAGAAAATTCCGCGAAAAACGCATTGCGGTGGAATGCCAAGCATCAAGATGGTGTTGATGGAATTTTTGACTACGCGGTAAGGTACGGTGGTGTAATTCAGCGGCTGGGATTAGTCCGAACAATTCCTCGGAGCACTCCCCGTAGTAAATCTTGTAAAAAATGCAAAGAGGTGCAACGTCTCTTCGCAATGCCAGGGGATCTAGCCTATCACATAGAACATGGTCGTCGACGATTCGAGCCGCTCTTCGTTGGATACGGTCAAATGGAAGGAGCTGACACTGGGGTGCCCCCGCCCAGAGGTGACAACAGTACTCCATGTGCGGCCGAACCTTCGCCTTATAAAGTTGCAAGCAGTGGGCCGGCATGAAGTACTGTCGTGCTCTACTGAGCACGCCAAGCTCTTTGAATGCCAATTTGGCCTTCTCTTCCGAGTGACCGCGAAACTGAACGTTGCTTGATATGTCGACGCCAAGGATTTCGATACTGGCTGAGGCAAGTGCTCTCAAAACGAGGTGACACGACGAAGGGTTTCTTTTAAGCGGTAAACGCGCAATTTTGTGTCTTTTTAGGGTTGAACTGGACTTAATTTAGTCGGCCCCTGTCCGAGACTTTGCCTAACAAAATCTCGACGTCAGACACACACAGATAGTCTGTGTTCTTCAAAGAATCGCTGGCGGGGTCGCGGATTTGTGTGAAAGCGTGAGGTTTTATCGGTGAACGTCCGACATCATCCGCCATTGCTCCCGTGACATACACGGGTATACGTCAGGTATAACCTCACCTATCATAAAAATATCCCGTAAATCAGCCGTAATTAAATTAAATTACGGCTGAAATATTAGTTATTAAAAATTAGTCGTAAATCTAAAAAAGCCCTGTGGTATCGATTGGTGTCGTAAGAGGCCAATAAGGGATCAGCTTAAAAATACCATTTGCTACCAAGAGATGAAAGGGCTACCACGAAAAATGTTAGACTAAAATTCAAGACCGGGAGCCGCATCTAAAATGTATTCGTTCGACCTCGGCAGGTTCGAATCCCGTTGAAACTTTTGCCAGCTGAATATGATTTTTCGTATTCGAGTCGACAGTATGAATATTTATCTATCCTGCATTGAACTTTACCGATTGTAAGTATGTATAAATCTAACTAAATAATATCTTTATCCTTAACCAAATAGAAAAAAAAATAAGGGTCTCTCGACTCGAAATTCTGACCACCCTTCCACTCGGCTATCGTGACTCTCTTATACCAAATAGCATATATACTTTTATATTAGTATTTGTACGCCACACATGGCAAAGATATGTTGGACGTTACCTAACCGTTATGCAACAGCCATGTTAAGACAAATTATCTATATCAAAATTGTCTTTCTCTTTATACTGAATTACTAATAAACTGTAAAATGTAACTCCAAAACGCTCCTCTTTCGTTCAAGTATATCAGTTTCAAGACTTCGAAGTGTTCGCTTCGAACATTTATTTCCGAAAGCTCGTATGAACGAGTTCAACACGTGTATTATTCAAAGTGTCCTGTGTCACTAACTGTCGTCGGTGGAGCATCGAATGTAAAGTGCGGGGGCTGTAAAAGTTTCGACAGGTAAAGCAAATAGTAACGGCTTGGATGACGGAGATACGGCTCTCCAATAAGATGCTTGATCTGAACAAATAGCACCGAATACGTATTATGTCGTCAATTTCCACTAACGCCTGCTACGGCTATTTATAAAGTCACACCCGTGTTACACAATACATACAATTATTTATTTCAACTCCTTCACATATTGTAAGTGTAAGCTCTATTGATACCTCCAGCGAACGAAGCAAAACGAATACATTTTTCATAATTACGGTGAAGAGTATAATTATAATTATAACATATAATAACGATCTTGTCAATTCTATAATTTTTTTATTAAAAAAATTATAGGTATATAACATGTCACTAAATAAAACATGACTTTAAATAATCTATTGAGAAGTCTCCCTAATGGGAGAGGCCTACATCCAGCAGTGAATTTTTACATTCCATAATGGAAATAATACAAAAGTACGTTAGTTTGGATTATGAATCTTTCGATCTTTATTTTGTTTATTTTGGATTTCATTATTTAATAATTTTGATTTAATAATTTTTGCTATTATTACATGTTTAAAAAACAGGAGGCATTTATAACCTTGTTTAGTCTTTGAATTCGTGAAATGATTTTCAATGCGGGTGAAAATTCAATAAATACCTTCTTTTGCTTACTCTTACGCCGTAAAATGTAAGTACCATAAAATAAAAAGAAACGAGCAGGGCTAAGAAATGTAAGCACGAAAACATTTAGAAATGAAACATTGATTTGATTAACTGTTACTCTTTTTTACCATTCGTAAAGTCTATTGCAACCATAATGAAGAACTTAAAAAAACTTATCACTCCGTGACAACGACTTTTTTATTGACTAAATATTTGTTTAATCTTTGATTCAGAAAACACTCTACAAGTGACAGCAATCAGACAAATGATGACGTAGTAATTATATACTCTTTCATTTTTAAAAGTGTTCGAAAAATGAACTAATTTTGTTATCTTTTTTTACTATTTCTGGCAGGTAAGTTTTGCATAGCTCAATTAATGACTCTAATATCATTAATTTGAATGTAATTTTAATTTTTTATTTAAATTACCTTGTCCATCTGATGTTCATAAAATAACATTTAATGTGTTAGGTCCTCGCGCGTTCATTCGATTTACAGTTGTTGGCGTAGGGTGAAAGTTTCTAATAGTTCTTTAAAATTTATCAGATTTCTTTGAAACTAAATGAAACTGTAGTTATATTGGGTTTTTTCTATTAATACATACATACATAACGGCCTGTTAAAGTCCACTGCAGGACATAGGCCTCTCCTATACGCGTGATGACTGTGGCTTTATATACCCTACATTCTTTTTCATTTGGCGGCAGGATAAGATAAGAGTGTACAGAGAAGGAATTCTTTAAAAAATTGCTGATGACCTTATTGTTTCTAAATTTAAACTAATTATGACCTTAATAGTCACCACAGTATGTCTTCTTTATTTTAACCGAAACGTTAATGCATGTTTGTTTTCAATTTGTTTGTAACTCTAGTTACAAGAGGTCTGTAAATTTTAATGGTTTGAATCGTCATTCCTCGGACTTTGTTTTGAAATTCGTGAGTGGTGGTGAGGCTTATTAGAGGCCTGTTTTATTGTTTAAGTCAGCGATAAAATCGCATATGTGTTTCAAAATATCTAGTGGGATGACTCGTACCAATAAACTCATTGGTGCGGGCCATCCCAGTAGTGATCGAACTCTGATCGATCATCGAAATACACTATTTCATAACTCTATATCTAGCTCATATTTATTAAATAGTTCTAGTGTACTTAAAAGTTAAGTTTAAAACTACAAAAATATTTTAAAACTTTTCTTATAATGAAAATAAATATTAAAATAGTGATAAAATTAACTATTTGAGATATAGAAATGTTAAAGCGTGAGCTAGTAGAAAACCGATCAAAAGTTTTGGCAGAGAAGGGGGCGCACTGAAGGCAATAAAATTATACCTCGGGGCGACAAATACAGAATCGTTTGTCGTTTCAGAGACGGCAACACAGGAATGTATATATTTCTGTACAAGCTCAAGCTATTTTGATTACAATTGCTACGTCAAAGAGTTGAAAATTGCTTGCATAAATATGAAATGTTACAACGAATCGGTTATTCATGGATTCTCGAAGATAGACCGTCAGGAAAGTAGCTTGCACGTGTCTCGCACGCGGCGACTTGCCCCGGTATTGAATCAACCGCCTCTATGACGGGCGATAGAGATTAATAAGCGGGTTGTTTGTCTGTTTGCTGCTAAGCTCCCTTTATTTAGAAACTATAGAGTCAATAGAGACTTATCGTGCGAAATGAAAGTTTAAATCGCAACATAGCCGACTCGTGAAATACGTGTAAGAAATCGTTATAGGAGATAGATATCAAACTAGAAAGTAATTAAATAAAAAACAAGAAAAAGGAGGAGATGAAAAATCATTTGCAACAAAACTATATACGAACAACCGTACTAATAATAATGAGAGTTAATGGACAATAGACTGTTGGAGTTGGATATCTCGACGTTGAAGTGACGAATTTAACAGAAGCGAAAGATATATCTGCGCCGTGACACCTGGGGTTCTATTCTCTACAGAATTTTGTACCAACTATAACCAGTGTTATATATACACAAATAAATTAAAATATCTTCACCCAATTCCACGAAAAAAGTCACGATAGCCGAGTTGTTGAGTGGTCGGAATTTCGAGTCGAGAGACCCGAGTTCGATCCCCAGGTGGCAGTACCAATGAGTTTTTCAAAAAAACTTATGTACGAATTTCATCGTTGGCTTGGACATAAAGGCGGCGACGGGCTCACCACCTGTCACGTTGTCCCGAAAATATCTTCGGTGGAAGGTGGGTCAAAGGGACTTAATCGTCTAGACTTGACCTCTGTCTACCCCTGTATTGGGAATTGCGTGAAGATATTTATTATTATATTCACCCAATTCCCAATACATGGGTCTAGTCTAGACAATTAAGTCCCTTTCCACGGAAGATTTTTTCGCGACAACGTGACAACGTGGTGAGCCAATCACCGTCTTTATGTCCAAGTCACCGATTTAATTATTACAAAAGTTTTTTGAAAAACCTATTGGTACGAGCCTGCCATCGAAGGTTCGATCTCGGGTCTCTTGACTCGTAACTCCATATCTATATATATGTAAATATATAGTCGTAAGAATAAACAACCTTTTTTCTCGTATTGTTAGAGACAGCTCAGAAAAAAAATTTTTGGAATAAAAATTTCGAACACTACATAAGTAAAATAAAACGCTTATTCACGGATTTTATCGCGTTTTTAGTTTTTAAACTATTTTACTACCCTACGCTTCAGATGCTTTACAGTATCTGTTGTCACAGCGGGGGACTGATGTCTTGAAGGTCCCGCTGTCATTGTTACCGTCGGCTACCGTAAATTTTCGCCAAGATGATCGCTTGGATGATCAGTGAGGCTATCGAAATTAAAAAGAAATCCCAATTAGAGAAGATGGTTGAGTAATACCACGTTGACAGACCCACCATCTGTCACGTAGTCTTAAAAAACCGTCTTCGTTGAAAGTTGGCTTGAAAGAATTGTCTCGACCTCTATCTATCCCACTATTGGGAAAGGCGAAGTTACGCGCTACTCATAATGAGACAAAGATAACTTCATACCAAAGAGTCACATTAAAGACTTCTTGAACATGACACGACGTCTAAATATGACCATATTGTATATGGCCATTAGCATGATATATTTAATATATTTAGAAGCATAAAAATCAAACGCATATGTCATACTGACGCAAAAAAGTGCCGAAATTATAACTATCTAAAATTGCAAAAAAATGTAACACTATTTATATCTCAAATAAAAGTAATTAAAATTTACAAAAAAAAAATGATATCAACCTAAATGTTTTACTGATTCATAAATACCTTAGGATCCATAAAATGGCAGGGTATGGATTTTCTTTATTATGATTTGCTTTTTCGTCTTTCTTTCTTTGCAGCTTACGAAAAGTTCTCCAAAGATTATCTACATCAGATAGATCATCTACATCCATGGACATCTATTCATGTTGCGGGGAGTTGTTTTACACTGTGTTTGTCTGTACCAAGCCGTTTTTCGAGAACCTTAGTTCCCCAACTTTGGTCTTTACGACAACGTCTATTACCCTGGTTCTGCTACCTGATAATGTCTTTTTTGATTCTGAGGTCTTCGTTACATTTTGCTTAGTTTCTTTTATCCCCATGATGTTAATGGTTATCCCATAATGTTATTACAATCTATATAATGCCCTTCTGTCATATAGGAAGAAATTCTATAGGTGGTGCAAAATTCTGTTCCAAAATGGATAAACAGTTATTTGTTTATAGAAAAGGGAGGCAAACGAGCAAGTGGCTCACGTGATGGTAAGTGATTACCGCCGCCCATGAACACCCACAATACCAGAGGCATAGCAGATGCGTTGCCGGTCTTAGAGTGCCCCCCCCCCCCAGAATTGGGGGTGAGGGGTGTGTGGGCCTCTGGTTACCTGCACTCACCATACGAAACGCAAAAGTCTGTTAAACTTCTACTTCACGTCGGTATTCTGTGAGGTAGTGGTACTTCCCCGGTCGAGCCGGCCCATTCATGCAACAACAAAAGCTGATGCGCGGCTCTACCAAAGTTACTTGTGCATTTGTGCATGTTGCACTTGTGCATAATGATATTGTGTCTATAACTAAAATGACGTCCGAAAGAGTGGCGTACACACCGGTTGTCATGGCGTCCAGGTCTCAAATCCCTGGTTCAATTTCAGGGTGTTAATGTAGAAAACTACATTTTCTACGTTGTCTCGGGTCTGGGTGTTACAAAGTTTTCCGTAGCTCTACTTACTTTGGTATAGGAGCAATGTATCAGGTGTTGTCCCTATCTGTCTGTATATAACTATTAAGGTTTGGAAACCAGAAAAAAATCTAATATCAAATTTCAGTTGTTGCCCATGCCCTACCGCTGCGACCGGCTCCGGGAAGTCGAACCTGCCACTGATTTGCCTGGTGCCTCGCGCCGACGCTACCAAACATGCTGTTCCTGATAAGCTTTCGTCCCCTTCGTCGGCCAGTGCTCCAACCCAAGACTTCCCACTACTCGATGATAACTACATCAAGAAACACTTTAAACTGCCTCCACGGGCGCTGTATCTTGATCCCCACAGGTCTCTATATTAAAACAATATTAAATATCTAAATATACATTAAAGTTCATCATTTTTATATTTTTTTGAGACCTTCGCATACTGATGAAGATCCTTTTGATGCACATTCCACCGGTGCACATTGGCGATGGTGAGCCTGTCGCCGACCAGTTTTACATGCTTTATATTAGCTTCACTTGTATGTATAAGTCACGATAGCCGAATGGTGTGGTGGCCGAGTTCGATCCTCAAGTGGCCGTACCAATTGGTTTTTATAAAACTTATGTATGAATTATATCGTTGGCCTGGACATAAAGGCGGCGACGGGCTCACCACCTGTCACGTTGTCCCGAAAATATCTTTCGGAAGGTGGATCGAAGGAACTTAAATATCTAGACTAGACCTCTGTCTACCCCTGTATTGGGAATTGCGTGAAGACATTTATTATTTATTTACTTATATGTATGTATGTTTGTAACCGACTTCTTTGGGCGCGATTTTGACCCACTTTAAGCGCTCAGATTTCGTTCAAACTTTGTAGACTTATCGAGGACCGGTGACAATACACTAAAAAAAAAAAATAAAAAAGTAAAAACTAAATAACAGTTTTAAAAAAAACCAAAAACACGGTTTTTATAGAAAACCGAACTTAAAAATAGAAAATAAATTTTAATAAATATAAATTAATAATAGTTTGAATAAAAAATACATTTTATTTTTAAAAAAGCGTGGAGTGCATGGTGTTAATAGTTATTTATAACTATTGACACTTATTGATAGATATGAGTAGAGTCATTATCATTTTGATTAAAAAGCACTCTATGCTTTTTTTTTAATAAAATGACTTTTTTCACACTATTACTAATTTATATTTATTAAAATTTTAATTTTTTAGTTCGGTTTTCTGTAAAAAGCGTGATTAGTTTTTTTTAACTATTTTTTATTATTTAAATAGCAGCGGTCTAGAAGTACGCTTTTATTCCACAGCACGCGAGTAATATATAAAAAATATTTACACCACGTTACCTATGTACAATACTGCAGTTATGTACACCACGAAAAGACGTAATAATTGAATGATAAACACAACGTAATTTGTAATTTATTTGTTTGTTATTTTTGCCGGATGGAGTCGGCGTTTGGATAAACCTTTCTTCTCATGAGTGTTTTAAGAAGTGGCCAAGGGTATATAGCCAATAAAATGTGAAATGGCAAAGATAACCGCGAAAGATAGCGAAATAACATTTTTGAAAAATACTACATTAAAGTTAAGCGGACGTGTGACGGGCTGTAGCGTCTATGGTGCGGATCTTCTGGTACTACCAACGCCAAACCGCTTATGGCGATTATAGCAAATCATTACTGAAAAGGCCGTTTTTTGAATTGTAATTCACTTTATTGACACTTTTGTAATGTTTTCACTCTCTTGCCGAACGTGTCGCAAGATGCGACTAAGGGAAAGTCTTGAATAATAAGCATCGATTACTAACTGATAGTAGGAATACTATATTGTAAAATATAGATGATAACTAACTATACCGGTGACATTGTCTTAGATGCGAGGAGCTTGGTACTGCGATTTCTAATCGGTTTGTCTCTAGCGTGGCTGTTATGGAAAATTACGTCTTGCGATGGAATTTTATAGTTAATTAATATCTCCACATTTTCCAAAACTGGTTTAGTGAGAGGTCTGAACAATTCAGTCCTTTAGGCCCACATTGCACCGGATCTTATTTTGTAACAGAGTGATGTCGTTATATTAGGGGAAACAACGATACGATTCGTACGTAAGTTTCAAAAAAGTCATCCACGCCTCGATCGAACTTGAGTCTCCCGATCACTCGCCAATGGTGGTTCAATGCCTATCAAACAATCATTCGGTTATCGTAGTTTGAGTAATTTTTAAATGTTTCCGTAACCAATGTAAATTTACTGATTCAGGCGACCCCTAATTACCTTCCCGATGACCCAAGAGGTTACGCAACACTTTAATTTGGCGCGAAAATATAAGATCAATCAGCAGATCCTCGATGGATATCTAGACCCTAGTGAAGCCATCACGTCTCCGAGTGTTTTCGTATGTATAATTTTTTTCTTTAAACTAAAAGATTGTTTTAAAAGTGAATTTCCTACTTTTTTCTGTACTATACCAACGTGGTTTCCACAAAATTTTTGACCAATTGTGTTATTTACAGGATTGCATTATTTATATTTAAAAATATTACATATGACTTATTTTTACACGTTATATTAACAAATTCCATTTAAAGTAACGATGATTTCTACAAAAAGTCACGATAGCCGAGTTGTTGGGTGGTCAGAATTTCGAGTCGAGAGACCCGAGTTCGATCCCCAGGTGGCAGTACCAATGAGTTTTTCAAAAACTTATGTACGAATTTCATCGTTGGCTTGGACATAAAAGGCGGCGAGGGGCTCACCACCTGTCACGTTGTCCCGAAAATATCTTCGGTGGAAGGTGGGTCAAAGGGACTTAATTGTTTAGACTTGACCTCTGTCTACCCCTGTATTGGGACTTGCGTGAAGATATTTAATTTAATTTTAAAAAATTTAATGATTTCTACTCGGTGAATTTCGTTTTAATTTAAATTTTAAAAAAATACCAATCGATGACAATAGTTTTCCTTGTAGTATTTTCACTAATATCAATGTACAAATTTGTAACATTGGGATATTCAAGGGAAATTTTTACCCTAAAGTGAAATATTGTATATTAATAAACAGTAAGATTTTACAAGGTGTGTAAAAATAACTTGTATGATGATAAAATTTCAACAAAGAATAACAATCTCTAGTGTAAAATATAATAACGCTATAGCGTTTTTTAATATTGGGAATAAAAGGATATATCTGGTTTTGGCGTTATTGGGTAGCAAGCATCTCCTCAATTCATTCATTAAAATTTTCGCTTTAAATAATATTTTTACTTACTTATAAAAATACCTTTTCATACATTTTCTAGGGTTGGGTGTTTGTGGTACCTTCGTTGTTTCTGATTCCATAATATTAGTGCTTAAGCTGCTTACTTTGGGGTATAGCATATATTTGGTACAAAGCAATGTTCACATATATTGCTTTGTACCAAATATATGCTTACCCCTACCTCAATATGTATTTAAAAAAAGGTCATATTTTGCCATATTTGTGAATACTATATACATTATGTTTTATATAAAAACATCGTGTAAACTCTATTCCAAGACGAACTTCTTCAACTTAACCTGTAATAGGGTTGTCAGTTTCTTTCAAAAGAATGATTTACATCTTTCAGTTTAGTATGGGCGAAAACTTTTCATTACTCGTTGCAGAGGTATATGGCGCAAATTTATAATTGTGACTTTGAAATTGGAACCTACATTTTTTCACTTTCAGCCATACGCACAAACTGGAAAAGAAAATGCTAAAGGAAAAGGCAAAGATGATGACGAGGAAGTTATTTACATTCTCCAACTGCCGGACTTAGAGTCTAAGTGCCCAATTCACAACCATACCGTAAAAACGCCCAGGTAAAAATTTTGCTATACTTAAATCTTTGTGTGTTTCAATAAATTAAATATAGTTGTAAAAGCCTGAGTCACATTTTCTCCTATAGTTCCCACCACTCACTGGGTATTACATTGTGTTCGTCTATTATATGTGCTGCCATCTACATTTCTTGGCAGTAAACATATTTATATCAACTTACAAAGAACGTCATCTGTAGTTGAGATTTTCTTGCTGACAAAATATCCTATTCCATAAACAGTCTGGTGGAGCAATTCTGACAAATTCGAGAGATTTCAACAGCAGTTCAACGTCAATTGATCACTATGACAGTCTATTTTATTTGGTGTTAAGTTAAAATCTAAACCCTATGACAACGTGTTTGTTTGTGAAAAAGAACATTCATCTTTTTCAAAAATATTCTCGACCAACGTATCTGAGACCACAAAGTAGACTAGACAGACTATTTTCTTCATAAAATTGTTTCATTCGGGTCCCTTTATGCAATGTGAATTAAAATTTATGTAATTACCTCAATATACAAAATGAAAATGATCACTAAAAGTTTAAATTATTATTTAAAAATAATTAAAAATGTTATTACTCATTATCTGAATTCCTTGAAGAACAATTTTGAACTGTAATGAGACTTCTTGTTCATTTGTGTCCCTATAATTTGTTATTACAATTGTTATCACTACGTATTATGGTGGTGAAATAAATTTTTGTTGTTTTAATTGTAATAATAATGAAACATAGTTTTATTACTAAGTTAACAAAAAGATAATAATTCATAAATTAAGATATAGGTATACCTTTTTCCTTATTATACACTAATATTTTACGTATTACATTAAATTAGTTTTATGATTTAAAAAATGTATATGAAATTGTGCCCTATCCGGGTTCATGTTGATACGTACATGTTATTTTAAGCACCTTCTGTACACACTTGAGAACGCAATAAATTAAATATAAATAATAAAATTAAATAAAGTAATAATAAAACAAAGTATTGAGTATTGAAACTAAGGAAAAACATTATACAATTACGTATAAGTACATTATGCATTCAAATATTTTTTTTTATTTATAGATTCATCTGGCACACCTGTAAAAGTACAAAGGCAAAATCAACGGGCGATCTGAAACGCGGCGGTGGTCCACTCAATAAACCCAAACCTTGGTTACTGAGTAGGCATACTGATTTCGATCTACTATCACAATGGTAATGGAATATTGAAAATGAAATACTGTCTGGTCATAAGTAAATTGTTACGTAAATTAATATTTAATAATCAATACACGCATTTGTTTAAATTTTGGTGCATTTTATTCGTCCGTCATCACGTCTCTGCTATTGGATATCACCGCCATCTAGATTAGTATTGGTGAATTTTTATTCAGATGATTCGAGTTACCAACTTTCGTATGGCGTCAAAAGGTGGCGCTTATTTAAACCTACCATGAATCACTTGCAATGTACCTAACACTATATAGGAACAAAATATTGTCTATTGTTATAGTAATTTTCTAGATAATTATCTTCATTGTCATCACAGCCCATGAGAAGTCCACTGCTGAACATAGGCCTCTCTAAATGGTTGCCACATAGTTTGGTCCTCCCCCCCAAACGGGTTCCCGCTTTGTCGTGGAGGTGGAGCTTAGTACACGTGGCAAGGACACCCACGGTGAACCAAGAGAAACCCACTTGGCCGGCCGAAGTGGCCGCTCCAAGTGGGCTTGAGCAGCCCACTTCGGATGCGTGTTAAAGGGCTGTGGAGAGGGAGGGTTTGCATCGTTGCCTTCGCACCGCTCTCTGAGCTCTCCACAGCCGAAATGGAGTCGCGGTGGAAGAGGAGTTTTGGTATTACGTTTCGCCATGCTACCTGTACACTGCGGCTGAGGTGGGGCCGCCGTCGAAGAAGGGTGTTGGCCACTCTCCCTCCGGCTGAAATGTGGTCTGCGGCTGCGCAGGGTGACGGGTGGGCGGGTGCTTGGTCAAGCACCCGCCTTCCTGAGGCCCAAGGCTCCCGGGTGGCGGACTCTGGGTTTTGTCACCCACGTGGGTTTTCAGGCCAAGGAGGTAGACGCGTCTGTGTTCCGGCGCGTCTAGCTTAGTGGTAGTGGGCGGGATTTTCCCCCTAGGAAGGACTGCCAAGTGCAGTCAGCGCGGGTGGGGTCGTAGATGTGTGTGAAATCTTTTAAGGAAGTCTCTTTTATCTCTATCTCATAATAGTTAGCGTCAGCTGCGCATTATTTGCACGAGCGACCTGATGCTGTTTAGTTGCACCTTGAAATACAAATAGTCTAGCTGCCCCACGCGGCTTCGCATGCGGTATAACACTTAACGCGGAATCCAAATTATATTTCTAAAATTTTAAATTAAAAAAAAGTAGCTTACGTTACTACTTATAATACATATTTTTTTTTATTTTTCGTAGAAAATTTTTTTTAATAAAGAGTATGTTACTTCTAACACCTCCAAGAATGTACATACAAAGTTTCATGATGATCGGTTGAGTAGTTTTCGTGTGAAAGCGTAACAAACAAACTTACATCATTTATAACATTAGTATGAATATATGTATATCTATACTCATATTTATATATATATATATATATATATATATATATATATATATATATATATATATATATATATATATATATATATATATATATATATATATATATATATATATATATATATATATATATATATATATATATATATATATATATATATATATATATATATATATATATATATATATATATATATATATAAATTCCTGATTTACCCAAATTTCGCACTTCGTTCTTTCTTCGTCCCTTTCAAATACCAGAACCTTAGTTTTATTAGCATTCAAACGGAGACCATTATTTTCACATTCTTCTTTCATACACGTGACTAATGTCTGTAGTTCTGATGGTGCAATAAGCACTGCATCATCAGCATAAAGCAGACAATTTACTTTTATGTCACCCATATTCACACCCAAACAGCTATCTTTCAGTTTCTGTAAACAGCTGTCGAGATACAGTATGAACAGCCAGGAAGACATGACACAACCCTGTTTTACGCCCGTTTGGACGCTAAACATGGGTGACAGGTCATGCGCTACCCGCAGACAGGTTTACACTCACAGTAAAGTGACTGCATAGCCCTTAGCAATCGACCATCCACAACATATCCCGGCAACAGTTCCCACATTTTCTTCCTTACAACCTTATCAAATGCTTTCTCAAGATCCACAATGATGAAAGCATGATGAAAGCACAGATGAAAGCTGTCCCAGACGCGTGGCTCACCATACTTGACCATTTCAGCAGTAACTCTGTCAAGTCCCGCAGCCTTACAACATTTTAAAATTCGAATCGCACATTCAATCTCTTTCATACTGATGACCTCAGTGTCATCGAGGTCCGAGTCTGGCGTACCAGTCACGGCGTCACCCCCGGATCCCCCAGTAAGATCATCACACGCATACATCTCTATAAAATTCGCTCCATCGCTGCATGACGTCCTATTTTTCTGGCGAGGACGTCATTGGTTCCCGAAAGTACTTTATTCATTCCTAAGGCTGTCGCACCACTCCGGGTCCTTCCAACCTCTTTCCAGAAGAGTTTGGAGTTCTCCTTGAAGTTGTGCCACAACCTTTCATCCGCTTCCATTCTACTCCTTTCACGCACTTCCACAATCAATGCTTTCGTGTGAACTTTCTGGAGCTTATATCTTTCTTTCCTCTTCTCTCTCATTACTAGAGCAAGAATATATATATATATATATATATATATATATATATATATATATATATATATATATATATATATATATATATATATATATATATATATATATATATATATATATATATATATATATATATATATATATATATATATATATATATATATATATATATATATATAAAGTGAAGATAATATTTATTTATCTTCACACACAGAACCTGACGGGGTAGCCAGACATGTGAGATAAAATTAAATTAGTGATATTTGAGAAAGAGAATAAGCGAATCGGAATTTCGAGTCGAGGGACCCGAGTTCGTTCCCATGTGGCAGGCACGTACCAATGGGTTTTTCAAAACATTTATGTACGAATAACGATAATATAGTACGAATAGATAAGAAAAAAAAATAACCTTAATATTTCCAATACTCTCTACTCCTTGTGGCATGATATTAAGAACTTTGGTTGCATTTCAACGTTGAATAAATAAATAAATAAATATCTTCACACAATTTCCAATACAGGGGTAGACAGAGGTCTAGTATATACAGTTAAGTCCCTTCGACCCACCTTCCACCGAAGATATTTCCGGGACAACGTGACAGGTGGTGAGCCCGTCGCCATCTTTACGTCCAAGCCAACGATGTAATTCGTACATAAGTTTTTGAAAACCCCATTGGTACGAGCCTGCCACCTTGGGATCGAACCCGGGTCTCTTGATTTGAAATTCTGACCACCCAACCACTCGGCTATCGTGAGGCAGCTGAATCGGGTAAATGGCGAAAATATGAGTCTTTGAAAGGAGACTATACATTTGTTCCATTTACCGTAAGAGACAATCGGTCCGTGGTGTCCCCGCGCGATACAATTTCTAAAGGAATTGTATCCGCGACTTATCGTTGCCGCTGGTGACAAGAGGGCTGGTTCTTTTCTCGCTCAACGGTTAAGTCTAGCCATTCAACGTGGAAATGCAGTCAGCGTTCTTGGTACCATGCCACGAGGAGTATGGGAAGTATTGTAAATATTAACATAAAGTCTGTAAATAAAGTATTACATAGTAACACTATCTTCGTAATATGTCATATGTCACTGGTTTGACATTTAATGTCATATCTATAAGAGATATGCACTATAAATAGAGATATGAATAGAAATATAAATATACTATATATTAGATACACAAAAAGGGAACTCGATATCAAAGCATTAACTGTTTCTTCATAAGAAGAGAGAATGTATTTAATATTGTAGTATTTGAACTAAATCAACAATTGATCAGACTCTGTTCCGTCATCCGTCAACCGTCACGCCGTCACCCGTCATTTGGTGTTTTCGATTATCAAAAATATTATTATTCGCTATTAGACAATTGTGCCTCATATTCTATGATTATTTTATAGTGCCTATAATAATTATTATCTGTGCTTTAAATGAGATATAGCCCCTGAATACGATAGGAGAGGTCGGTGGGTCAATAAAAATGTATTTGTAGATTTTAGGTTTTCGTCATGGTATTTGCTCTTTGCATAAAGAAGTACTAAGCTATGGCTTTATATAAACGCATGTAAGTTTGCTAATAAATGTGATGCTGTACAACTTGAGCTGTTTACGCTGGTATATAAAAGTGTATGTCATTTTTGTCATTATTATGTTTTTGCGTGTTGTGCTGATTGATAAATTTTAGTTATATAACAGCCCTTTGTTAATTGTCAATAAGTTTATAACACTAATAAATAATATATTCCAAAAATTCAAGTTTAATTAATTTCTTGTTGTTTATTTTCTTTTACTTCCCTTTTTCTTCTGTGTATGTTGCTTATGGCAAATTTGTTGTACTTTTTATATACCAAGTATCAGTCTAATAGTTCAGATAAACCTTTATTGCGACTAAATTTTTATGTCATAAATATTATTGTATTACAATAGTATTAATTCTTAAAGTTAATCACTGTAATTTTTAAATCATTATCATATAATTTACTTTACATTTAGTCAAATTAGTGTTAAAATAAACTTTCGCTCCTTTGTGATGCGTTATATTCATTACAAATTCAGTGTTCCTTTTTTTTCTTTGCAGCTTACAATACTGAACACCTCAGAGCAAATTCCATGTCACCAAAAGACCAGTAACCTTAAAAATATAAGTGAACACTATCCTTTTCAAATTAGTCATGCATGGGCTGTAAAAAAGATAGTCATAAAATTATTGTTAACATGTTTACCTAAATTTAATATATATTAAAAAAGATATGCTGAAATTGACACTCAGTTTTTACAGATGCTTGATGCCCGTATGTGAAAACATTAGTTATAATATAACACATGTCAGAAACTTCTCCCACCTAAATTGTAAAAGAAAAACATGCAGTTCAATATTCAATCAGAGCTCAACACTTATACCATTCATTCATACCAATCAACAGTGGAGGTTGCTAACTAATATAAAGAAGAGCTGCCGCCTCAAGAAGCCACATAATAATTCAAATGCGGGGAAGATAGACAAACAAATGAGTGATTCATTCCAACCAACCTTGAATCATGTTAGTTATGGAGGGCAATTTGAAGTGTAAGCACAACAGAATTACAGTTATTTTTATTTTTTTTCGGTGTAATAAAATCATATGCCGTATATATATTTTTCACCTTGACTTTGACTTTGCTGTTCATTTCGTATGTAAAATATTTATTTTTTATTTCTAAATTTGTGTTGCAACTTCACATTGAATAGATTTTGAAACTAACTTTTTAAATATAAATGAACTCATGTTCCTGTTAGTGCACCAGAAGATGAAAGTAATTCTTGGATTCAGTATAATGCATCGGGATCTATAGCTGATAGTGAAAATATAAATAAGAGAAGGGAAGTGCTTCCAAAGTTTAGGATATGGGAAACAGTGGGAAAAGGAAATGGCACATGTGAAGGTATGTTCTGTAGATTACTTAAAACTTTGATTACATGTCAATATGATTGATAAAATTCAAGAGCTGTTGTACCCTAATTGTATATACCCTTAAAAATATCTTCACATTATTCCCAATACTGGGGTAGAGAGAGGTCTAGACTATTGAGTCTTCATTTCACCTTACACCAAAGACAGTTTTTTGTCAAAAACAGGCCTTTTTGTCCAAGCCAAAGATATAAATATAAAAAAGTATTGATATTAGCCGACCTCCTCTGGATCGAACTTGGGTCTTTCTGCCTGACTTCCCATCACCCATCCACTCGGCTATTGTGACTACATGTTTATTTCGTATTTTCTATTTTTGTATTGTACTCAAATTTATTTTTTTGAGAACTAAGAAGCCCTATTAATTTTACTATGCTCTGTCTCTTTCCTCATCTTCTCATAAAATGAGATAGAGGGATAGAGAGAAAACATATGTGTAAGCAATATTGGTTGCTATTTGTGGCAGGTTTGAGAAGTACGCCATACAGTAAATTATAATCAAAAATATTTACTAGGTCTGATAATTTTTTTATTTATCTGAAAAATGTTTTACATCATTCAAACATCAGATTGTTTTTTTTACTGGCTTATACTGAAATAATAGTGATTTTGGTAAAGTTTATGTCATGAAGGTGTTTCTTCTGATAAGGATATATTCTGCTCTCTCATTACAACAAACACTCCTATGGAGTGTTTGTGTTTTTTATACATGTTGGTATAGTTGATAGTGTTCATTAGAAAAATTAAATTACAAATAGTCTGTAATGTTATTTTACATTTAATAGTATTATTATTAATGATTTAACATATAATTATTCTGTATTGTTGTTTACCTTGGGAAATATGT
The DNA here is from genome assembly GCA_029286605.1 of Sericinus montela. Lineage (NCBI taxonomy): Eukaryota > Metazoa > Arthropoda > Insecta > Lepidoptera > Papilionidae > Sericinus > Sericinus montela. Next base: position 4,916,734 of record JAGSMR010000009.1, read on the forward strand.
TTCTGAAAAACAATAAGATGTTCTGCCATTAGCATAATATAAATCATTTGTAGATTATAGCTGTTTAAAATGAAATGCCACATCTAGTATTTCAATGCACCTGGATTCTTGTTATTCAGGATGAATAAACATAAATAAGTAAACCTGAATTTGTGGCATTGGTGGTACATTTCTTTTCTGCCACGGCAGTAGACTTCTCTGCTTAGTGGTTGTCTGAGTTATTACCACTCTCTTACTCATTTCTGCTGCCAAATGGCATGATAGAGTTTGAGTGTGTATGGTATTTAGAGCTGGTGTAATTAAGGGCTATGAGGCATTCAATCGCAAATGGTGTAACTGTATGAATGAGTTGTAGAAGAATAATACTTATGTTTGCACCATAGTTGAAAATCAGAAGCAGCCAAATATACACTTTTAATGGGAGATATTTCCTTCAGCTTGGGAATTGTCTGGTTTATGTAATGGCAAGGTCGAACATTTAGAAAGTATGAATGAGGAATGAGAAAACCATAATTATGGCACAGAAGGAAATAGTAACATTAGAAAGGGTCAATCTAGGTTGTAATTTATTGAAACAATTGGCGATATGCTGAAGAAGGGCCAATTCAATAGTAACTATAATTATGAGATTCAAATATAAGTCCTGTGGTCTCTGAAACTAGTATTTACAAGCCCTGGTATATTAGTTAGCATCACCTGTGATTGTTGAACGATGTTTGGAGTTGTCTATGGCCAACAGTAAGTTTATCATTACTCGTAAAGTTGGCTGTGTGACCGTTTCTCATGCTAATTTAATTAAAAACAATATATATTTTTACAATTGTTTGATTTTAGGGAGCAGTTTTAGGTTTAAAATAGTATCATATAACGTCCTGGCGCAATACCTGTTAGAGTGTCACCCGTATTTGTACACGCAGTGCTCCCCACGGGATCTGAAGTGGAAGGTTCGGGCGGCTAGGCTTTATGACGAAATTCTGACCCTATCACCTGATGTGAGTTGCTAATTATTTTTTTTTCTATTTTCATGAGGGTAATATCTTCTTCTATTAGGAGATATATGTACCTATCAGGAGTCCATGCTGAAGATAGGTAAATGTTTGCCACAAGGAACGGTCCTGAGCCACCTGCTTCTATCGATTCCTTGTGAGGAATCATCGTGCAGTTCGTCACTCCATCTTGAGGGTGGTCATCCTATACTGTGTTTGCCTATACAAGGTTGCCAGTAGATAATCTTTTTTCCAACAGTTATCGTTTCTAGTAGCTATTATTGAATATGTTTAAAAATGCGTCCTTACACCAATCCCAATACAGGGGTTGACAGAGTTCTAGAAGTGAAGTCCTTCCGACTCACTTTCTACCGAACATATTTTTTGGAACGACGAGTCCGGTGACGATCCCGTCGCTCTTTTTATGTTCAAGCCAACGATATAAACCGTACATTAGTTGTTGAAAAAAAAACCATTGATACGAGCCTACCTGGGGATCAAACTCGTGTCACTCATTTCGAATTTCAATCACTTAACCTATATTTAAATAATCACAATTTAAAAAATCACAAATATAAATAGTAATTAAAATAAATATCTTCACGCAATTCCCATTACAGGGGTAGACAGAGGTCTAGTCTAGACAATTAAGTCCCTTTGACCCACCTTCCACCGAAGATATTTTCGGGACAACGTGACAGGTGGTAAGCCAGTCGCCGTCTTTATGTCCAAGCCAACGATTTAATTCGTACATAAGCCAAAACCCATTGATACGAGCCTGCCACTTGGGGATCGAACTCGGGTCTCTTGACTCGAAATTCCGACCACCCAACCACTTGAATATCGTGACCTCGCTATATTTAAGTTTATGTTTTTAAGTCTTTCAATATTTGTTTCCTGTAATTAATATAAACTCCTGTTTTGTAGATTTTGTGCCTTCAAGAAGTTCAAGTGTCCCACTTGCAGAGTTTCTACTCGAAGTTTGAGGAGATCGGTTACTGTGGTATATTTAAGCAGAAAACTGGGCACAGACAGGATGGCTGCGCGATATATTTCAAACGTTCCATGTTCCGCTTAGAGGATCACATAAGTGTAAGATTTATTTGTTTTCACTATTTATTCTTTGTCGTATATACTTTGTCATGAGTTTATTTTATTCTTTGATTTAAGAACTTAAATTTAATTATCGAATGCGATTTTTAATTTATTACCGTTTCGTAATGGAGCTCCTCCGAAAAAGTAAAATCAGGAGAACATTTTTTTGTATTTTATTGGTACTGTACCATATTGTACCGGATACTCTTTATACTAGCTTATATTTCGCTTCGCTCACGTTGTTTTTCCAAACTATTAAAGTGATAACCCTTATCATTAGAAAGTAAATATCATTCATTCATATCGGCTTGATAAAGTCCACTGCAGGACAAAGGCCTCTCCCATAGGGAGGAATTGCCATAATCGCCACGCTTGGCAAGCGGATTGGCGATCGCAGTACCAGACCACTAGCACCTTAGACGCTGTCTGATAATTTTAGTCGGATATTTTTAGAGGCATGTATCGGTTGCCATAACGATATTTATAGCTGTTTCCCTTATTCGCCTCTTACGACATACACGGGAAGAAAAAGAGTGATAATATTCTTACGCCGTTACCACACGGAACAAGTAAATATAATTATAATATACTTATTTCTCAAACGATCAATTTGTTTCATGCGGTACTTACTTGAAAGCTACGTAACCCGAAAGTACGTAAGTCGTAGATGAGACGAGATGACTCGTACTTTTGCGCTTTTCGAAATTTATGTCTCTGTGTTTTCTAGGCTTTGACACTGACAATCGGAATTTTAAGCAAGAGACCCCGAGTTCGATCCGCAGGTTGTAGGCTCGTAACAATAGTTTTCTTTAAAACTTATGTATGATTTATATCGTAAGCTTAGACATAAAGAAGGCGAAAGCCTCACCAGTAGTCTTCGGTGAAAGCTGGACAGAAGACTTAATTGTATAGACCTCTATCTACCCCAGTACTGGCAATGGTGTGAAGATATTTTTATACTTATGTTTATTATAAAAATAAAAAATAAATAAAATATCTTCACGCTATTCCCACTACAGGGGTAGACAGAGGTCTAGTCTAGACATTGAAGTCCCTTCGACCCACCTTCCACCGAAGATATTTTCGGGACAACGTGACAGCAGGTGAGCCCGTCGCCGTCTTTATGTCCAAGCCAACGATATAATTTGTACATGGGTTTTTAGAATAACCCATTGGTACGGCCACATGTGGATCGAACTCGGGTCTCTTGACTCGAAATTCCGACCACCCAACCACTTGACTATCGTGACTTGATGTTTGTTTGTGATTGTGTTTATTATATAAATCATAATCAATATAATCCAGTTCTAAACAAGTTAACAAATATTCAGGTCTCGGCTACTGAGACGCATTCCATAAAATAATCCATATAAATTAACGTTTTACGTTTTTGTGTACCCTTCGCGTTATTAACAACAGATTAAGCAAAAATATTTGTGCCAATTTTACAACCCAATCGGGGCTTTGTTTTTGTATTAATTTACCGTAAAAGATAAATTGAATTATGTCATAATGTTTTATAAGCTTTATTAAAATCTTTTTAACTCTGTCTATTTCACTATTGGGATTATATAGTGGGGTAGATAGAGGTTTGACAATTAAGTTTTTTTAGTGGTAGAGCCACGCATCAGCTTTTGTTGTTGCATGAATGAGCCGGCTCGACCGGGGACGTAGCACGACCTCACAGAATACCGGCGTGAAGTAGAAGTCTAACAAACTTCTGCGTTTCGCCTGGTGAGTGCAGGTAACCGGAGGCCCACACACCCCCAACCCCCAGAATTGAGGGGGGGGGGGGGGACAATCTAAGGCCGGCTAACTAACGCATCTGCTATGCCTCTGGTATTGCGAGTGTTCATGGGCGGCGGTAATCACTTACCATCATGTGAGCCGCCTGCTCGTTTGCCAGCCATTTCTATATATGTATATATATAAAGTTCTTTAGATCCACCTTTAAGCGAAACATATTTGGGACAATGTCAGTATTAGTGTCCAAGCCAATATACTTAACAATATCGGTTCAATATACTTATATAAAGATATAAACATCCATGACTCGAGTACAAATATTCATATTCACCACAAAATATTAGCCTAAACCGAAATTCGACCCCGTAACCCCAAGGTTCGAAGGCAGAGTCATCACCAACTCGGTTACCAGATATTAACAAAAGGATTTATGAAAAAAGAATAGTATTTTTGGATCATTTAAATATTAGTAATACAGGAAATGTTGCGTAAAAATCAGATGTGAAATTTAACTTAATAAAGTTATTCAAAACAAACGTTTACATCTCGAATGACCTTAACTTGAAGCTGTTATAACAATTGAAGTATTAATATGAACTGGTATCTCTGGGGTCAGTGGGCTCTAATTTACATAGGCGCGTGCAAGAAACAAGAAGTAGTAAAAGCTATAGTATAGTATAGACTATTTTTACTCATTTTAGCATATTCGATATTCACTTGCATTATTAAATATGACGCTTTTTTTTGGGAACAATAATGTTAAAATAAAATGTCAAATATTTACTATTTTTTTTTCATCTAGCAAGTATCGATATTCGCTTGCATTACTAAATAGAGTATTTTAAAAGCTTGTAGTATAATAAATATTTAACTGTGTAGTATAATTTTTTAACAATTAATTAGAAATGATGGTGGAAGGTGGGTCAAAGGGACTTAATTGTCTAGCATAGACCTCTGTCTACCCCTGTATTGGGAATTGAGTGAAGATATTTATTTTATTTATTTAATTAGAAATAAAATGTTAATCTTTTTTTTAAGATTCACAAGTGAAGAAAATTACTTCCGTATTTACCCATACTAAAATACTAGCTATATAAATAGTAGACGAATAAATTCATGGTCGGCTAAATTCAGAGAATGACAAACATTAAGCAGAAGCCATAGACTATTGGTTCCTCTATTGGAGAAAAAAGGGTTATGTAAATTTTTCACCGCCACTAAATTCGTCCTTTACATATATACATATCGTTATGTTAAAGTCCACTGCAGGACATAGGCCTCTCCCATAGGAAGGATTTGCCATAATCGCTACGCTTGGCAAGCGGATGGGCGATCGCAGTACCAGACCACTCGCACTTCAGACGCTGCTGCCCATTTTCGGTCGTATAATTTTGGTTTGATATTTTTGGAGATGGTTATCCCGCTATCTATCGGTTGCCATAACGATATTCAAGGCTGTTTTCCTTAGTCGCGTCTTACGACATCCTCGGAAAGAATGGGAGTTGTAATATTCGTACGTTAACACGGGGAATTCGACCTCTAATGTTGTTAATAATTTTTATTTGTGATTATAAAGTGATAAATTTGACCACTAGGGTCCTAACGCTCTGACGCGTGTAAACATAAACGACATACACTAAAAACAATCTCGACAAATCAACAACTTACATATACACAATAGAATTGTTTGTTTATATAGGAATGTGGTATCGACAAAAGCCGTTCGGTATTGGAAACCCTTCGATAGTCGAAAGGCGCGCATGAAGTAAGTCAAGGCGACATTGTCGGTGCGTACACATGGCCCTTACTTGTCGCTCTTGAGACGCAGTTACCCGAATTGATAATGTTATATTGTGTATGCCCCAGTTTATTACGCACTTGACGTAACTCCACTCGCTCTGTGTCGCGTTTATTTTTTTTAATCTTCAGACATATTTCTAATACTGGAGTAGACAGATTTTTCGACGGTTAACGCCCTTTAACCGATTTCTCAGCGATTTTTGGGACAATGTGACAGACGGTGAGCTTATCGCCGTCGTAGTGTCCAAGCCAACAGTACTACATATTAGCTAGTACTACATATAGCCAAGATACTACATATTCATTTTTTTAAATAAATTAGATAAATATTCATATATGTGTGGTCGGAATTTGTAGTCAAGAGACCCTAGTTAGATCCCCTGGTGGCAGGCCCGTACCAATGGGTTTTACTAAAAAACTTATACACGAATTATATCGTTGGCTTGGACATAAAAACGGCGACGGGCTCACCACCTGTCACGTTACCCCGAAAATATCTTCGGTGGAAGGTGGGCCAAAGGGACTTAATTGTCTAATTAGTCCTCTGTCTACCCCTGTATTGGGGATTGCGTGAAGATATTTATTTATTTTAATATTCATATAAATATGTAAACTACATGACGACTACAAACACTCATATTCACCATACAAATGTTTGCCCTTAATTTCGAAGGCAGGGTCACAACCAAGTAGGTTATCGTTTCAATTGATGTAAAAATTTTTCTTCACAAATCACGATAATCGAGTGGTTGGGTGATCGGAATTCGAGTTGAGAGACTCGTGTACGATCCCTAAGGCTCGTACCAATGGGTTTTTATAAAACGATGTTGACTTATGTACGATTTATATGGTTGGTTTGGATATAAAGACGGGGACGTTACGGACGGACGCCTATTGTGATTATAATAAACTATTGAGTCTTCAAAAATTATTATTATATTCAATAAATATGGTTACAATATATTTGCATTTATAAGTACACGTGTAAAATTTCGTGACTATCTCGTCTGGATATCGAGATAACGTCAACTAGTGGAAAATATTCGTACAGGAGCAATGAAACACGTGTATTTTTGACAATGTTTTTTTTTTAGTATATCTTGATTGGGCACAAAGGCTTCTTCCACTTTGCCATTGTCATTTTGATTCCTGCGCGCCAAATGACCCTGATCTTTGGTCGCCTTTGTGTTAAATTTCGGCTCGAATTCGATCGCCGGTGACACGTAGCATGAAGTTAAAATGTTCATATGTAAGTAGTCTGACTTTGCGGGTCAACCATCAAATAATGTACAATCTTGATGTTTACCACCTAACAATACTTACATGAATAATTTCTAACACTAATAGACGGATGATTAAGTAACGAAAATTTTGTAGATAAAATTTTTCCATAAGACCAATTTGAATTGACAAGAAACTGATATATTCACGCTATTTAATTCTTAATACTGGAGTTGACGGAGGTCTAGGCAATTAAGTCGCATACGTTTAAAAACTACGAACCTTCCAACTGAGAGTCGTACTCGGGTCTCTTGACTTTCGGTCATTTTCAAGTGTATTTTTTTTATTTAAAATTATAATATATATGTAATCCTGCATAAGTTTTTAAAAACTTTTTGATACGAACCTACCAACTGAGCTTCGTACTCGAGTCTCTTGACTCGACTTCTGATCATTTTCAAGTGTATTTTTTATTTACAATTATACTATATCAACACTCGTAAGTCACGATAGCCGAGTGGTTGGGTGGTCGGACTTCGAATCGAGATACCCGAGTTCGATCCCCAGGTGACTGGTTCGTACGAATTATATCTTTGACTTGGACATAAATACGGCGACGGGCTCACCACCTGTCCCGTTGTCTCGAAAATATTTTCGGTGGTAGGGTGGGTCAAAGGGACTTATTGTCTAGACTAGACTTCTGTCTACCTCTGTATTGGGAATTGCGTGAAAATATTTATTTATTTTAATATTCATATAAATATATAAACTACATGATTCGACTACAAACATTCATATTCACCACACAATTGTTTGCCTTTAACTTCGGAGGCAAGTTCACTACCTCTGTATTGGGAATTGCGTGAAAATATTTATTTATTTATTTTAATATTCATATAAATATATAAACTACATGATTCGACTACAAACATTCATATTCACCACACAATTGTTTGCCTTTAACTTCGGAGGCAAGTTCACTACCAACTAGGTTAGCGTTTCAACTGAAGTAAAAATGTTTCGATCCCTAAGGCTCGTACTAATGGGTTTTTACAAAACGATGTTGACTTATGTTCGATTTATATGGTTGGTTTGAAAATAAAGACAGCGACGGGCTCCGCACCTATCACGTTGTCCTAAAAATGTCTTCGGTGTAAGCTGGGTCGAAAAGACTTAATTTTCTAGACCGCTGTCTACGCCTGTATTGGGAATGGCGTGAAAATATTAGAGTATTTATTTTTATTTATGTAGAATTTACAATTGGTCCTTAATGTCTTTCTGATTGTTTGTGGTTTTTAAAACCTACAATTACTTAGAAATTAAATTAATAGTGAAGTGTACGGACGCGTTGTTACTCTACCATTTTAGTAGCTCCTACCATTTTTCCTTAGGTGCATGTCTTTTCATTACAGTCTTGCCAATATCTACTACCAATTCATTGTCTTACTAGTTCGTGATTTATCGACGGGTATTCTTTTGCCTTGCAAACTCATTTGTTTTTTTTTCGTGTTCATTTGTATTTGTCTTAAACTCTTGTATTTTGTTTGGAAGTTTAGATGTGAAAATTTTATAGTTTTCATATTTGTGGCCATTTAAAATGAATTCTTCAAATAGATTTAAATAGATTAGAAATTAAGTTGAGAGATCGACGGACAAGTTTGTGACCTAACCTACAAGGGTTCCCTTTTCATACCCTATTCTGAAGATGATTTATTAGCCGTGTGGTATCATAAGGTATCTTAGTATATAATTCTTATATACTAAGAATGGGGATAGCCCGTGGTTGCAGTACGAGGACTAAGCAAACGCCTTAAACATGCAATACCGACAGATGGTGGCACAACCATCTATAAAGACTAGGTCATATTGGTGAGGAGCATCGTATAAAGGGATCTTTAGGAATTTCTGGTAATGCGAACGTCAAACCGCTTGTCGAGCGCGGCGATTATTCCCAGCCTTAACTTATCAGATTCTATATAATTTATAATCTTTTTTTCTTCCTAATGTTGTACAAATATTTAACTATTTTACTTATAAGTTTAGTTTCAAGACAATTATTTAAAAATATATAAGTAATTGGGCCCTATCTGTGTTCATGTGGATGAGTGTTATTAAAAATCCATTGGTTCAAATGTGTAGGAAATATAACGAAATTACTATTAGCAACACAAATATAGATGTATTTATTTCGAATTTGAACACATATAAGTCAAGTGTTTGGAAAGCCCTCTTGTAAATGCTTAGTGATTTCTGTATTTGTGATTTTTGTTTTATTATATCTATGTGTAAATTTTCTAAAAATTTTTTTTCATTACTTATATTTAAGTGTAAGAAAGAAAACACCGTGTCCTTGTTTTAAATCTGTATACACATAGTTTGGACAAGGACTGTTCAATACCTTAGAGTTTTAATCTTATCATGTAATTGTCTTAGTCTGTTTTGTGTATAATAATAAATAAATAAATAAATAAATAAAAACCTATATAACACACGAGAACGAAATAACCCATTGTGATTATAATTAACTATTGAGTCTTCAAAAATTATTATTATTTTTAATGAATACGGTAACAACATATTTGTATTTCTAATTACACGTGTAAAATTTCGTGACTATCTCGTCTGGATATCGAGATAACGTCAACTAGTGGAAAATATTCGAACAGGAGCAATGAAACACGTGAATTAATTTTTGACAATGTTTTTTTAGTATATCTTGATTGGGCACAAAGGCTTCTTCCACTTTGCCATTGTCATTTTGATTCCTGCGCGCCAAATGACCCTGATCTTTGGTCGCCTTTGTGTTAAATTTCGGCTCGAATTATATCGCCGGTGACACGTAGCATGAAGTTAAAATGTTCATATTTTAAGTAAGTAGTCTGACTTTGCGGGTCAACCGTCAAATAATGTACAATTAAAAAAAATACATGAATAATTTCTAACACTAATAGACGGATGATTAAGTAACGAAGATTTTGTAGATAAAATTTTTCCATAAGACCAATTTGAATTGATAAAAAAAGATATCTTCACACCATTTCCAATACTGGAGTTGACGGAGGTCTAGGCAATTAAGTCGCTTAGACCCATCTTTCACGGAAGAAATTTTATGAGATCACTGGAGACCGGGGGTGAGCCCGTCGCTGTATTGTGTCCAAATCAATGATTGAAATCCTGCATAACTTTTTAAAAACTTTTTGATACGAACCTACCAACTGAGCGTACTCGGGTCTCTTGACTCGACTTCTGATCATTTTCAAGTGTATTTTTTATTTACAATTATACTATATCAACATTCATAAGTCACGATAGCCGAGTGGTTGGGTGGTCGGACTTCGAGTCGAGATACCCGAGTTCGATCCCCAGGTGACTGGTTCGTACTAATTATATCGTTGACTTCGACCTAAAGACGGCGACGGGCTCACCACCTGTCACGTTGTCTCAAAAATATTTTCGGTGGAAGGGTGACCCACCCTTAATTGTCTACACTAGATTTCTGTCTACCTCTGTATTGGGAATTGCGTGAAGATATTCATTTATTTATTTATTTTAATATTCATATAAATATATAAACTACATGATTCGACTACAAACATTCATATTCACCATACAATTGTTTGCCTTTAAATTCGGAGGCAAGTTCACTACCATCTAGGTTAGCGTTTCAACTGAAGTAAAAATGTTTCGATCCCTAAGGCTCCTACTAATGGATTTTTACAAAACGATGTTGACTTATGTTCGATTTATATGGTTGGTTTGGATATAAAGACGGCGACGGGCTCACCACCTGACACGTTGTCCTAAAAAATTTCTTCAGTGGAAGCTGGGTCGAAAAGACTTAATTTTCTAGACCGCTGTTTACGCCAGTATTGGTAATGGCGTCAAAATACTAATATATTTATTTTTATTTATGTAGAATTTACAATTTGTTACTCCTTGAACCTCGCATGGAATGCCTTACAGCTCCTACCGTTTTTCCTTAGAGGTGCATGTCTTTTCATTACAGTCTTGTCAATTTCTACTACCAATTCATTGTATTACTAGTTCGTGATTTATCGACGGGTTTTCTTTTGTCTTGCAAACTCACTTGTTTTTTTTCGTATTTATTTGTATTTGTCGTTTGTGTTATTTTTAATTCTTATATTTTGTTTGAAAGTTTAGATGTGAAAAATTATATAGTTTTCATAGTTGACGCACGTTGAGTTTTCATAGTTTTCATAGTTGTGGCACGCACCTGTTTGAAAGATGACCTTGTCTCAAAAATGGATAAGGGCGTGCTTCGATGGTTTGGGCACGTTGAGCGAATGAGTGAAGACCGAATGGTTAAGAAAATACATAGCGCGAAAGTTAATATTAAAAGGTGTCGAGGTAGACCGACAATAACTTTCGAAGACCATGTGAGCAAATTGCTCGAAGAGGGGAGGGTCAAGAGTACTCGGATACCTAGACGTACATGTATGAAGAAGATGATGAATCTGAAGGAAGCGAAAGAAGTATGTAGGGATCGTGACACTTGGCGATCTGTTCTCTCTGGCTACCCCGTCAGGGATTGTGCGTGAAGATAAATAAATAAATAAATAGTTGTGGCCATTTAAAATTAATTCTTCAAATAGATTTAAATAGATTAGAAATTAAGTTGAGAGATCGACGGACAAGTTCTTGACCTAACCTATATGGGTTCCCTTTTCATACCGTATTCTGAAAATGATGTATTAGCCGTGTGATATCATAAGGAGTATAAAAGAAAGGGGGTAGCCCGTGATGGCTGTACGAGGACTAAGCGAAACGCCCTAAAAATACAATACCGACAGATGGCGCCATAACCATCTATAAAGACCAGGTCATATTGGTGAGGAGCATCGTATAAAGTGAATCCTTTATGAATGTCTGGCGAACGTCAAACCGCTTGTCTAGCGTGGTTACTATTCCCAGCCTTCCCTTATCAGATTGTATATAGTTAATATAGTTTTCTTCCCAATTTCATACAAATATTTAACTTTCTTGCTTATAAGTTTAGTTTCAAGACAATTATTAAAATATATATAAGTAATAAGTAATTTTAAAAACCTTCTGTATAACACACGAGAACGTAATAACCTATTGTGATTATAATAAACTATTGAGTATTCAAAAATTATTATTATGTTTAATAAATACAGTTACAACATATTTGCATTTCTAAGTACACGTGTAAAATTTCGTGACTATCTCGTCTGGATATCGAGATAATGTCAACTAGTGGAAAATCTTTGAACAGGACACGTGTATTAATTTTTGACAATGATATTTTAGTATATCTTGATTGGGCACAAAGGCTTCTTCCACTTTGCCATTGTCATTTTGATTCCTGCGCGCCAAATGTCCCTGATCTTTGGTCGCCTTTGTGTAAAATTTCGGCTCGAATTATATCGCCGGTGACACGTGGCATAAAGTTAGAATGTTCAAGTGTTAAGTAAGTAGTCTGACTTGGCGGGTCAACAGTTAAATAATGTACAATCTTGATGGTTACCACCTAACAATACTTACATGAATAATTTCTAACACTAATAGACGGATGATTAAGTAACGAAAATTTTGTAGATAAAATTTTTCCATAAGACCAATTTGAAATGATGAGAAATCTTCTCGCTATTTCCAATACTGGAGTTGACGAAGGTCTAGGCAATTAAGTCGCATACGTTTAAAAACTTTAAGATACGAACCTACCAACTGAGAGTTTTCAAGTTATTAATTTAAAATTATAATATATCAACATTCATATGGAATTTTCCCGGGGTCAGACCTATGTATTTAATACCAGTAAGGTTCGTGTTAGTATTAGTAATACGTAATTAGTATTACTTCGAAACAATCTATTGAAGAGTATTGGCATAGAACATTTCAGCTTCTAAAACCTTATCACTCTATGTTTAAGGTAGAACATTACATGGATGCCCAATAAGATCTGTCTACTTTTTGTACCAGATAAAAATTAACCTTGATAGGGAAAAATTAATTTGTTTGATTTTCTTTTATTTCCTATAATGTAATTTTATTTTATTTGCTATAATGCAGTTGAAGTACTGTCGGATGATATTCATTATTTATTTTCATTTTAAATTTATTATTTTACGCTTTTGCAATTCTATACATAAATTACTTAATATTCAATAGAAATTAATATACCACTTCGCGTGCAATAATGTAATTTTTTCATTGCATTTTTTGTTATTTCATTGTTCAATTCCGAAGTGTTTGTATGCTCGGTCATGGTAGAGCCATTATCGACACTTCGATGCCCGATGCTTTGTGCTATAGCGAAAGATTTTATCTATCATTTGATAACATTACTGTTTGTTTTGATCGCACTGCGAACGGAATGCCGTTTTCATTTAGCGATTTCCAACACTAATTATAAATAAATACATATATAGATAGGGACAACATTACATACATTGTTGACCCCAAAGTAAGCAGCTTAAGCACTTGTATTATGGAATCAGAAACAACGAAGGTATCACAAACACCTGAACCCGAGTAAATGTAGAAAATGTGTTTTCTAGATTGACCCGACCGGGAATCGTACCCGGTGCCTTATCGATGGCGACACCTTGAAAACTGGCGTGTACGCCACTCGTTCACGGAGGTCGTCAATGATATTCGTATATTTAGAGGAAAATAACTGTCAATCAGTTTTTTTATGTTAAAACTATTGTTTATTCATCTATCATTTAGTTTCGTAAGTTGTTTACGTTTTTTTTTGTGCAGTGGATTTTGTGAGCAGAGTTTTGTTGTAAATATCGCATACATAATGGCTTGCAAAAGTCCACTGCAATACGTAGACTTTTGTAAAGAAGGCTATGCCTTAAACGCCACGCTTGGCAAGCGGATAGGCGATCGCAGTACCAGACACATTGCACTTTAGACGCTGCAGCGTTTCACCAATCCACTGAATCTCTTCTAGTGTTTTACAATATGGTTAGTATAACCATATTGTGAAACACCGCCAGTTCGATAGCCAATTTCTCTTCCGAGGACGTATTTCTCGACACTCACAGGAAGACCTGAACTAGAAATGGACAGGTAAATTCTTAAGTCGTTACTATACGACAAAATAAATACATAATTAGGGACAACATCACATTCATTGCTCTGATCCTAAAGTACACAGGTAAAGTACTTGTGTTATGAAATCGGAAACCGCAATCACCCAAACCGGATACAATGTAGAATGGTTTTTCTACATTGACCCGTCCGGGAATCGAACCCGGTGCCTTATAGATGGCGACACCTTGAAAACTGGCGTGTGCGCTATTCGTCCACGGAGGTCGTCAAAATACCATCGCAACTATAGTTGCTTTTTCTCGAATATTTACACGTTATTACTTCGGTAGGAAATTAATTGAAGCTGTTTTATTTTCAATACTTTATATACAGAAACAAATTATGTTTTTATTTACAATACTTATTAACTAAAATCTACAATAATCGTACAGCCCTTCTCGTGTAACGCTGGCTGCATTTCCACGTTGAATGGCTAGACTTCAAGCTTTTTGATTGTTCTATATTAAAATGTTTCTTTCGATGTAATGCGAACTGTATTTATAATATATCATTAACCACACCATTATACCCTGACTAGATACTAATAATATCCATAGACGCATCATAACAGCCTATCAGAAGTCCACTTCCGAACATGGGTCTCCCCCAAAGATTAGGACATGGGACGGTCTTGCGCCTGCAATATTATGCAGGTTGTCCCTTCATTATTTATACATAAATAAATAAATGTCTTCACTATATTGCCACTACTGGTGTATACAGAGATCCAGACAATTAAATCCCTTCTCACCTCACCTTTCACCTTTCACCAATGACAATTTTTGGGACAACGGGAGAGATGGTGAGCCTGTCGTCAGTAGTAAGTGTTGAAAAAACTCACTGGTACTACACCTGGGGATCGAACTCGGGTCCTTCGATTCAAGTTCCGATCACCCAACCACTTGACCATCGTGGTTATTTTTACAAGTTAAACAATAATGACTCGTGTACAGTAATCGCCATGCTTGACAAGCGGATTGGCACACACTGTACCAGACACGTTGCACCTTAGGCGCTAGTGTCCGTCACAAATCTGCTGAATTTTCTGGTCTGTTTATTTTCAAGGACGGTTATCCCTTTGTCTGTCGGTACCTAATGATATTTTGAAAGCTTTACCCTTAGTTGCCTCTTACGACACCCATGGGTGGGAAGGATTTAGTATATTTTTGAGAAAGACATCTCTAGAAAGAAAACTACACGTCTACTTAACTTAAGTAAAAGGAATGGTGTGCTCAATAAGGCCCAACTTAGCGTAATGCTGCAGTAAGACTACAGCGCTGGTTTACAGTTGGGATCTGAGGTAACACCACATTTCCTATGTTATTACACGTCTACTTAAAGCTGTGCGTATAGAAATGTTAAGAAGCCTTGAAGAAATAAAGAAGAAACCGTGTGATGGTTGCGCAGGTGGAGTTCTACCAGCCCGAGCTGCCAGTGTTGAACCGCGACAACGTGGGTGTGGCGCTGAGGTTGGCGCCGCGCGGCCCCGGCGCACCGCTGGTGGTGGCCACCACCCACCTCCTCTACAACCCGAAGAGGACAGACGTGCGCCTCGCCCAGATACAGCTCTTCCTCGCGGAGATAGACCGTTTCGCGTACTACCGCAATGGAAACCAGTAAGTAACAGAGCACGTAAGATATAAATATCGGCCTGTTAAAGTCCAATGCAGGACAATGGCCTCTGTCAAGAGAGGATTTGCCATAATCGCCACGCTTGGCAGGCGTATTGGCGATCGCCGTATCAGACACCTCGCACCTTAGATGCTGCTGCCCATCTTCGGTCTGATTATTTTGGTCTGATATTTTTAGAGATAGATATCCCTCCATTTATCGGTTGCCATAACGATGTTCAAGGCTGTTTCCTTAGTCGCCTCTTACGTCACTCACGGGAAGAAAGGGAGTGGCAATATTCTTACACCGTTACCACACGGTTAAAAAAAATCCAAAAAAATATTTTCACACCATTCCCAATATAGGTTTAGGCAGAGCTCCTTTCGACCCGCCTTCCACCGAAGACTTTTTTGGGACAACCATACAGGTGGTGAGCCCGTCGCCGTCTTTATGTCCAAGCCAACGATATGTATAAGTTTTTGAAAAAACCCATTAGTAAGAGCCTTGGGGATCGAACTCGGGTCTCTTGACTCGAATTCCGATCAACCAACCACTCGGCTACCGTAACAGTAAATAAATACTTACATATATAGGAATAACATCGCAAATATTGTTCCGATACTAAAGTAAGTAGTAAAAGCACTTGTGAAACCGGAAACAACCCAAGTATAACCAACACAAACCCGAGACAATGCAGATAAAGTTGTTATTTACATTCACCCGCTAAGAAGTTGAACCCCGAACCTCAAAGCTGGCGACATTGTTGCGATGATTTTGTTAGGCCTCAACCAGTACTACAGTTGTACTTATTTCTGCTGATGCTGCAGTCGTAACGCTTTAATATCCATGTAATGAAATTGTTCATGCTGTTTGTTTCAGATCGGGACACCTTCCAATAATCCTGACCGGGGATTTGAACTCCCCTCCCGAGAGCGCCGTCATCAAACTACTGGAAAGAGGCCATGTTAGGTGATTTCTGAATTGTGCTCCTTTTCATAGAAATAGACTCTGGTGTATAATTTTTATTTGTACGTATATTCCCGGAACTGGGTAGAGGGAGGTCTAGACAATACAGTCCTTTCATCCCACCTTTCACGAAATCTTATTTGGGACAATGTGACAGGTGGTGGCCGTCTTAGTGTCCAAACGAACGGCACAAGAATTCATGACTCGAGTATATTCATCAAACAGTTTGACGAATCGAGATTCGAATTCGCGACCCTTACCAATAGTTAAATAGTTACTCATTTCCTAGCTGGTAACTATTTAACTTCAAGTCAATCGTGCGGTCAACGGTGTATAGTTTTAGAGATGCCGTGATTGCATATGTATGCATGGTATACCACGAATGGTATTGCATAAATAAATGTCTTCACGCCATTCCCAATACAGAGGTCTGGAGTTGTTTGTCTAAGTCGTTTTGAGTCTCCTTCCACCTAAGATATTTTTGGGACAACGTGACAGGTATTGAGATCGTTTCCATCTTATTGTCGAAGCCAACAATAAAGGTCGTACATAAGTTTTAAAAATAAGCTCGTATCAATGTACGAACCTGCCACCTGGGCATCGAACTCGGATCTCTTGACTCCAATTCCGATCATCCGAACACTCGGCTAACGTAACTATTTTTATGGAATTGCTTCTATAAATATAGTTATAGATTGGTGTATATTTTAATATATAGTATTTAATGTATATTTAATGTATATACGCATTGTCGCATTGGCACGGATAGGCGAATTCGATCAAGTTAAAAAAATACTCCCAATGTTATATAACATAACTATCACCATGAACCACACCCACCAAAACTGCAGTTGGTTCCTGACACCATTCAAATGGCGGGTACGAACTCGAGTCGTTACGTTACGCGGTCCCGCACTTCAAACCGTTTGTTGACGCTCCGGTTCGTCGGTTTCAGTGCGGTTTCGTTCAGGGACAACTCGGACTGGAGGAGGATCGGTGTGACGGACAACTGTCAGCACCTGTCCGTATACCTTGACAGGCTGAGGGGAGCCGTCACCGATGTCAGCATGACAAAGGTATAATATACATGTATATGTATACAAAACGGAAGGTGTCTAACAAGGCTCGTTTGGCTGTGCATAGGGGAGTGTTGGTTCCAACAGTCAAGTGAAAGTTGGGTATGGCAGAAGAAACATGAAAGCAGGATAAATGCAGTTGAGATGAGAGCGTTAAGAAGTATGATAGGAGTTAAACTGAGTGACAGGATAAGGAATAGTGAGATAAGGAAACGTTGTGGCCTGAAAGAAGATGTAGTGACTAAAATTGAGAAAGGTATGCTAAGATGGTTAGGCCATGTCGAAAGAATGAATGAAGAACGATTGACGAAAAAAGTGTATAAGACGAGTGTGAATGGTAGTGTAGGAAGGGGAAGACCTAGGCGGACGTTTTGAGTCCAAATCAGGGCAATCCTGAAAAAAGGCCAAGTCAAGAGTACCCTAAATCGAAGGGAATGTATGGAGGAATAATGAAAGTGGACGAAGCGAAACAAGTATGTAAGGATCGTAGCAAGTGGAAAGAAGTGGTCTCTGCCTACCCCTACGGGAAAGAGATATATACATACATAACACGGATAATATTGTGCCTCTGGGTGGTAAGAGGTCGAATGGACTTAATTGTCTAGACCTTTGTTTAAAATGCAGTATACAACATAATTTAGCAAACTATGGTGATATAAATAGCGGTCCTATCGCTAAAAGCGTTTTATTCCCCGGATTAGCTTCTTTAGCTACATGCTTTGGTTTGAAAGGCAATGTATATGATTTTCTTTCTATCTGTGAAAAAATAAAATATCTTCACGCAATTCCCAATACAGTGGTAGACAGAGGTCTAGACAATTAAGTCGTTTCGACCCACCTTCCACCGAAGATATTTTTGTGACAACTTGACTGGTGGTGAGCCCGTCGCCGTCTTAGTGTCCAAGCCAACGTACATGTACAAATTCGTACATAAGATTTGAAAAAAAAACCCATTGGTATGCGTCTACCACCTAAGGGTCGAACTCGGGTCTCTTGACTCTAATCGGCTATCGTGACTTTTGATAATATTGTGCCTCTGGGTGGTAAGAGGTCGAATGGACTTAATTGTCTAGACCTTTGTTTAAAATGCAGTATACAACATAATTTAGCAAACTATGGTGATATAAATAGCGGTCCTATCGCTAAAAGCGTTTTATTCCCCGGATTAGCTTCTTTAGCTACATGCTTTGGTTTGAAAGGCAATGTATATGATTTTCTTTCTATCTGTGAAAAAATAAAATATCTTCACGCAATTCCCAATACAGTGGTAGACAGAGGTCTAGACAATACAGGAGAAGTTTTCTACATCAACCCCGTCCGGGAATCGAATCGTGGACCACAGAGCTGGCGATATCGTGAAAAGCCGATCCGTCGATGCAGCTCTAAATAACACAGGATATACTATGTTTCTGAAGGCGTGAGCAAGTAATTGAAGAGATTCTTGTAATTATCGTCGGGCTCATTACGGGAGCTCCATAAAGAATCTGCTGACCGATCTTTGGTACAAATGCTGTGTACATACAAAAATAACAAATTCTCATATTTCTTTTGCAACATTTTGGGATTGTTTTGGGACAATGTGACGGGCGGGGAGCCTGTCCCCGACTTTATGTCCATGCTAAAAAAAATGTTTATTTGTATTGTGATTTTAAACGAGCTAAAGATTTTGGTTACATCGTAAGATTAATACCACTTGTGGATGTCGGTAAGAATCTGCACGATTTCTCACACACGGTGAAAGCGAGCGGTATTAAACTTACGCCGTAACGATAACTGTAACAAAAATAAATATCTTCACGCTATTTCCAAAACAGGGGTAGACAATGGTCAAGACAATTAAGTCGTTTCGACCCACCTTCCACCGACAGATATTTTTCGTGACATATGGTTTGAACGTCGCCGTCTATATGTCAAAGCCAACTATATAATCGTACATAAGTTTTTGTAAAACCCACTGTTCCGCGTCGGCGACTTGGGGATCGAACTCGGGACTCCTAACTCGAAATCCGATCCGATCACACAACCACTCGGCTATCGCGACATTTACTAATAATTATATAACTATAACATAGTTATTTAACTTGCTCTATGTAGATCTACAATTCGGAGGCGTGCGGGAGGTCAGCGCCGGGTCGGGACTCCGGTCTGGACTTCAGTCCGGACCTGGACCACGCGGAGCTGTTCAACAGCGGGCAGCTGGGCCACGCGCTGGACCTGATGTCGGTGTACGGCCAGCGCAAGCCGGACGGCAGCCTTGAGGCTACCACCTACCAGGACTACTGGCTCACTGTCGACTATATATATTTTAGGTAATTATTCCATACAGGCCGACTTCGACAGTGGAGCGGTTGGGTGAATGGAATTTGTGTGAAGAAGAAAAGAGAAGAAGATGTGAGGATCGATGTAGATGCACGGGTGATTATTTCAGAAAGTCATGTACGATTGGTATGATCGGCGTGGACATGAAGACGGCGACAGGCTCACCACCTGTCGCGTCGTCCCGAAAGACAACGTGTTTGATGGAATATGGAGTGTGGGAATCGTACATGGGTTTATGAAAATAAAACCCATTGGAATGAGCCTGCTATAAATTGCTGTGATCCCAGAATAAGTAGTTAAAGCACTTGTGTTAGGGAATCTATAGAAACGAAGGATCCACAAACACCCAGAACCACGACAATTCAGAAAAAGGAGTTTCCTACATCAATTCGTCCGGTAATCGAACCCACGGGACCATGGTAATGGCAGTCCATGGTGTTCTTCAAATATATATAATAATAATATACATTCCAGTCGCTGCAGTACATTGAAGCTATTGGAGCGTCTCCGTCTGCCAACGGCGGAGGAGTGCGAGGCCCTCGGCTCCCTCCCGAACCACGTGTACGCTTCCGACCACATCGCACTCGCCGCCGTATTCGAACTCAAGCCCCCCAACGCGAACTTATAGCATTGGGCCACGGTTCCCACTTCGCAGTGCCTTGACGTCCGTCGCAAAATTAAAAGAAAACTGCCTGACAGCACGATCATGTCACTGGAAAAGATAAAAAACAAAAAATGAGGAAGGCAAACAAAAAAAAAAGAGGCAAATGACTCCAATCCATAATGCCATATAAGACACCGGTCGAAAGTAGTGTTTTAAAACGAGTATTTTAATCGAAAATCTTGATATTTTTTTAGTAATCGTAACGTAAGTAAAAGGTATCGTTTTTGGAGGTGGCATGCTGTAGCGAAAGTTTTTTTTTTTTTAAATAAACATTGTTTAATTGAAGTATTTTACCAGTAGTTACATTTTATATTCTCGGTAGATTTTTTAACCTGTATTATTACTGGGGTCATAGGTGAAATATATTTTATTACAATTTTAAAATTTCAATTGGCAAGTTTTTTAATCGACTAACCCTAGGACTTTAAGCGTTGCTTATTTTAAATATGTTTTAGTTATTTTGACAGACAAGAAATTGTGTTTATATGGTTAAGGTTTATGACGACGAAGATCTTCGTTATGGAACGACAGGATTAATTTACAAGGTGACTAAGGTACTGAGAGATATCTTTCTACAAGGAATAATAATATCAGAAATAAAATTACAAAAAACTGTTTGGTTAAGGATATACATATTTTGTCATAATGTTTAATATTTTAACTGAGAATTGATGATCGAATTAAAACAAACTGTCGTGCAGACTCCTCCATGATACGAGTAACTAAATGACGTCACATTTTAAAATTACAACTGATATTTCGTTACTGGATGTCGTTGGTTTTTGTAACTTTTACGAATTTAGAAAACGTGATAAAAACTTTCATAATGAAGTGTGACGTCATTAAACATACATACAATATAAAGAGAGCAGTTTACAACATGTTTTATTAATGAAAATTATACAATTTATTGCAAGTTTTGAAGGAATTTGAAAGCATAACTGTGTGGAGAGACATACGTAATTATTTCTGATTTTATTACAATTATTTGATTTTATGTAATTAAGATAAATTTTGTTTAAGACATATTGCCTTGCGGTAATCATTCTTACACCTTTTAGGACAAACATAATCTTAAATTGCGTAAAATGACAATCCTTACATGCCATAGAGATATGTATTGTCGAGAATGACAACTTTGTCGACAAATTCTAAGGATGTTTCAGAACGGAATGCACATTTTGACAGAAATTAGTATGTAATCATTCAAATCTATAAAATTTATAATATATGATATTGTAAACTATAGAGTTATTTTTTTCTAATTTCTCTGTCGGTATATATTTTTGTGAATAACAGTTAATAAAGAGAATAATTCTTAAATTGTTATTATTATATTTCCAAATTCTAGGACCAACAGTTTTTAGCGTTTGTAAGTTTTATTTGGAAATGGGAGGGTATACAAAGTGACACGGTAAATTCTCGTTCTTTATATTTTTTATAAGAATACTTGCAAAGCTACAAATAAAATTACTGTTTCTGCTGTATCTGAAGTGGCCCATGAAAATAGTCGAATGGCGGGCTTGAACCTGTGAGATCAGGTTTTGAATTTTCGCACCATAAACCATTACGCCATTGACGCTTGAAATTTAATTGGGAAATCTGTGGGTATTATTTTAAACTTATGTACGAATTGTATCGTTGGCTTGGACATAAAGGCGGCGACGGGCTCACCACCTGTCACGTTGTCCCGAAAATATCTTCGGTGGAAGGTGAGTCAAAGGGATATATTATTTTAATAACATATAATATTTTAATACTCGGGAACTAATTAAAAGAAAAAAAACTGAGTTCATTACTCAAAATAAGTCGTCGTAATGAAAAGTTGCCACGTCGAGGTACCTGGCGCGATATGTAGCGACTATGCTATGCGACAATGCGAACTTGCTTCACACATACTTATACTCGTATATAAGTACATGTGTATACTAGTTTTACGCATGCGGCTTTGCCCGCAAGGATAACGACTATATGTGACAGAAGCTATAATTACCAACTTGGCAGATGACCACATATAGAAATGAAGATTATTCATTTCGTATGATTGACAGCAAACTCGAAAAGTAGTTGGTGGATTGACTTCAAAGTTGTATATATAAATATCTTCACGTAATTCCCAACACAGGAGTAGACAGAGGTCTAGTTTGACTTAATTGCCTAGCTTAGACAATTAAGTCCCTTTGACTCACCTTTCACCGAAGATATTTTCGGGACAACGTGACAGGTGGTGAGCCCGTCGCCGTCTTAATGTCCAAGCCAACGATATATTTCGTACATAAGTTTTTGAAAAAAATCCCTCTGGTACGAGCCTGCGAACTCGGGTCTCGACTCGAAATCCTGACCACCAAACCACTCGGCTATCGTGACTTCAAAGTTAATAAATAAGTTTTTACAGGTTGTGGCATATATCCTCAAGAGTATGTGAATACTTTGAAAACTGAAATTCCCTTGACAACGAGAAATGTTTTCTTAGAAATATACCATTAAAGATATATAGTGTCTGGCAAATCATATATTTTCCGTTGCTGTCTTTAAAATTCTTTTATTTTAATAAATTTAACAACTAATCCTCAACGAAGAAACTATTTAAAGTCTTTATCCTATAGTTTATTACTGGTATTCCTTTTTTTAATGGCGGTAGTGTCATAGAAGCAAGGTCCTGTCAATAATCAACAAGCCAGCAAACAATTAATGGACTGGCCACTTGCCTTGCCCGTGACCTTTATAGGCTTTAAAATAAGTAAAAGTTCGTAAAAAATGGTTTTGACGAACCCCCCGCCAGGTTGAGTGACGACTTGCAAAATGTTGCGGGAACTCGATGAATGCAGGTGGGTGAAGGAAAGCTTCGGAAAAGACCTACGTTTATTTTTTTTCCCGTCGATATTTTAAAAACGACCTAATGTCAGAGGTCACCAATAGATGGCGCAATAACTGTATCGGAATATAACCACAATATAGAGTCACGATAGCGGAGTGGTTGGGTGGTCGTAATTTCGAGTCAAGAGATCCGAGTTCGATCTCCAGGTGACAGGCTCGTACCAATGGATTTTTCAAAAACTTATGTATAATTATATCGTTGGCTTGGCTTGGCGATAAAGACGGCGACGGGCTCACCACCTGTCACGTTGTCCCTAAAATATCTTCGGTGGAAGGTGGGTCGAAGGAACTTCATTGTCTATACTAGACTTCTCTACCCCTGTATTGGGAATCGCGTGAAGATATTTATTTATATTATCACAATGTAACTTAGCAGACCGGTGATTGGCTTCGATTTGGTAAATCTTTATGTAAGAGGCATTTTCCCTATTGTGGACTTCATAAAGAGTAAAAAAAGGTTACTACTCTTAATTTCAAGTTGAAATGTTTCGGCTATGTACGATATTATACTATGGCAAATCCTTACACGGAAGAGGCCTGTATCCAGCAATGAAGTACACCAGGCCGTTATGTATCTATGTATATGCGATACCTACATTTATTGTGTAGTATTGTATAGTAATTGTTATTGTTTCGTGTGATGAAGGCGTAAACATATTACCACACTCATTCTTCCGCGAGTGTCGTAAGAGGCGAGGCGAGGGAAACGTTTTGAGTATCGTTTTGTCCGTTGGCTGAATAACCATCTCCAATGAAAGAAAAATCACTTGGGATAAAAAAATCAGTAATGGGCAGCAGCGTCCGAGGTGGTAGTTGTCTGTCTGATGATGGCATATATTTAAATATTTATTTTCTTTAAATAAAATAAAAGTACACATAGTTAAGGACAACATTACATACATTGCTCTGATCCAAAAGTAAGCAGTCTAAGCACTTTAAATATGGAATCAGAATCAACGAAGACACCACAAACACCCAGACCCTAGAAAATGTAGAAATAGTGTTTTCTACATTGACCCGACCGGGAATCGAACCCACCATGAAAACCGGAGTGTACGCCACTCGTTTACGGAGGTCATCCATATCGGAGAGGCTTATTTATTTTTCACAGTGGACCTTCAGAGCCCATTATATATGTGTATGTATGTACGTTTAATTTTGGTTAGGTTAAAGGGCATTAGAAATAAAAGCACAATTAAACATCAATACCACTTTATTGAATCATTTATACATTTTTTTGTTTTACAATTTGAAGGGGAAACGAAAGGATTCTTACAGCGTAGCTCTTTGGAAACACAAGTATAAAATTGGAAAAAGCGTCAGTTGACATAGTGGAAAAATGGCAACGGATTCCGTCAAATATACACATGGTAATCGAATAATATAGTTTGGAATTGCATACAATTTTTGACAATGATGAGAAGTCGCATGTTGTCTCCAGTTGAAACTTAATGATATTAAAATAATTCTTTCACATTTGTATATTATTTTTTTATTAGTTCAATATTTATGATTGCCTTATGGCAACACCGATAAACCGATGATGTAATAATAAATATTGAATAAACAAACTGTAAAATATTGAATAAACTGTGCAATAATGACTGTTAATAATCAATGATGTTGATTTTGAAGCGATCGAAGGTTTTGAAAATTTTCTGAACCCTTTATCATTATCAAAAATTTCATGTAACGACAGACTCAAATCTCTTGCATAGATGACTACAGATATTTCAATTCATGAGTACGTCCAGCCCATGGTTAGGCAAGATGTCTACATGCACTATGACGACAGTGTGCGTGCTTGACAGGGCGGTATACCCGTGCTTTTTACACTTCGCATCTACACGTCTTATTGCCAGACCTATAACCATCGATTCCAGTACTACACTATGTGATTCGATTACAATAAATTATATTTTACGGAATGCGATGGTAGTTACTTGGAAATGTTATTTCAACAATTTAATAATATACTCCTCCATTAGAAATTAGTAGACAAAATATTGTTTAGTTAAGTAAAAAGAGGAATCTTAAGATTAATATAAATTAAATATATATAGTCTAAAATACAGAAAAAGTTACGGAGGCTAAAATAAAACAGATTTTTGCTATCGCATCGCCTCTAAAAGTCACGATAGCCGAGTGGTTGGGTGGTCGGAATTTCGAGTCGAGAGACCCGAGTTCGATCCCCAGGTGGCGGGCTCGTACCAATGGGTTTTTCAAAAACTTATGTACGAATTACATCGTTGGCTTGGACATAAAGGCGGCGACGGGCTCACCACCTGTCACGTTGTCCCGAAAATATCTTCGGTGGAAGGTGGGTCGAAGGGACTTAATTGTCTAGACTAGACCTCTGTCTACCCCTGTATTGGGAGTTGCGTGAAGATATTTATATTTATTTATTTTTTTAGTTTTATATACATTATTTGTGTGCTGTGCGTGCAATTCTTTTGTTACGACAACCATAATTGGATATTTTTCTATCTGAATTGTAGATCATCATTGAATCACTTTCAATTAATTTAGATGTCGTATTAACTTGTCATTCGTTAATTGTTTTTTAATTCAAGTGAAGTATTACGCCGTTGTAGTTATTGCCCGTTGAGCAGCATCCTACAATGTTTTATCAACCAAACTATCTTTTCGACTTGCAAGGACTTACTAGATGTTTAAAGTGCCCATTATATTGTGGGACGTGCGATTAGATGAATTCCGAAAAGTTATTTTTAATGTTATGAAATAAAATTAAATAATGACGAATAATATCTTTTTTGGTTCTCTGTCAAATGAATTTAAACTTGGAAACCATTGAATATTACATAATCATCTTATTACTTTCGCTTATATGGGACCCAATATAGTTTTGTAAAAATAACATTTGCATTTTTAATGTAATTTGTGATGAATCCTATATAATATTAATATCATATAGGAGCTACAAAACATCTTCGACCAATACACCTATTTTTCTAATAATACTAGATGGACATTAAATTTTATAAATTATGAAAAATTCAGATTATTTCATAAGATCCCATCATTTTGTAAGTATACTAGTCGAAAAGCTCTTAATATTATAAAATCTTATTTAAATGTTATTTGTAAAAGATAAGTAGCCTCCGTTAACCTATCGAGTTAAAAGTTTCATATGTCAATTCTTTAAATCAAAAATAATCTCTAAGCTCGTATTGGCAAAGTTTAACATAATTTAAATTATTCGATATAATAAAATTTATAAATTCAACAACTAATATAAGTACTTTTAACGAGCCTCGTTATAGATTAGTCATAAGGTTCTTTTATTTTACAAAATAACGAGTTTAGAGAGTTGATATACAAATTTATTATTTTGGTTTAACGGAATTTTTAGTCACTGTTTATCCATATTTTTACATAAATTAACTATAAATAAGTTATTGTTCCTTAAAAATTCAGATTCCTTTCATATTGATTACATTCAAATATAATATGAACACGGTTTTACCTGGACGGAGAGAGGACAAGTGAGAAATGGAAAATTATAACTATTAGGATAATATGTTATAATTTATGCTTGTCACAGCGTTCATTTGTAAATTACGTATTTGAATGTTTTTTTTTTAAATTAATGATTAGTATACAATATTACGATTAATTTATAAACCATACAAAAAAGTGATATATTTAAAATACTGTGTTGGGTTTGTAAGTTTGTGAGCACTGTTGTTATGAAATCATTTAGGTCCCATTGCAGTTTCGAAATTCATACAATCGCAGCGAGTCCTACCTTTAACAAGTCGATTTGCATTAAATTAATATAAAGTCTTAAAAAAACAAATACCACTTTTTGAAATGATTTGCGGATATCTCCTAACTATCTAAAAACAAATTAAATTTACAGATTAAATTATCGTTTACTGATGTTACCTAAAGACCATATTACATACAGTCGGTTACGCAAAACGGACATCATCAGACTTTTTAATAAATCTAAAATTTTCCAACTCCGTCCTAACTACAAGATTGATATTACTGTAATAGAAAAGGATTCCTTCAGCGAAATTTATGTGGTTAATGAACTACCACAGTAAGTATTATTGAAATAATATTTGAAAAATAAACTAAAAATTTAAAAGTCGCATAGTGGAGAGATAGAAAAGGATTCAGGGCACTGGACTCACTAATTCCCACCATTAAACAGTATAGATGTTAGGCGACAGTTACCTTTGAAAACTGTAGCTTGTTGATAATTTTTTTCTCGAGGAAGAGTCACTTGTCCGGTGGAAAAATTCTCGGTTACTGTTGCCGTATGTTATAGTTAAGATTTTAGTGGGAATGAAGTGATTTGAATAACTCTATTGCAGGGTCCTTGATGACTTATCTATTTTACTGACATATTTCATGTTATATCAACTAATAATACTGAGCGAAAATCATAATACGCCTCATACACGTATACGGCGTACCTACAATTTTGGCCAACATGAGTAATTCACGAGTAATTCTATCCATCTCATGTCTTCATACACCGACGAAACATTGCCATTTCCTTGCTTAAAATCTGTTACAACGGTTACACTTTATAAAAGTTCATATCTCCTTTCTATGTTTCACCACAATTCCAGAGCCCACGTGTAAACCATTCTGAACATTGACTTTAGTAAACAGTGCAACAAATCAGGTGTTCTTCTTTCGATATCGAAAGGTTCTCATACAGTGAACCCGTCGGATCACAATGTTGCCAGTTCCGTAACAATACTGCCTGGTATGTTGTTTGTTGCACTGTATCAGCATCGATCCCAACAGATCAGTCATCTGGACCCGTATACTATTTGAAAACAACATTCTCGACATGAATTTACTACCATTAAAACATCGACACATCTAACGGTTCTTTGCAACAGCCTCGGATACCCACTTTTAAAATACATTTTCCGCTGTAACTATTGCGATACAAATTACACCTTCACTTGTTAATGGATTAATTAACACCTGAGCTTCAGTTGGTGCTATAAGAAGTATTTAATAGTCCAGCTTATACTTGTGTTGTGTCAGATTTCCGCGACCACACCTCTGTATTTCCAGGTCGGGATACCACATGAAAATCAATCCAATTTCTTTTCCTTGAATAATGCTACCACTGATTTGTGTACAATTCGCGATGATTATTTTACATACTCTTCCTATAATTTGTATCACAATATCAGCAGAAAACAAAAAATATTGCCCGCTTTACACGATAACGTAGGTGTAGGTACACACGGTTGACAAATGTATGTTTAGATGTCAGTTTATTAAGTTATCAATTGATGTAAAGTGGACCAAATATCGACCGTGTAACGTCCTCGTGTAAAACGTTGCAATATTTTAAATAATATTCATTAAATATAACTGACATATAATTACGTAAATACACATTTATAGCATCAATACATTGTAATCTTGATGGAATGTCTAAATTTTTTAAGGCATTTTAAATAGATGTAACTTTTTATAACGTATTATTTGGCTCTGCAAGACTCTGCAAAAATAGATAACTGATGTAATATTAATAAAATGGCATCTTAGAATTAAAAAAAATCGATGTATTACGAATCGTTATATATGCCAGATAAAACAAATTGAGTGCTATTGTAAAATTTTAGAAATATAATAATGGGTCATTTAATTAAATATATATTCATTATTATATTCCGCTGATACTAATTGTAATACAAAAAATTCTTTGAGATTATATTGCGTTCAAAGTTTTGCTTTAATATTATGGCAAGTTAAACTTACAGCAAATAACGTACAGTGTATATAGAAAATGTTTATAAAGGGATCCGCGTTACATTGTTGCCCCACGCCGACACCCGGTAAGATATACCGTCGTGATACTACTATACCAGATCCGATTTTTTACTTTAGACGATTACAAGGAACCGTTTAACCAAACCAATTGACACACGTCACAATTCCGAGTAATTTAGCTAGAGTTAAAAAAATCGAATATCGATAATGAACATTCTAATCTAACACCATCAAACATTTAACAACACATAATATTAAAATCACATCTTAATGGATATGTCTCTAAGATAATATTAAAACGTTAATAATATAATCTGTGCCTTCATAGCGACAGCTCGATATCACACTCTACATGGGAGTAAGCAATTTAAACTGTTATAGGTGCGGCTTTATGTTGTCGGTTCATTCCGAAATGATTTTTTTTCCAATCGATCACTGATATTATTTGAGTTAGTGATTTATTTTTTTACTTAATGATAATCTGTTTTTGTTGTGCATACTCCCTCCCTTCAACTCATAGCCGCTTGGAACTCGTTAATTCCATATCTACGACTCCTTCTTATATAACGTACGAATATCGATTTGTAGTTGGACCAAATCGATTTTCGATGATATTGTACGTTATAACAATTTCGGTGCTGGCGCTAGATCCGAGGCTGTTACATAAAACACGTGGAATGAAGGGACCAAGAGATTCCAAATATTGATATATATATATATTTCACGACATACAACATAAATAACTTATGACTACAAAACCCCATACCACGAGGTTGATGATATAATTATTTCACAACCTCGTACAAACTGTTTTGTCATCAAATCGCTTTCTGAACATAAAATCACGTTCGGAATCAAACATTCTGAGCTTATTGAGAAGCTTTGCATACAATCGGAAGACGTTCAAAGTGCCAATTAAGCACACAGCGCGAAGCTCTTTCACGTCTGGTCTACCAGAGGTCGTAGTAGTGTGCAATAGCTGTCTCATGGCTCCAGAATGCCATGTGTCTTCTTTAACGTTTTGGATTCAATTACAATGTCATCAGCATCATCGGCGAGGCTGACCTCACGTGATGCCGTTAAGTTATTTGACAAGTGACCTTCAAAGGACCGTTTAGTACCTTTGATAATGTTAGGTCAGTTGCAAAAGGCCGCTAGGGCCTGAAATAGTGCCGTGGGCGTCATGTCAGGGAGATCAAATCCGTGGTAAGTATCTCAGTGATGTGAAGTTGAACGTTCACTTCATTACATCGATAGCGCGATGAGAATTGTTCTCGCGACAGTCACATAAGCGCGGGAACTGATGCCCGACTTGCTATTTACATTATTACTAAGAGATAAGACAAACGTTCGAGAGTTCATGTCTCCCTAACGTACAAATACACTTATTTATAGGCCTATTACTGTAACTCATTGTCTGTCACAAAAAAAAAAAAACAACATACTAGTATTACATATATGTGATGAAATGCAGAAAGAGTTTTTGAAGCTGTACCTATAGTAAAAGCTGTTCAGATATATTTACATAGGCGAAGATGCCGGCGAAAAATTAGCGCCTGGAACAAGCTTATATTGAAAGATTTTTTTAGATATATATTATAGTAGTCGAAAACACTTCGATTCTAGAACGATTATTTGTTCTAACTAGAGGTTTGCTTGAAGGACTGAAGCACATAATAAAGGTTCACATGACACTGGTGGTCGGTGTGATTAGGCGACGGGCGGCGGGTGGTTGTGGTGCGTTTACACGCGGCAAGCGGGCGGCGAGCGAGGTGACCTCGCCGGCAGCCGCCCGAGCCACACGCACTCCGCTGCCCGCTGCGGCGGAATGAGCTCGTGCGTGCCCTCGCACCGACTCGCCTTGTCTGTAAACCCACAGGCACACCAATTTACTGTCTCATCCACATAATAAATAACTTGTACGCTGACATTAACATACGTCATAAAAAGCTTCTATAATTATTCGCCTGCGTTAAACACAATACGATATCGAGATAAAGTCAACTAGTGGAAAATATTCGAACAGGAGCAATGAAACACGTGTATTAATTTTTGACAATGTTTTTTTTTAGTATATCTTGATTGGGCACAAGGGCTTCTTCCACTTTGCCATTGTCTTTTTGATTCCTGCGCGCCAAATGTCCCTGATCTTTGGTCGCCTTTGTGTTAAATTTCGGCTCGAATTATTTCGCCGGTGACACGTGGCATAAAGTTAAAGCGTTCAAATGTTAAGTAAGTAGTCTGACTTGGCGGGTCAACAGTTAAGTAATGTACAATCTTGATGGTTACCACCTAACAATACTTACATGAATAATTTCTAACACTAATAGATAGATGATTAAGTAACGAAGACTTTGTAGATACAATTTTTCCATAAGACCAAATTGAATTGATAAGAAAAAGATATCTTCACGCTATTTCCCATACCGGAGTTGACGGAGGTCTAGGCAATTAAGTCGCTTCGACCCATCTTTCAAGGAAGAAATTTTATGAGATCACTGGAGACCGGTGGTGAGCCCGTCGCCGTATTTATGTCCAAACCAACGATTGAAATCCTACATAAGTTTTTAAAAACTTTTTAAATCGTTGTTATATCGTTGAATTATATTGTTGGCTTGGACGCAAAGACGGCGACGGGCTCACCACCTGTTGAAAATATTTTCGATGGAAGGTGGGTCGAAGGAACTTAATTGTCTAATTAATTGTCTAGGACTTAATTGTGTACTAGACTTCTGTCTACTCCTGTATTGGGAATTGCGTAAAGATATTTATTTTTTTATTTTAATATTCATATAAATATATAAACTAAATGATTCGACTACAAACATTCATATTCACACAAATATTTGCCTTTAACTTCGAAGGCAAGTTCTCTTCCAACTAGATTATCGTTTCAATTGAAGTAAAAATTTTTCGATCCCTAAGGCTCGACCAATGGGTTTTTAAAAACGATGTTGACGTATGTACGATTTATGTGGTTGGTTTGGATATAAAGACGGCGACGGGCTAACCACCTGTCACTTTGTCCTAAAAATGTCTTCGGTGGAAGCTGGGTCGAAAAGACTTAATTTTCTAGACCGCTGTCTATCCCTGTATTAGGAATGGCGTGAAGATATTAGTAAGTTTTATTTTAATTTATGTAGAATTTTCAATTGGGCTAATGCAAATGGTTTTTAATGCGTTCCTGATTGTTAGTGGTTTTCGAAACCAACAATTACTTAGAAATTAAGGTAATAGGCAAGTTTTCGGACGCGTTGTTACTCCATGGACATCACAGGGAATGCTTTAGTTTGTTTTAGTTGCATATCTCCTAATTACAGTCTTGTCAATTTATACCGCCAATTCATTTTCTTACTAGTTCATGATTGATCGAAGGGTTTTCTTTTGCCTTGCAAACTCACTTTTTTTTCGTGTTTATTTTTATTTGTCTATAATTCTTGTATTTTGTTTGGGAGTTCAGATGTGAAAAATTTTATAGTTTTCATAGTTGAGGCCATTTAAAATGAATTCTTCAAATAGATTTAAATAGATTAGAAATTAAGTTGAGAGATCGACGGACAAGTTTGTGACATATTGGTGAGGAGCATCGTATAAAGTGAATCCTTTATGAATGTCTGGTAATGCGAACCTCAAACCGCTTGTCAAGCGCGGGAATTATTCCCAGCCTTCCCTTATCACATTGTATATAGTTTAAATAGTTTTATTCCTAATGTTATACATCTTTCACGGAAGAAATTTTATGAGATCACTGGTGACCGGTGGTGAGCCCGTCGCCATATTTATGTCCAAACCAACGATTGAAATCCTACATAAGTTTTTAAAAACTTTTTGATACGAAGCTACCAACTGAGCGTCGTACTCGGGTCTCTTGACTCGACTTCTAATCATTTTCAAGTGTATTTTTTATTTACAATACAATACATAAACATTCATAAGTCACGACAGCCGAGTGGTTGGGTGGTTGGAATTTCGAGTTGAGAGACCCGAGTTCGATCCCCAGGTGACAGGTTCGTACCAATTATATCTTTGACTTGGACATAAAGACGGCGACGGGCTAACCACCTGTCACTTTGTCCTAAAATGTCTTCGGTGGAAGCTGGGTCGAAAAGACTTAATTTTCTAGATCGCTGTCTATCCCTGTATTAGGAATGGCGTGAAGATATTAGTAAGTTTTATTTTAATTTATGTAGAATTTTCAATGGGGCCAATGCAAATGGTTCTTAATGCGTTCCTGATTTTTAGTGGTTTTCGAAACCAACAATTACTTAGAAATTAAGGTAATAGGCAAGTTTTCGGACGCGTTGTTACTCAATGGACATCACCGGGAATGCTTTACAACTCCTCCCATTTTTCCTCAGAGTTGCATGTCTCCTAATTACAGTCTTGTCAATTTATACCGCCAATTCATTTTCTTACTAGTTCGTGATTGATCGAAGGGTTTTCTTTTGCCTTGCAAACTAACTTTTTTTTCGTGTTTATTTTTATTTGTCTATAATTCTTGTATTTTGTTTGCCAGTTCAGATGTGAAAAATTTTATAGTTTTCATGGTTGAGGCCATTTAAAATGAATTTCCACAAATAGATTTAAATAGATTAGAAAATAAGTTGAGAGATCGACGGACAAGTTTGTTACATATTGGTGAGGAGCATCGTATAAAGTGAATCCTTTATGACTCTGGTAATGCGAACCTCAAACCGCTTGTCAAGCGTGGGAATTATTCCCAGCCTTCCCTTATCACATTGTATATAGTTTAAATAGTTTTATTCTTAATGTTATACATCTTTCACGGAAGAAATTTTATGAGATCACTGGAGACCGGTGGTGAGCCCGTCGCTGTATTTGTGTCCAAACCAATGATTGAAATCCTGCATAAGTTTTAAAACTTTTGATACGAACCTACCAACTGAGCTTCGTACTCGGGTCTCTTGACTCGACTTCTGATCATTTTCAAGTGTATTTTTATTTACAATAATACTACATTAACATTCGTAAGTCACGATAGCCGAGTGGTTGGGTGGTCGGACTTCGAGTCGAGATACCGGAGTTCGATCCCCAGGTGATTGGTTCGTACCAATTATATCGTTGACTTGGACATAAAGACGGCGACGGGCTCACCACCTGTTCCGCTATCTCGAAAATATTTTCGGTGGAAGGTGGGTCAAAGGACATAATTGTCTAGACTAGACTTCTCTAGACTAGTCTACCTCTGTATTAGGAATGGCGTGAAAATATTTCTTTATTTATTTTAATATTCATATAAATATATAAACTACATGATTTGACTATAAACATTCATATTCACCATACAATTGTGTGCCTTTAACTTCGGAGGCAAGTTCACTACCAACTAGGTTAGCGTTTCAACTGAAGTAAAAATGTTTCGATCCCTAAGGCTCGTACTAATGGGTTTTACAAAACGATGTTGACTTATGTTCGATTTATATGGTTGGTTTGAAAATAAAGACAGCGACGGGCTCCGCACCTATCACGTTGTCCTAAAATGTCTTCGGTGGAAGCTGGGTCGAAAAGACTTAATTTTATAGACCGCTGTCTACGCCTGTATTAGGAATGGCGTGAAAATATTAGTATATTTATTTTTATTTATGTAGAATTTACAATTGGCCCTTAATGTCTTTCTGATTGTTTGTGGTTTTGAAATCTACAATTACTTAGAAATTAAATTAATAGGGAAGTTTACGGACGTGTTGTTACTCTATCATTTTAGTAGCTCCTACCATTTTTCCTTAGAGGTGTATGTCTTTTCATTACGTCATCGTCACTAGCGAGAACACGAGCCGCATGTGTCGAGTGCGCGAGAGTTTTAAATAAATACCCTCAAAATGAACAAGTACGAAGATGTTCAAAATGTTACGAAAAAAGCCCCGGTAATGAGTGCAGCAAATGTGAAAAGTTGTACATTGTAGTACTCAATGTACAGGACTCACGAATAAACAATTGGCTGCTCTCCGGGCTACAGAAAATCTTAGTGGACATGTCTGGAGTGTAATAAATCTTCTCCCAGACGCACATCGTTTATAATTCCAGTGATGAAGATGAAGATATTATATGAGTGATTCTGCTCGGATTGACGTTGAAAAGCTGGCTAAGGCCATATCGAAGGAAGTGGAGACAGCAATGAAGAGAGAAATGAAAGACATCTGTGATTCTATTCAATATCATACAGATAGGCTTGAGGAAGTAGCTGAAACTGTGGATGCCTGTAAACAATTGATAAAGAACTACAGCGTAAGATTGTCGAACTTAATAATAAAAATAAAAATCTAGAAACCAGAGTTGCTGCACTTGAACAAAGATTAAATGAACAAGATCAAAAAGGTTATTATCCTGCAATGAAGTCGTTAATGTGCCTCAGGTAGACAATGAAAATGTTACAGATATTGCAAATAATATTGCTTACAAACTGAAGATGCTAAGCAGCGACATTCTTAACGTAAAGCGAAACACGGGAGAAAGGACCGGCCCGGTTCAATCACTGTCGAAATGAAAGAAGAAAACATAAGGATATGTGGATATCAGGCTAAAATAAAAGGCTAAAGGTGAAAGACATAATTACTAATGTTTCAAGAACATCTGAGGACATACCAGTGTTTAATCGGGAAGCA
The DNA here is from genome assembly GCA_029286605.1 of Sericinus montela. Lineage (NCBI taxonomy): Eukaryota > Metazoa > Arthropoda > Insecta > Lepidoptera > Papilionidae > Sericinus > Sericinus montela. The sequence continues at coordinate 4,952,576 of JAGSMR010000009.1, forward strand.
CTTACGTCTCACAACAAAATGCTTCTCTGGAATGCAAAAAATGAACTTAAGAATACGTTTAAGTTTGTGTGGTGTAAAAGAGGAGTAGTGTTGGCCCGAAAGGAGGAGAAAGACAAAGAAGTTATCAGAATTAGATCAATAGAAGACATAAAAGACCTACTGGCACGATAAGGTTATAATCGTTTATTTACTTGTATTTTTTTTACTTTTGAAACTTTATTTCTTTTCTCTAATAATTATGTTATTGTATACAGACTCCATAACCGAATTGTTTAATTGCGGGGATATAAACTGTTTTTTAAAATATGTACCACAAAAGGTCAATCTACTTTGCATGCATATTAACATAAGAACTACCGTTAAAAATTTTTCTACCCTAGAACATTATATATTATCTTGTAAAAATTATTGATGTAATTATTTTGCCGGAAGCTAATCTAACAGATACATTATGTGGTATGTTTATGATAAATGGCTACACAATGCACACACAGTTGCGCAAATCGCGTAAAGGGGAGGTATTATTATGTATGTCCACAACAAACACAAAACTACATTAATTAAAACCAACACGATTAATTTTGAAAGCCTAATGATTACGATAAAACACAATCCAGTTATTGTGCAACACTGTGTGCAGTGTATCGTCCACCTAATAGCCCTAGATATCTATTTATAAAGAGTTAAAACGTATCATCAAAACAGTTGATAAAGACACAGATATATTCATTGTAGGAGACACTAACACAGACACCAAATTAGATAATCCTGTAAAACATCAATATACAAGTATGCTGTCAAGCTATGGTCTTAGTGTGGGATCTCGGACTTTACACGTATTGAAATTAAAGTCTTGTATCGATCATATTTTTATACGATCTCGCACTCAAGAACTGTTTACAGCGGCCTTAGGTATTGTACTGGCTGATCACCGTGCAGTGGTACTCGCTTGCGTTAGTCAAACAACACAGATACAGGATGATAATTTGCAATTTAAAACTGATGAATGTGAATGTGATGAAAATAACAAACTGCAATTATTGTTGAACAATATCGACTGGCAGCCTATTAAAAATCTGTACTGTCCTATTAAAATATACGAATTTATTAAAATGCCATACAAAATTGTTATAACCAATCTCAAATAAAAATATAAATTAAGAGTGTATCAAATAGGGATAAAAATAAATGGATAAATAATAAAATTATAAAATCTTGCCTCTATAAAGATAAATTATTTAATGATTGTAAAATGATAGCAACAATAAAATAAAACGATTAAAATACAATAAAGCTAGGAATCACGCTAATAAGCTAATGAAAAATCAAAAATTTGTTCTTGATAACCAACATAAATAAAAATAAAAATCTAGAAACCAGAGTTGCTGCACTTGAACAAAGATTAAATGAACAAGATCAAAAAGGTTATTATCCTGCAATGAAGTCGTTAATGTGCCTCAGGTAGACAATGAAAATGTTACAGATATTGCAAATAATATTGCTTACAAACTGAAGATGCTAAGCAGCGACATTCTTAACGTAAAGCGAAACACGGGGAGAAAGGACCGGCCCGGTTCAATCACTGTCGAAATGAAAGAAGAAAACATAAGGGATATGTGGATATCGGAAGCTAAAAATAAAGGCTAAAGGTGAAAGACATAATTACTAATGTTTCAAGAACATCTGAGGACATACCAGTGTTTAATCAGGAAGCACTTACGTCTCACAACAAAATGATTCTCTGGAATGCAAAAAATGAACTTAAGAATACGTTTAAGTTTGTGTGGTGTTGGCCCGAAAGGAGGAGAAAGACAAAGAAGTTATCAGAATTAGATCAATAGAAGACATAAAAGACCTACTGGCACGATAAGGTTATAATCGTTTATTTACTTGTATTTTTTTTACTTTTGAAACTTTATTTCTTTTCTCTAATAATTATGTTATTGTATACAGACTCCATAACCGAATTGTTTAATTGCGGGGATATAAACTGTTTTTTAAAATATTTGCCACAAAAAAAGGTCAATCTATTTTGCATGCATATTAACATAAGAACTACCGTTAAAATTTTTTCTACCCTAGAACATTATATATTATCTTGTAAAAATTATTGATGTAATTATTTTGCGAGCTAATCTAACAGATACATTATGTGGTATGTTTATGATAAATGGCTACACAATGCACACACAGTTGCGCAAATCGCGTAAAGGGGAGGTATTATTATGTATGTCACAACAAACACAAAACTACATTAATTAAAACCAACACGATTAATTTTGAAAGCCTAATGATTACGATAAAAACACAATCCATGTGCTATTGTCCGTCAATAGTTTATACGGACAACCATAGGTACCTAGGTCTCATAATTGATAGCCGACTAAATTGGAAAAAGTATATAAGTAACGTCTGTGACCAGCTAAAAACAATTCTGACAAAATTTGTACTAATTAAAAACAAAATTGACTTTCAATTAAATTATTATTATATAAAGCTTTAGTTGAATCAATAACTTCGTACGGTTTGAGTAGCTATGGATTCACATTCAAAACATACATAGACAAAATTTTTCAACTTCAATTAAGGTTTCTAAAGATAATCGTCCTCCTAAAGTAAAAAGTAAATATAAAATAACTACCACATGTTGTTCGCGTATAGTAAAAATAATCCCAATCCATGACAAAATCAAATATGTGCTCTTAAAGAACAGTTTTTAACAAAGACCTGCAAACTCTAATATCCCATAGCAAAGGTACACGCGCTATCTCTAATAAAAAATTATATGTGCCTGTGTATAATAAGAATAACTATGGAAAACGCACGCTCAATTTATGATTCCAAAATTAATAAACGAATTACCACCCGCATTACGTTACGAAATAAACCCAAACAACATCAAATCTAAATTAACTAACTACTACTTAGCTTTGCTACATGATAATTATATGAAATAATTGATAATAATGTTGACACACCCTTAGGACACTCGAACGCATTTGTTTCTTTTTTTTTTTTTTTTTTTTTTTTTTTTACTTTTGAAACTTTATTTCTTTTCTCTAATAATTATGTCATTGTATACAGACTCCATAACCGAATTGTTTAATTGCGAGGATATAAACTGTTTTTAAAATATGTACCACAAAAAGGTCAATCTACTTTGCATGCATATTAACATAAGAACTACCGTTAAAATTTTTCTACCCTAGAACATTATATATTATCTTGTAAAAATTATTGATGTAATTATTTTGCTGAAGCTAATCTAACAGATACATTATGTGGTATGTTTATGATAAATGGCTACACAATGCACACACAGTTGCGCAAATCGCGTAAAGGGAGGTATTATTATGTATGTCACAACAAACACAAAACTACATTAATTAAAACCAACACGATTAATTTTGAAAGCCTAATGATTACGATAAAAACACAATCCAGTTATTGTGCAACACTGTGTGCAGTGTATCGTCCACCTAATAGCCCTAGATATCTATTTATAAAAGAGTTAAAACGTATCATCAAAACAGTTGATAAAGACACAGATATATTCATTGTAGGAGACACTAACACAGACACCAAATTAGATAATCCTGTAAAACATCAATATACAAGTATGCTGTCAAGCTATGGTCTTGAGTGTGGGATCTCGGACTTTACACGTATTGAAATTAAAGTCTTGTATCGATCATATTTTTATACGATCTCGCACTCAAGAACTGTTTACAGCGGCCTTAGGTATTGTACTGGCTGATCACCGTGCAGTGGTACTCGCTTGCGTTAGTCAAACAACACAGATACAGGATGATAATTTGCAATTTAAAACTGATGAATGTGAATGTGATGAAAATAACAAACTGCAATTATTGTTGAACAATATCGACTGGCAGCCTATTAAAAATCTGTACTGTCCTATTAAAATATACGAATTTATTAAAATGCCATACAAAATTGTTATAACCAATCTCAAATAAAAATATAAATTAAGAGTGTATCAAATAGGGATAAAAATAAATGGATAAATAATAAAATTATAAAATCTTGCCTCTATAAAGATAAATTATTTAATGATTGTAAAAATGATAGCAACAATAAAATAAAACGATTAAAATACAATAAAGCTAGGAATCACGCTAATAAGCTAATAGAAAAATCAAAAATTTGTTCTTGATAACCAACATAAATAAAAATAAATCTAATCTTCAAAACTAGTTTAATAAATTTAATTGACAGCTGTGAAATTTATCAGTTTGCCGACGACACGTGCCTAGTAGCGGCTGATGCCGATCTTGGAGTCGCATTTATACGTTGCAAAAGATTTTACATCTCTTATTAAGTGGTCTCACGATGTTGGTTTAGTTTTAAACGATAAAAAACAAAAATAATGTATATCAGCTCTTCTCATAACCGTGCTAAAACAGTGCCTAATCTCATAGCACACTCTCACTCATGCTTACATTCATGTCAAACAAAATCTATGTGCTATTGTCCGTCAATAGTTTATACGGACAACCATAGGTACCTAGGTCTCATAATTGATAGCCGACTAAATTGGAAAAAGTATATAAGTAACGTCTGTGACCAGCTAAAAACAATTCTGACAAAATTTGTACTAATTAAAAACAAAATTTACTTTCCAATTAAATTATTATTATATAAAGCTTTAGTTGAATCAATAATTTCGTACGGTTTGAGTAGCTATGGATTCACATTCAAAACATACATAGACAAAATTTTTCAACTTCAATTAATGTTTCTAAAACTAATTGTCCCTCCTAAAGTAAAAAGTATATATAAAAATAACTACCACACGTTGTTCGCGTATTGTAAAATAATTCCAATCCATGACAAAATCAAATATGTGCTCTTAAAAGAACAGTTTTTTAACAAAGAACTGCAAACTCTAATATCACATATCAAAGGTACAGGCGCTATCTCTAATATAAAATTATATGTGCCTGTGTATAATAAGAATAACTATGGAAAACGCACACTCGAATTTATGATTCCAAGACTAATAAACGAATTACCACCCGCATTACGTTATGAAATAAACCCAAACAACATAAAATCTAAATTAACTAACTACTACTTAGCTTTGCTACATGATAATTATATGAAATAAATGATAATAATGTTGACACACCCGTAGGACACTCGAACGCATTTGTTTCTTTTTTATTTGCTCGTCATTGTTATAACGACAAAACATTCGCACCTAATCTACCATCACTAAAAATTCCTATATCATGTTCGTAATTATTAATGTAAACTATCTAGTTTATAATAAGTAAACTGCTAAATAATGTTATCTGTATGGACGAACTCCACTGTACAAAAAAAACCACTTGGTTTTATGGTACAGTGTATTGTTATTTTCATTTGTAATTTGTTTTTTCTGAATATAAATAAAAATAAATTACAGTCTTGCCAATTTCTACTACCAATTCATTGTCTTACTAGTTCGTGATTTATCGATGGGTTTTCTTTTGCATTTCAAACTAATTTGTTTTTTTCGTGTTCATTTGTATTTGTCTTTAACTCTTGTAATTTGTTTGGAAGTTTAGATGTGAAAAATTTTATAGTTTTCATATTTGTGGCCATTTAAAAATGAATTCTTCAAATAGATTTAAATAGATTAGAATTTAAGTTGAGAGATCGACGGACAAGTTTGTGACCTAACCTACAAGGGTTCCTTTTCATACCCTATTCTGAAGATGATTTATTAGCCGTGTGGTTTCATAAGGTATCTTAGTATATAAAATTATATACTAAGATACCTTATATTCTCTACAAGGAGAAATAACCGTAGTTGCAGTACGAGGACTAAGCAAAACGCGTTAAACATACAATACCGACAGATGGCGCCACAACCGAGTGGTTGGGTGGTTGGAATTTCGAGTTGAGAGACCCGAGTTCGATCCCCAGGTGACAGGTTCGTACCAACGGGTTTTTAAAAATTAATGTATGCCCGTCGCTGTCTTTACGTCGTTGGCTTGGACGTAAAGACGGCGACGGGCTAACGACCTGTCACGTTGTCCTAAAATGTCTTCGGTGGAAGGTGGGTCGAAAATACTTAATTTTCTAGACCGCTGTCTATCCTGTATTGGGAATGGCGGGAAGATATTAGTAAGTTTTATTTTAATTTATGTAGAATTTTAATTGGGCTAATGCAAATGGTTCTTAATGCGTTCCTGATTGTTAGTGGTTTTTGAAACCAACAATTACTTAGAAATTAAGGTAATAGGCAAGTTTTCGGACGCGTTGTTACTCCATGGACATCAAAGGGAATGCTTTACAACTCGCATGTCTCTGATTAAAGTCTTGTCAATTTATACCGCCAATTCATTTTCTTACTAGTTCGTGATTTATCGATGGGTTTTCTTTTGCATTTCAAACTAATTTGTTTTTTTCGTGTTCATTTGTATTTGTCTTTAACTCTTGTAATTTGTTTGGAAGTTTAGATGTGAAAAATTTTATAGTTTTCATATTTGTGGCCATTTAAAATGAATTCTTCAAATAGATTTAAATAGATTAGAATTTAAGTTGAGAGATCGACGGACAAGTTTGTGACCTAACCTACAAGGGTTCCTTTTCATACCCTATTCTGAAGATGATTTATTAGCCGTGTGGTTTCATAAGGTATCTTAGTATATAAAATTATATACTAAGATGCCTTATAATACCACCTGAGGCTCAACCCGTGGTTGCAGTACGAGGACTAAGCAAAACGCGTTAAACATGCAATACCGACAGATGGCGCCACAACCGAGTGGTTGGGTGGTTGGAATTTCGAGTTGAGAGACCCGAGTTCGATCCCCAGGTGACAGGTTCGTACCAACGGGTTTTGGGGACATGCCCGTCGCTGTCTTTACGTCGTTGGCTTGGACGTAAAGACGGCGACGGGCTAACGACCTGTCACGTTGTCCTAAAATGTCTTCGGTGGAAGGTGGGTCGAAGGAACTTAATTGTCTAGGACTTAATTGTGTACTAGACTTCTGTCTACCCCTGTATTCGGAATTGCGTAAAGATATTTATTTTTTTATTTTAATATTCATGTAAATATATAAACTAAATGATTCGACTACAAACATTCATATTCACACAAATATTTGCCTTTAACTTCGAAGACAAGTTCTCTTCCAACTAGACTATCGTTTCAATCGAAGTAAAAAATTTTCGATCCCTAAGGCTCGTACCAATGGGTTTTTACAAAACGATGTTGACGTATGTACGATTTATGTGGTTGGTTTGGATATAAAGACGGCGACGGGTTAACCACCTGTCACGTTGTCCTAAAAAGTCTTCGTTGGAAGCTGGGTCGAAAAGACTTAATTTTCTAGACCGCTGTCTATCTCTGTATTGGGAATGGCGTGAAGATATTAGTAAGTTTTATTTTAATTTATGTAGAATTTTCAATTGGGCTACTGCAAATGGTTCTTAATGCGTTCCTGATTGTTAGTGGTTTTTGAAACCAACAATTACTTAGAAATTAAGGTAATAGGCAAGTTTTCGGACGCGTTGTTACTCAATGGACATCACCGGGAATGCTTTACAACTCGCATGTCTCTGATTAAAGTCTTGTCAATTTATACCGCCAATTCATTTTTCTTACTAGTTCGTGATTGATCGAAGGGTTTTCTTTTGCCTTGCAAACTCACTTTTTTTTCGTGTTTATTTTTATTTGTCTATAATTCTTGTATTTTGTTTGGCAGTTCAGATGTGAAAAATTTTATAGTTTTCATAGTTGAGGCCATTTAAAATTAATTCTTCAAATAGATTTAAATATATTTGTAATTAAGTTGAGAGATCGACGGACAAGTTTGTTACATATTGGCGAGGAGCATCGTATAAAGTGAATCCTTTATGACTGTCTGGTAATGCGAACCTCAAACCGCTTGTCAAGCGCGGGAATTATTCCCAGCCTTCCCTTATCACATTGTATATAGTTTAAATAGTTTTATTCCTAATGTTATACAAATACTTAATTATTTTAAATATAAATTTAGTTTCAAGACAACCATTATAAAATATATGAGTAATCGGGCCCTATCCGTGATCACGTCGATAAGTGTTATTTTAAAAACCTTCTATATAACACAAGAGAATGTAATAACCCATTGTGATTATGATAAACTATTGAGTCTTCAAAAACTATTATTATTATTAATGAATACGGCTACAATATATTTGCATTTCTAAGTACTCGTGTAGAATTTCGTGACTATCTCGTCTGGATATCGAGATAACGTCAACTAGTGGAAAATATTCGAACAGGAGCAATGAAACACGTGAATTAATTTTTGACATTGTTTTTTTTTAGAATATCTTGATTGGGCACAAAGGCTTCTTCCACTTTGCCATTGACATTTAGATTCCTGCGCGCCAAATGTCCCTGATCTTTGGTCGCCTTTGTGTTAAATTTCGGCTCGAATTATATCGCCGGTGACACGTGGCATAAAGTTAAAATGTTCATATGTTAAGTAAGTAGTCTGACTTTGCGGGTCAACCGTCAAATAATGTACAATCTTGATGGTTACCACCTAACAATACTTACATGAATAATTTCTAACACTAATAGACGGATGATTGAGTAACGAAGATTTTGTAGATAAAATTTTCCATAAGACCAATTTGAATTGATAAGAAAAGATATCTTCACACCATTTCCAATACTGGAGTTGACGGAGGTCTAGGCAATTAAGTCGCTTTGACCCATCTTTCACGGAAGAAATTTTATGAGATCATTGGAGACCGGTGGTGAGCTCGTCGCTATATTTGTGTCCAAATCAATGATTGAAATCCTGCATAAGTTTTTAAAAATGTTTGATACGAACCTACCAACTGAGCTTCGTACTCGGGTCTCTTGACTCGACCTCTGATCATTTTCAAGTGTATTTTTATTTACAATTATACTATATCAACATTCATAAGTCACGATAGCCAGTGGTTGGGTGGTCAGACTTCGAGCCGAGATACCCGAGTTAGATCCCCAGGTGACTGGTTCGTACGAATTATATCGTTGACTTGGACATAAAGACGGCCACGGGTTCACCACCTGTTCCGCTGTCTCGAAAATATTTTCGGTGGAAGGGTGGGTCAAGGGACATAATTGTCTAGACTAGACACTTCTCTAGACTAGTCTACCCCTGTATTCGGAATTGCGTAAAGATATTTATTTTTTTATTTTAATATTCATATAAATATATAAACTAAATGATTCGACTACAAACATTCATATTCACACAAATATTTTCCTTTAACTTCGAAGCAAGTTCTCTTCCAACTAGATTATCGTTTCAATTGAAGTAAAATGTTTCGATCCTAAGGCTCGTACTAATGGGTTTTACAAAACGATGTTGACTTATGTACGATTCATATGGTTGGTTTGGAAATAAAGACGGCAACAGGCTCACCACCTGTCACGTGGTCCTAAAAAATGTCTTCGGTGGAAGCTGGGTCGAAAATACTTAATTTTCTAGACCGCTGTCTACGCCTGTATTAGAATGACGTGAAAATATTAATAAATTTATTTTTTATTTATGTAGAATTTACAATTGGTCCTTAATATCTTTCTGATTGTTAGTGGTTTTGAAACCTACAATTACTTAGAACTTAAATTAATAGGGAAGTTTACGGACGCGTTGTTACTCCCTGAACCTCACATGGAATGCCTTACAGCTCCTACAGTTTTTCCTTAGAGTTGCATGTCTTTTCAATACAGTCTTGCCAATTTCTACTACCAATTCATTGTCTTACTAGTTCGTGATATAGTTGTTGTTTTTCGTATTTATTTGTATTTGTCGTTTGTGTTTAATTCCTATGTTTTGTTTGAAAGTTTAAATGTGAAAAATTTTATAGTTTTCATAGTTGTGGCCATTTAAAATTAATTCTTCAAATAGATTTAAATAGATTAGAAGTCGAGAGATCGACGGACAAGTTTGTGACCTAACCTATACGGGTTCCCTTTTCATACCGTATTCTCAAAATGATGTATTAGCCGTGTGGTATCATAAGGGTATATAAGAAGGGGGTAGCCCGTGATGGCTGTACGAGGACTAAGCAGAAACGCCCTAAACATGCAATAACGACAGATGGCGCCATAACCATCTATAAAGATCAGGTCATGTTGGTGAGGAGCATCGTTTAAAGTGAATCCTTTATGAATGTCTGGCGAACGTCAAACCGCTTGTCTAGCGTGGTTACTATTCCCAGCTTTCCCTTATCAGATTGTATATAGTTAATATAGTTTCTTCCCAATTTCTTACAAATATTTAATTTTCTTGCTTATAAGTTTAGTTTCAAGACAATTATTAAAAATATATAAGTAATTGGGCCCTATATACGTTCATATCGATGAGTGTTATTTTAAAAACCTTCTGTATAACACACGAGAACGTAATAACCTATTGTGATTATAATAAACTATTGAGTCTTCAAAAATTATTATTATGTTTAATAAATACAGTTACAACATATTTGCATTTCTAAATACACGTGTAAAATTTCGTGACTATCTCGTCTGGATATTGAGATAATGTCAACTAGTGGAAAATATTTGAACAGGACACGTGTATTAATTTTGACAATGATTTTTAGTATATCTTGATTGGGCACAAAGGCTTCTTCCACGTTGCCATTGTCATTTTGATTCCTGCGCGCCAAATGTCCCTGATCTTTGGTCGCCTTTGTGTAAAATTTCGTGACTATCTCGTCTGGATATTGAGATAATGTCAACTAGTGGAAAATATTTGAACAGGACACGTGTATTAATTTTGACAATGATTTTTAGTATATCTTGATTGGGCACAAAGGCTTCTTCCACGTTGCCATTGTCATTTTGATTCCTGCGCGCCAAATGTCCCTGATCTTTGGTCGCCTTTGTGTAAAATTTCGTGACTATCTCGTCTGGATATTGAGATAATGTCAACTAGTGGAAAATATTTGAACAGGACACGTGTATTAATTTTGACAATGATTTTTAGTATATCTTGATTGGGCACAAAGGCTTCTTCCACGTTGCCATTGTCATTTTGATTCCTGCGCGCCAAATGTCCCTGATCTTTGGTCGCCTTTGTGTAAAATTTCGTGACTATCTCGTCTGGATATTGAGATAATGTCAACTAGTGGAAAATATTTGAACAGGACACGTGTATTAATTTTGACAATGATTTTTAGTATATCTTGATTGGGCACAAAGGCTTCTTCCACGTTGCCATTGTCATTTTGATTCCTGCGCGCCAAATGTCCCTGATCTTTGGTCGCCTTTGTGTAAAATTTCGTGACTATCTCGTCTGGATATTGAGATAATGTCAACTAGTGGAAAATATTTGAACAGGACACGTGTATTAATTTTGACAATGTTTTTTTTTTTTATTTAAAATTATAATATATCAACATTCATAAGTCACGATAGCCGAGTGGTTGGGTGGTCAGACTTCGAGCCGAGATACCCGAGTTAGATCCCCAGGTGACTGGTTCGTACGAATTATATCGCCGGTGACACGTGGCATAAAGTTAAAATGTTCAAGTGTTAAGTAGTCTGACTTGGCGGGTCAACAGTTAAATAATGTATCACCTTGATGGTTACCACCTAACAATACTTACATGAATAATTTCTAACACTAATAGACGGATGATTAAGTAACGAAAATTTTGTAGATAAAATTTTTCCATAAGACCAATTTGAATTGATGAGAAATCTTCACGCTGTTTCTAATACTGGAGTTGACGAAGGTCTAGGCAATTAAGTCGCATACGTTTAAAAACTTTAAGATACGAACCTACCAACTGAGAGTTTTCAAGTGTATTTTTTATTTAAAATTATAATATATCAACATTCATAAGTCACGATAGCCGAGTGGTTGGGTGGTCAGACTTCGAGCCGAGATACCCGAGTTAGATCCCCAGGTGACTGGTTCGTACGAATTATATCGCCGGTGACACGTGGCATAAAGTTAAAATGTTCAAGTGTTAAGTAGTCTGACTTGGCGGGTCAACAGTTAAATAATGTATCACCTTGATGGTTACCACCTAACAATACTTACATGAATAATTTCTAACACTAATAGACGGATGATTAAGTAACGAAAATTTTGTAGATAAAATTTTTCCATAAGACCAATTTGAATTGATGAGAAATCTTCACGCTGTTTCTAATACTGGGTTGACGAAGGTCTAGGCAATTAAGTCGCATACGTTTAAAAACTTTAAGATACGAACCTACCAACTGAGAGTTTTCAAGTGTATTTTTTATTTAAAATTATAATATATCAACATTCATATGGAACTTTCCCGAGGTTAGACCTATGTATTTAATACCAGTAAGGTTCGTATTAGTATTAGTAATACGTAATTAGTATTACTTCGAAACAATGAAGAACAATCTATTGAAGAGTATTGGCATAGAACATTTCAGCTTCTAAAACCTTATCACTCTATGTTTAAGGTAGAACATTACATGGATGCCCAATAAGATCTGTCTACTTTTTGTACCAGATAAAAACTAACCTTGATAGGGAAAAATTAATTTGTTTGATTTTCTTTTATTTCCTATAATGTAATTTTATTTTATTTGCTATAATGCAGTTGAAGTACTGTCGGATGATATTCATTATTTATTTTCATTTTAAATTTATTATTTTACGCTTTTGCAATTCTATACATAAATTACTTAATATGTAATAGAAATTAATATGCCGCTTCGCGTGAAATAATGTAATTTTATTTTATTTGCTATAATGCAGTTGAAGTACTGTCGGATGATATTCATTATTTATTTTCATTTTAAATTTATTATTTTACGCTTTTGCAATTCTATACATAAATTACTTAATATGTAATAGAAATTAATATGCCGCTTCGCGTGAAATAATGTAATTTTTCATTGCATTTTGTTATTTCATTGTTTAATTCCGAAGTTTTGTTTGAAAGTTTAAATGAAAAATTTTATAGTTTTCATAGTTGTGGCCATTTAAAATTAATTCTTCAAATAGATTTAAATAGATTAGAAATTAAGTTGAGAGATCGACGGACAAGTTTGTGACCTAACCTATACGGGTTCCTTTTCATACCGTATTCTCAAAATGATGTATTAGCCGTGTGGTATCATAAGGAGTATATAAGAAGGGGGTAGCCCAAGATGGCTGTACGAGGACCAAGGAAACGCCCTAAACATGCAATAACGACAGATGGCGCCATAACCATCTATAAAGATCAGGTCATGTTGGTGAGGAGCATCGTTTAAAGTGAATCCTTTATGAATGTCTGGCGAACGTCAAACCGCTTGTCTAGCGTGGGAATTATTCCCAGCCTTCCCTTATCACATTGTATATAGTTAATATAGTTTTCTTCCCAATTTCTTACAAATATTTAATTTTCTTGCTTATAAGTTTAGTTTCAAGACAATTATTAAAAATATATAAGTAATTGGGCCCTATATGCGTTCATATCGATGAGTGTTATTTTAAAAACCTTCTGTATAACACACGAGAACGTAATAACCTATTGTGATTATAATAAACTATTGAGTCTTCAAAATTATTATTATGTTTAATAAATACAGTTACAACATATTTGCATTTCTAAATACACGTGTAAAATTTCGTGACTATCTCGTCTGGATATTGAGATAATGTCAACTAGTGGAAAATATTTGAACAGGACACGTGAATTAATTTTTGACATTGTTTTTTTTTAGAATATCTTGATTGGGCACAAAGGCTTCTTCCACTTTGCCATTGACATTTAGATTCCTGCGCGCCAAATGTCCCTGATCTTTGGTCGCCTTTGTGTTAAATTTCGGCTCGAATTATATCGCCGGTGACACGTGGCATAAAGTTAAAATGTTCATATGTTAAGTAAGTAGTCTGACTTTGCGGGTCAACCGTCAAATAATGTACAATCTTGATGGTTACCACCTAACAATACTTACATGAATAATTTCTAACACTAATAGACGGATGATTAAGTAACGAAAATTTTGTAGATAAAAATTTTTCCATAAGACCAATTTGAATTGATGAGAAATCTTCACGCTGTTTCTAATACTGGAGTTGACGAAGGTCTAGGCAATTAAGTCGCATACGTTTAAAAACTTTAAGATACGAACCTACCAACTGAGAGTTTTCAAGTGTATTTTTTATTTAAAATTATAATATATCAACATTCATATGGAACTTTCCCGGGGTTAGACCTATGTATTTAATACCAGTAAGGTTCGTATTAGTATTAGTAATACGTAATTAGTATTACTTCGAAACAATGAAGAACAATCTATTGAAGAGTATTGGCATAGAACATTTCAGCTTCTAAAACCTTATCACTCTATGTTTAAGGTAGAACATTACATGGATGCCCAATAAGATCTGTCTACTTTTGTACCAGATAAAAACTAACCTTGATAGGGAAAAATTAATTTGTTTGATTTTCTTTTATTTCCTATAATGTAATTTTATTTTATTTGCTATAATGCAGTTGAAGTACTGTCGGATGATATTCATTATTTATTTTCATTTTAAATTTATTATTTTACGCTTTTGCAATTCTATACATAAATTACTTAATATGTAATAGAAATTAATATGCCGCTTCGCGTGAAATAATGTAATTTTTTCATTGCATTTTGTTATTTCATTGTTTAATTCCGAAGTGTTTGTATGCTCGGTCCTGGTAGAGCCATTATCGACACTTCGATGCCCGATGCTTTGTGCTATAGCGAAAGATTTTATCTATCATTTGATAACATTACTGTTTGTTTTGATCGCACTGCGAACGGAATGCCGTTTTCATTTAGCGATTTCCAACACTAATTATAAATAAATACATATATAGATAGGGACAACATTACATACATTGTTGACCCCAAAGTAAGCAGCTTAAGCACTTGTATTATGGAATCAGAAACAACGAAGGTATCACAAACACCTGAACCCGAGTAAATGTAGAAAATGTGTTTTCTAGATTGACCCGACCGGGAATCGTACCCGGGAACTTGGAGTAGGCGACATCCTGAAAACCTGGCGTGTACGCCACTCGTTCACGGAGGTCGTCAATGATATTCGTATATTTAGAGAAAAATAACTGTCAATCAGTTTTTTTTTATGTTAAAACTATTGTTTATTCATCTATCATTTAGTTTCGTAAGTTGTTTACGAAATTTTTTTTGTGCAGTGGATTTTGTGAGCAGAATTTTGTTGTAAATATTGCATACATAATGGCTTGCAAAAGTCCACTGCAAGACGTAGACTTTTGTAAAGAAGGCTATGCCTTAAACGCCACGCTTGGCAGGCGTATTAGCGATCGCCGTATCAGACACCTCGCACCTTAGATGCTGCTGCCCATCTTCGGTCTGTTTATTTTGGTCTGATATTTTTAGAGATTGCCTCCATTGATCGGTTGCCATAACGATATTCAAGGCTGTTTCCCTTAGTCGCCTCTTACGTCACCCACGGGAAGAAAGGGAGTGGCAATATTCTTACACCGTTACCTCACGGTTAAATAAATCCAAAAAAATATTTTCACACCATTCCCAATACAGGTTTAGGCAGAGCTCCTTTCGACCCGCCTTCCACCGAAGATATTTTGTGACAACTTGACTGGTGGTGAGCCCGTCGCCGTCTTAGTGTCAAGCCAACGTACACGTACAAATTCGTACATAAGATTTGAAAAAACCCATTAGTCGAACTCGGGTCTCTTGACTCCAATTCCGATCATCCAACCACTCGGCTATCGTAACAATATATAAATACTTAGATATATAGGAATAACATCGCAAATATTGTACCGATACTAAAGTAAGTAGTTAAAGCACTTGTGAAACCGGAAACAACCCAAGTATAACCAACACAAACCCGAGACAATGCAGATAAAGTTGTTATTTACATTCACCCGCTAAGACGTTGAACCACGAACCTCAAAGCTGGCGACATTGTTGCGATGATTTTGTTAGGTCTCAGCTTCATATACAGAAACAAATTATATTTATATTTACAATACTTATTGACTAAAATCTACAATAATCGAACAGCCCTTCTCCTCGTGGTACCTAGAACGCTGGCTGCATTTCATCGTTGAATGGCTTGACTCAAACTTCTATATTAAAATGGTTATTTCGATGCAATGCGAACTATATTTTTAATATATCACTTACCACACCATTATACCCTGACTGGATAATAGGAGGATTTGCCATAATCGACACGCTTGGCAGGCGTATTAGCGATCGCCGTATCAGACACCTCGCACCTTAGATGCTGCTGCCCATCTTCGGTCTGATTATTTTGGTCTGATATTTTTAGAGATTGCCTCCATTGATCGGTTGCCATAACGATATTCAAGGCTGTTTCCCTTAGTCGCCTCTTACGTCACCCACGGGAAGAAAGGGAGTGGCAATATTCTTACACCGTTACCTCACGGTTAAATAAATCCAAAAAAATATTTTCACACCATTCCCAATACAGGTTTAGGCAGAGCTCCTTTCGACCCGCCTTCCACCGAAGATATTTTGTGACAACTTGACTGGTGGTGAGCCCGTCGCCGTCTTAGTGTCAAGCCAACGTACACGTACAAATTCGTACATAAGATTTGAAAAAACCCATTAGTCGAACTCGGGTCTCTTGACTCGAATTCCGATCAACCAACCACTCGGCTATCGTAACAATATATAAATACTTAGATATATAGGAATAACATCGCAAATATTGTACCGATACTAAAGTAAGTAGTTAAAGCACTTGTGAAACCGGAAACAACCCAAGTATAACCAACACAAACCCGAGACAATGCAGATAAAGTTGTTATTTACATTCACCCGCTAAGACGTTGAACCACGAACCTCAAAGCTGGCGACATTGTTGCGATGATTTTGTTAGGTCTCAGCCAGTACTACAGTTGTTCTTATTTCTGCTGATGCTGCAGTCGTAACGCTTTAATATCCATGTAATGAAATTGTTCTTGCTGTTTATTTCAGATCGGGACATCTTCCAATAATCCTGACCGGGGATTTGAACTCCCCTCCCGAGAGCGCCGTCATCAAACTACTGGAAAGAGGCCATGTTAGGTGATTTCTGAATTGTGCTCCTTTTCATAGAAATAGACTCTGGTGTATAATTTTTATTTGTACGTATATTCCCGGAACTGGGTAGAGGGAGGTCTAGACAATACAGGAGAAGTTTTCTACATCAACCCCGTCCGGGAATCGAACCGTGGACCACAGAGCTGGCGATATCGTGAAAAGCCGATCCGTCGATGCAGCTCTAAATAACACAGGATATACTATGTTTCTGAAGGCGTGAGCAAGTAATTGAAAGAGATTCTTGTAATTATCGTCGGGCTCATTACGGGAGCTCCATAAAGAATCTGCTGACCGATCTTTAATTGCAAATACGTATTACATACAAAAATAACAAATTCTCATATTTCTTTTGCGACATTTTGGGATTGTTTTGGGACAATGTGACGGGCAGGGGCCTGTCCCCGACTTTATGTCCATGCTAAAAAATGTTTATTTGTATTGTGATTTTAAACGAGCTAAAAATTTTGGTAACATCGTAAGTTAATACCACTTGTGGATGTCGGTAAGAATCTGCACGATTTCTCACACACAGTGAAAGCAGGCAGTATTAAACTTACGCCGTAACGATAACTGTAACAAAATAAATATCTTCACGCTATTCCCCAAAACAGGGGTAGACAATGGTCTAGACAATTAAGTCGTTTCGACCCACCTTCCTTCCACCAAGCAGATATTTTTCGTGACATATGGTTTGAACGTTGCCGTCTATATGTCCAAACCAACTATATAATCGTACATAAGTTTTAAAAATAAGCTCGTATCAATGTACGAACCTGCCACCTGGGCATCGAACTCGGGTCTCTTGACTCCTAATCGGCTATCGTGACTTTTGATAATATTGTGCCTCTGGGTGGTAAGAGGTCGAATGGACTTAATTGTCTAGACCTTTGTTTAGAATGCAGTATACAACATAATTTAGCAAACTATGGTGATACAAATAGCGGTCCTATCGCTAAAAGCGTTTATTCCCGGATTAGCTTCTTTAGCTACATGCTTTGGTTTGAAAGGCAATGTATATGATTTTCTTTCTATCTGTGAAAAAATAAATATCTTCACGCAATTCCCTATACAGTGGTAGACGGAGGTCTAGACAATTAAGTCGTTTCGACCCACCTTCCACCGAAGATATTTTTGTGACAACTTGACTGGTGGTGAGCCGTCGCCGTCTTAGTGTCCAAGCCAACGTACACGTACAAATTCGTACATAAGATTTGAAAAACCCATTGGTACGAGCCTGCCGACTGGGGATCATACTCAGGTCTCTTGACTCGAAATTCCGACCACCCAACCACTCGGCTATCGTGACTTTTGATAATATTGTGCCTCTGGGTGGTAAGAGGTCGAATGGACTTAATTGTCTAGACCTTTGTTTAAAATGCAGTATACAACATAATTTAGCAAACTATGGTGATATAAATAGCGGTCCTATCGCTAAAAGCGTTTATTCCCGGATTAGCTTCTTTAGCTACATGCTTTGGTTTGAAAGGCAATGTATATGATTTTCTTTCTATCTGTGAAAAATAAATATCTTCACGCAATTCCCAATACAGTGGTAGACAGAGGTCTAGACAATTAAGTCGTTTCGACCCACCTTCCACCGAAGATATTTTTGTGACAACTTGACTGGTGGTGAGCCGTCGCCGTCTTAGTGTCCAAGCCAACGTACACGTACAAATTCGTACATAAGATTTGAAAAACCCATTGGTACGAGCCTGCCGACTGGGGATCATACTCAGGTCTCTTGACTCGAAATTCCGACCACCCAACCACTCGGCTATCGTGACTTTTGATAATATTGTGCCTCTGGGTGGTAAGAGGTCGAATGGACTTAATTGTCTAGACCTTTGTTTAAAATGCAGTATACAACATAATTTAGCAAACTATGGTGATATAAATAGCGGTCCTATCGCTAAAAGCGTTTATTCCCGGATTAGCTTCTTTAGCTACATGCTTTGGTTTGAAAGGCAATGTATATGATTTTCTTTCTATCTGTGAAAAATAAATATCTTCACGCAATTCCCAATACAGTGGTAGACAGAGGTCTAGACAATTAAGTCGTTTCGACCCACCTTCCACCGAAGATATTTTTGTGACAACTTGACTGGTGGTGAGCCGTCGCCGTCTTAGTGTCCAAGCCAACGTACACGTACAAATTCGTACATAAGATTTGAAAAACCCATTGGTACGAGCCTGCCGACTGGGGATCATACTCAGGTCTCTTGACTCGAAATTCCGACCACCCAACCACTCGGCTATCGTGACTTTTGATAATATTGTGCCTCTGGGTGGTAAGAGGTCGAATGGACTTAATTGTCTAGACCTTTGTTTAAAATGCAGTATACAACATAATTTAGCAAACTATGGTGATATAAATAGCGGTCCTATCGCTAAAAGCGTTTATTCCCGGATTAGCTTCTTTAGCTACATGCTTTGGTTTGAAAGGCAATGTATATGATTTTCTTTCTATCTGTGAAAAAATAAAATATCTTCACGCAATTCCCAATACAGTGGTAGACAGAGGTCTAGACAATTAAGTCGTTTCGACCCACCTTCCACCGAAGATATTTTTGTGACAACTTGACTGGTGGTGAGCCCGTCGCCGTCTTAGTGTCCAAGCCAACGTACATGTACAAATTCGTACATAAGATTTTGAAAAACCCATTGGTACGAGCCTGCCGACTGGGGATCATACTCAGGTCTCTTGACTCGAAATTCCGACCACCAACCACTCGGCTATCGTGACTTTTGATAATATTGTGCCTCTGGGTGGTAAGAGGTCGAATGGACTTAATTGTCTAGACCTTTGTTTAAAATGCAGTATACAACATAATTTAGCAAACTATGGTGATATAAATAGCGGTCCTATCGCTAAAAGCGTTTATTCCCGGATTAGCTTCTTTAGCTACATGCTTTGGTTTGAAAGGCAATGTATATGATTTTCTTTCTATCTGTGAAAAATAAAATATCTTCACGCAATTCCCAATACAGTGGTAGACAGAGGTCTAGACAATTAAGTCGTTTCGACCCACCTTCCACCGAAGATATTTTTGTGACAACTTGACTGGTGGTGAGCCCGTCGCCGTCTTAGTGTCCAAGCCAACGTACATGTACAAATTCGTACATAAGATTTTGAAAAACCCATTGGTACGAGCCTGCCGACTGGGGATCATACTCAGGTCTCTTGACTCGAAATTCCGACCACCCAACCACTCGGCTATCGTGACTTTTGATAATATTGTGCCTCTGGGTGGTAAGAGGTCGAATGGACTTAATTGTCTAGACCTTTGTTTAAAATGCAGTATACAACATAATTTAGCAAACTATGGTGATATAAATAGCGGTCCTATCGCTAAAAGCGTTTATTCCCGGATTAGCTTCTTTAGCTACATGCTTTGGTTTGAAAGGCAATGTATATGATTTTCTTTCTATCTGTGAAAAATAAAATATCTTCACGCAATTCCCAATACAGTGGTAGACAGAGGTCTAGACAATTAAGTCGTTTCGACCCACCTTCCACCGAAGATATTTTTGTGACAACTTGACTGGTGGTGAGCCCGTCGCCGTCTTAGTGTCCAAGCCAACGTACATGTACAAATTCGTACATAAGATTTTGAAAAACCCATTGGTACGAGCCTGCCGACTGGGGATCATACTCAGGTCTCTTGACTCGAAATTCCGACCACCCAACCACTCGGCTATCGTGACTTTTGATAATATTGTGCCTCTTAAAATTACTGGTACTTACGTGGGTGAGAGGTGGGTCGAAAGTACGTACATAATTGTTTAGACATCTGTCTACACAGTAATAGGAACGGTGTGAAGATATATTTTCTCATTTGTTTCTTAAAATAAGTGAAAATATAACAAAAGGTGAAAGTCTGTGTAGCAGTATAACAAAAGACGAAGAAATAGTCTGTTAAAAATAGAGACAGAAAACATTAAATTGGTGTTCAGTGCAGCCCGCACTCGGAAGCAAGTCGTTTATCAGTACGATTGCATACAATGCAGAGTGAATAAAATAATTTATTATAAATTAATTAATGTATCGATAGGAACAACATCATATACATTGCTTTCATCCCAAAGTACGTAACGAAAGAACTTGTCTTATGGAATAGAAAACAACGATGGCACCACAAATACCCAGACTCTAGACAATACAGGAGAAGTTTTCTACATCAACCCCGTCCGGGAATCGAACCGTGGACCACAGAGCTGGCGATATCGTGAAAAGCCGATCCGTCGATGCAGCTCTAAATAACACAGGATATACTATGTTTCTGAAGGCGTGAGCAAGTAATTGAAGAGATTATTGTAATTATCGTCGGGCTCATTACGGGAGCTCCATAAAGAATCTGCTGACCGATCTTTGGTACAAATGCTGTGTACATACAAAAATAACAAATTCTCATATTTCTTTTGCAACATTTTGGGATTGTTTTGGGACAATGTGACGGGCGGGGAGCCTGTCCCCGACTTTATGTCCATGCTAAAAAAAATGTTTATTTGTATTGTGATTTTAAACGAGCTAAAAATTTTGGTTACATCGTAAGATTAATACCATTTGTGGATGTCGGTAAGAATCTGCACGATTTCTCACACACGGTGAAAGCGAGCGGTATTAAACTTACGCCGTAACGATAACTGTAACAAAAATAAATATCTTCACGCTATTCCCAAAACAGGGGTAGACAATGGTCTAGACAATTAAGTCGTTTCGACCCACCTTCCACCGACAGATATTTTTCGTGACATATGGTTTGAACGTCGCCGTCTATATGTCCAAGCCAACTATATAATCGTACATAAGTTTTTGTAAAACCCACTGTTCCGCGTCGGCGACTTGGGGATCGAACTCGGGATCCAATCCGATCACTCAACCATTTGGCTATCGCGACATTTACAAATAACTCTAAATAACTATAACATAGTTATTTAACTTGCTCTATGCAGATCTACAATTCGGAGGCGTGCGGGAGGTCAGCGCCGGGTCGGGACTACGGTCTGGACTTCAGTCCGGACCTGGACCACGCGGAGCTGTTCAACAGCGGGCAGCTGGGCCCGCTGGACCTGATGTCGGTGTACGGCCAGCGCAAGCCGGACGGCAGCCTTGAGGCTACCACCTACCAGGACTATTGGCTCACTGTCGACTATATATATTTTAGGTAATCAATCCATACAGGCCGACTTCGATAGTGGAGCGGTTGGGTGAATGGAATTTGTGTGAAGAAGAAAAGAGAAGAAGATGTGAGGATCGTTGTAGATGCACGGGTGATTATTTCAGAAAGTCATGTACGATTGGTATGATCGGCGTGGACATGAAGACGGCGACAAGCTCACCACCTGTCGCGTCGCCCCGAAAGACAACGTGTTTGATGGAATATGAGGAATATGATGGAACAGTGTGTGAATCGTACATAGGTTTTTGAAAAAAACCCATTGAAATGAGCCTGCCATCTAGGGATCGAACTCGGGTCTCTTGACTCGAAATACTGGCCACCCAACCACTCGGACATTTTTTTAATACACTTTATCAAATTCATACATATAGATATGGACAACATTATATAAATTGCTGTGATCCAAGAATAAGTAGTTAAAGCACTTGTGTTAGGAAATCTAAAGAAACGAAGGTTCCACAAACACCCATTGCTTATTTTAAATATGTTTTAGCTTTGTTGACAGAAAGAAATTGTGTTTATATGGTTAAGGTTTATGACGACGAAGATCTTCGTTATGGAACGACAGGATTAATTTACAAGGTGACTAAGGTACTGAGAGATATCTTTCTACAAGGAATAATAATATCAGAAATAAAATTGTTTGGTTAAGGATATACATATTTTGTCATAATGTTTAATATTTTAACTGAGATTTGATGATCGAATTAAAAAAAACTGTCGTGCAGACTCCTCCATGATACGAGTGACTAAATTACGTCACATTTAAAAATTACAACTGATACTTAGTTACTGAATGTCGTAGTTTTTTGTAACTTTAACGAATTTAGAATACGTGAAAAAAACTACTTACTGAAGTGTGACGTCATTAAACATACATACAATATAAAAAGTGCAGTTTACACCATGTTTTATTAATGAAAATTATACAATTTATTACAAGTTTTGAAGGAATTTAAAAGCATAAATGTGGAGAGACATACGTAATTATTTCTAATTTTATTACAATTATTTGATTTTATGTAATTAAGATAAATTTTGTTTAAGACATATTGCCTTGCGGTAATCATTTGCACACCTTTTAGGACAAACACCACCACATATATATATATATATATATTTATATATATATATATATATTTATATATATATATTTATATATATATATATATATATATATATATATTTATATATATATATATATATTTATATATATATATTTATATATATATATATATATATATATATATATATATATATATATTTATATATATATATATTTATATATATATATTTATATATATATATTTATATATATATATATATATATATAGTCGAGAATGACAACTTTGTCGACAAATTCTAAGGATGTTTCAGACCGGAATGCACATTTTGACAGAAATTAGTATGTAATCATTCAAATCTATAAAATTTATAATATATGATATTGTAAACTATAGAGTTATTTTTTTCTAATTTCTCTGTCGGTATATATTTTTGTGAATAACAGTTAATAAAGAGAATAATTCTTAAATTGTTATTATTATATTTCCAAATTCTAGGACCAACAGTTTTTAGCGTTTGTAAGTTTTATTTGGAAATGGGAGGGTATACAAAGTGACACGGTTAATTCTCGTTCTTTATATTTTTTATAAGAATACTTGCAAAGCTACAAATAAAATTACAAAAACTGTTTGGTTAAGGATATACATATTTTGTCATAATGTTTAATATTTTAACTGAGAATTGATGATCGAATTAAAACAAACTGTCGTGCAGACTCCTCCATGATACGAGTAACTAAATGACGTCACATTTTAAAATTACAACTGATATTTCGTTACTGGATGTCGTTGGTTTTTGTAACTTTTACGAATTTAGAAAACGTGATAAAAACTTTCATAATGAAGTGTGACGTCATTAAACATACATACAATATAAAGAGAGCAGTTTACAACATGTTTTATTAATGAAAATTATACAATTTATTGCAAGTTTTGAAGGAATTTGAAAGCATAACTGTGTGGAGAGACATACGTAATTATTTCTGATTTTATTACAATTATTTGATTTTATGTAATTAAGATAAATTTTGTTTAAGACATATTGCCTTGCGGTAATCATTCTTACACCTTTTAGGACAAACATAATCTTAAATTGCGTAAAATGACAATCCTTACATGCCATAGAGATATGTATTGTCGAGAATGACAACTTTGTCGACAAATTCTAAGGATGTTTCAGACCGGAATGCACATTTTGACAGAAATTAGTATGTAATCATTCAAATCTATAAAATTTATAATATATGATATTGTAAACTATAGAGTTATTTTTCTAATTTCTCTGTCGGTATATATTTTGTGAATAACAGTTAATAAAGAGAATAATTCTTAAATTGTTATTATTATATTTCCAAATTCTAGGACCAACAGTTTTAGCGTTTGTAAGTTTTATTTTAATAAATTTAACAACTAATCCTCAACGAAGAAACTGTTTATGGTATTTATCCAATAGTTTATTACTGGTATTCCTTTTTTTTAATGGCGGTAGTGTCATAGAAGCAAGGTCCTGCCAATAATCAACAAGCAAGCAAACAATTAATGGACTGGCCACTTGCAGTGACCTTTATAGGCTGTTAAATAAGTAAAAGTTCGTAAAAAATGGTTTTGACGAACCCCCTGCCAGGTTGAGTGACGACTTGCAAAATGTTGCGGGAACTCGATGAATGCAGGTGGGTGAAGGAAAGCTTCGGAAAAAGACCTACGTTTATTTTTTTTTTCTAATTTCTCTGTCGGTATATATTTTGTGAATAACAGTTAATAAAGAGAATAATTCTTAAATTGTTATTATTATATTTCCAAATTCTAGGACCAACAGTTTTAGCGTTTGTAAGTTTTATTTTAATAAATTTAACAACTAATCCTCAACGAAGAAACTGTTTATGGTATTTATCCAATAGTTTATTACTGGTATTCCTTTTTTTTAATGGCGGTAGTGTCATAGAAGCAAGGTCCTGCCAATAATCAACAAGCAAGCAAACAATTAATGGACTGGCCACTTGCAGTGACCTTTATAGGCTGTTAAATAAGTAAAAGTTCGTAAAAAATGGTTTTGACGAACCCCCTGCCAGGTTGAGTGACGACTTGCAAAATGTTGCGGGAACTCGATGAATGCAGGTGGGTGAAGGAAAGCTTCGGAAAAGACCTACGTTTATTTTTTTGTTCCCGTCGATATTTTAAAAATGACCTAATGTCAGAGGTCACCAATAGATGGCGCAATAACTGTATCGGAATATAACCACAATATAGAGTCACGATAGCGGAGTGGTTGGGTGGTCGTAATTTCGAGTCAAGAGACCCGAGTTCGATCTCCAGGTGGCAGGCTCGTACCAATGGATTTTTCCAAAACTTATGTATAATTATATCGTTGGCTTGGCGATAAAGACGGCGACGGGCTCACCACCTGTCACGTTGTCCCTAAAATATCTTCAGTGGAAGGTGGGTCGAAGGAACTTCATTGTCTATAATAGATATTATACTATGGCAAACCCTTACACGGAAGAGGCCTGTATCCAGCAATGAAGTACACCAGGCCGTTATGTATCTATGTATATGCGATACCTACATTTATTGTGTAGTATTGTATAGTAATTGTAATTGTTTCGCGTAATGAAGGCACACTCATTCTTCCTGCAAGTGTCGTAAGAGGCAAGGCGAGGGAAACGTTTTGAGTATCGTTTTGTCCGTGGGCTGAATAACCATCTTCAATGAAAGAAAAATCACTTGGGATAAAAAATCAGTAATGGGCAGCAGCGTCCGAGGTGGGAGTTGTATGTCTGATGATGGCATATAATTAAATATTTATTTTCTTTAAATAAAATAAAAGTCCACATAGTTAAGGACAACATTACATACATTGCTCTGATCCAAAAGTAAGCAGTCTAAGCACTTTAAATATGGAATCAGAATCAACGAAGACACCACAAACACCCAGACCCTAGAAAATGTAGAAATAGTGTTTTCTACATTGACCCGACCGGGAATCGAACCCACCATGAAAACCGGAGTGTACGCCACTCGTTTACGGAGGTCATCCCTATCGGAGAGGCTTATTTCTTTTTCACAGTGGACCTACAGAGCCCATTATATATGTGTATGTATGTACGTTTAATTTTGGTTAGGTTAAAGGGCATTAGAAATAAAAAGCACAATTAAACATCAATGCCACTTTATTGAATCATTTATACATTTTTTTTGTTTTACAATTTGAAGGGGAAACGAAATGATTCTTACAGCGTAGCTCTTTGGAAACACAAGTATAAAATTGGAAAAAGCGTCAGTTTACATAGTGGAAAAGTGGCAACGGATTCCGTCAAATATACACATGGTAATCGAATAATATAGTTTGGAATTGCATACAATTTTTGACAATGATGAGAAGTCGCATGTTGTCTCCAGTTGAAAATTAATGATATTAAAAATAATTCTTTCACATTTGTATATTATTTTTTTTATTAGTTCAATATTTATGATTGCCTTATGGCAACACCGATAAACCGATGATGTAAAAATAAATATTGAATTAACAAATATGCATGTAAAGTACAACTGTGCAATAATGACTGTTAATAATCAATGATGTTGATTTTGAAGCGATCGAAGGTTTTGAAAATTTTCTGAACCCTTTATCATTATCAAAAATTTCATGTAACGACAGATTCATGCTCAAATCTCTTGCATAGATGACTACAGATATTTCAATTCATGAGTACGTCCAGCCCATGGTAATGCAAGATGTCTACATGCACTATGACGACAGTGTGCGTGCTTGACAGGGCGATATACCCGTGCTTTTTACACTTCGCATCTACACGTCTTATTGCCAGACCTATAACCATCGATTCCAGTATTACACTATGTGATTCGATTACAATAAATTATATTTTACGGAATACAATGGTAGTTACTTGGAAATATTATTTTAACAATTTAATAATATACTCCTCCATTAGAAATTAGTAGACAAAATATTGTTTAGTTAAGTAAAAAGAGGAATCTTAAGATTAACATAAATTAAATATATATAGTCTAAAATACAGAAAAAGTTACGGAGGCTAAAATAAAACAGATTTTTGCTACTATACTTTGATGTTGCCTTCGACTTATACAGGAATTACCAACAGTCCATTAAATGGCATTTTGTTTTAACTTTGGAACGTTAGGTGTTGTTCTGGCAACTTACTCATATCGACTGTCATTGAGTCTACATATGATGTTAACTAAATAACTTCATCGCCTCTAAATTTCCTGTTTCAGCTTCCTTCGAAGTATAGCAATTAAGATAAATAAAACGAACTTTACCACCAAGTAATGTCCATTGTACGGTTGCCACTAAAAAGCATACAGTGAATGTGCCTTCATCGTAGCCGACATGTCATCCTAAATAAAAATACACGTTGTTTAAATCAAATGAAAATAAGTATCCGACCGCATTGCTCGCTTATTTACACAACGAGGCAAACGTGTTCTCATGTACAGTGTGCGCTTTTGCAGGTCGGATCTAAAACCTTTTAGCACCACTACACCGGCGTAATACTTCACGAATCTTACAATTCAACATACGAATGAATGACTATCATACGAGCCGAATTTGTGCACCTTAGTTTTATATACATTATTTGTGTGCTGTGCGTGCCATTCTTTTGTTACGACAACCATAAATGGATATTTTTCTATCTGAATTGTAGATCATCATTGAATCACTTTCAATTAATTTAGATGTCGTATTAACTTGTCATTCGTTAATTGTTTTTTAATTCAAGTGAAGTATTACGCCGTTGTAGTTATTGCCCGTTGAGCAGCATCCTACAATGTTTTATCAACCAAACTATCTTTTCGACTTGCAAGGACTTACTAGATGTTTAAAGTGTCCATTATATTGTGGGACGCGCGATTAGATGAATTCCGAAAAGTTATTTTTAATGTTATGAAATAAAATTAAATAATGACGAAGAATATCTTTTTTGGTTCTCTGTCAAATGAATTTAAACTTGGAAACCATTGAATATTACATAATCATCTTATTACTTTCGCTTATATGGGACCCAATATAGTTTTGTAAAAATAACATTTGCATTTTTAATGTAATTTGTGATGAATCCTATATAATATCAATATCCTATAGGAGCTACAAAACATATTCGACCAATACACCTATTTTTCTAATAATACTGGATGGACATAAAATTTTATAAATTATGAAAAATTCAGATTATTTCATAAGATCCCATCATTTTGTAAGTATACTAGTCGAAAAGCTCTTAATATTATAAAATCTTATTTAAATGTTATTTGTAAAAAGATAAGTAGCCTCCGTTAACCTATCGAGTTAAAAGTTGACATATGAAACTTTCTTTAAATCAAAAATAATCTCTAAGCTCGTATCGGCAAAGTTTAACATAATTTAAATTATTCGATATAATAAAAATTTATAAATTCAACAACTAATATAAGTACTTTTAACGAGCCTCGTTATAGATTAGTCATAAGGTTCTTTTATTTTACAAAATAACGAATTTAGAGAGTTGATATACAAATTTACTATTTTGATTTAACGAAATTTTTAGTCACTGTTTATCCATATTTTTTACATAAATTAACTATAAATAAGTTATAGTTCCTTAAAAAATTCAGATTCCTTTCATATTGATTCATTCAAATATAATATGAACACGGTTTTACCTGGACGGAGAGAGGACAAGTGAGAAATGGAAAATTATAACTATTAGGATAATATGTTATAATTTATGCTTGTCACAGCGTTCATTTGTAAATTACGTATTTGAATGTTTTTTTAAATTAATGATTAGTATACAATATTACGATTAATTTATAAACCATACAAAAAAGTGATATATTTAAAATACTGTGTTGGGTTTGTAAGTTTGTGAGCACTGTTGTTATGAAATCATTTAGGTCCCATTGCAGTTTCGAAATTCATACAATCGCAGCGAGTCCTACCTTTAACAAGTCGATTTGCATTAAATTAATATAAAGTCTTAAAAAAACAAATACCACTTTTTGAAATGATTTGCGGATATCTCCTAACTATCTAAAAACAAATTAAATTTACAGATTAAATTATCGTTTACTGATGTTACCTAAAGACCATATTACATACAGTCGGTTACGCAAAACGGACATCATCAGACTTTTTAATAAATCTAAAATTTGCCAACTCCGTCCTAACTACAAGATTGATATTACTGAAATAGAAAAAGGATTCCTTCAGCGAAATTTATGTGGTTAATGAACTACCATAGTAAGTATTATTGAAATAATATTTGAAAAATAAACTAGAAATTTAAAAGTCGCATAGTGGAGAGATAGAAAAAAGGATTCAGGGGACTGGACTCACTAATTCCCACCATTAAACAGTATAGATGTTAGGCGACAGTTACCTTAGAAAGACGTAGCTTGTTGATAATTTTTTTCTCGAGGAAGAGTCACTTGTCCGGTGGAAAAATTCTCGGTAACTGTTGCCGTATGTTATAGTTAAGATTTTAGTGGGAATGAAGTGATTTGAATAACTCTATTGCAGGGTCCTTGATGACTTATCTATTTTTACTGACATATTTCATGTTATATCAACTAATAATACTGAGCGAAAATCATAATACGCCTCATACACGTATACGGCGTACCTACAATTTTGGCCAACATGAGTAATTCACGAGTAATTCTATCCATCTCATGTCTTCATACACCGACGAAACATTGCCATTTCCTTGCTTAAAATCTGTTACAACTGTTACACTTTATAAAAGTTCATATCTCCTTTCTATGTTTCACCACAATTCCAGAGCCCACGTATAAACCATTCTGAACATTGACTTTAGTAAACAGTGCAACAAATCAGGTGTTCTTCTTTCGATATCGAAAGGTTCTCATACAGTGAACCCGTCGGATCACAATGTTGCCAGTTCCGTAACAATACTGCCTGGTTTGTTGTTTGTTGCACTGTATCAGCATCGATCCCAACAGACCAGTCATCTGGACCCGTATACTATTTGAAAACAACATTCACGACATGAATTTACTACCATTAAAACATCGACACATCTAACGGTTCTTTGCAACAGCCTCGGATACCCGTTTTTAAAATACATTTTCCGCTGTAACTATTGCGATACAAATTACACCTTCACTTGTTAATGGATTAATTAACACCTGAGCTTCAGTTGGTGCTATAAGAAGTATTTAATAGTCCAGCTTATACTTGTGTTGTGTCAGATTTCCGCGACCACACCTCTGTATTTCCAGGTCGGGATACCACATGAAAATCAATCCAATTTCTTTTCCTTGAATAATGCTACCACTGATTTGTGTACAATTCGCGATGATTATTTTACATACTCTTCCTATAATTTGTATCACAATATCAGCAGAAAACAAAAAATATTGCCCGCTTTACACGATAACGTAGGTACACACGGTTGACAAATGTATGTTTAGATGTCAGTTTATTAAGTTATCAATTGATGTAAAGTGGACCAAATATCGACCGTGTAACGTCCTCGTGTAAAACGTTGCAATATTTTGAATAATATTCATTAAATATAACTGACATATAATTACGTAAATACACATTTATAACATCAATACATTGTAATCTTGATGGAATGTCTAAATTTTTTTTAAGAAATTTTAAATAGATGTAACTTTTTATAACGTATTATTTGGCTCTGCAAGACTTTCTGTTTTTTTTTAAAAAAAACATCTTAGGAAAGAATTGGAGCGAATAACTATCGTAATAGTTTTAAAGAAAATTCGACCAATTATCCGATGATTCGTAATTAAGACAAACTAAATCTTTAAAACCATATAATTTTACATTAATAAATAATAAAAAGTTCTAACGAAACGTGTTCATTAACAAAGTCTATTTGTAAGGCTTTAAAAAAATATAAAGTCCATTATGCGTTAAAATTTTCGAACACAAAACATGGAAAAAAAAGTTTTACTTACTTTTTGTGAAATGATCGATCGAAATTCTAACATTATTTAAAGTTACTTCTATTTAAATATTATATTGATTATAGGTAGCTATTAAAGAAATAAATGCTCAAAAGGAGGATCTAATCTAAATTGGTAAATCTACTTTCCTACTCTAATTTAAATATTTTGGATAAATATTATGTCTTTTATCTAAACGTTTAAACGCTATGAAATGTGTAATAACGATATGATGACGATTATTTCAAAACTAGAACTAACATTGAACAATTACATCGAAATAAATCTACGTTTCAATCGTTCCGAAAAATCCGGGTGACAATCATGGGGACAGGCGAGTCTATGGTAAATGCGTGATGACGTAGCATAAATTCAATTGTTGACCAGCTATAGCCAATTAATAATTAGACTTTGTAATAAACGTAAAAATCGCCTTTAGGACTATTTATGTTATGCCTTTGGACGGATCTAATAAATTAATATTTATGAACTGTGTAAAAGTCTATCGTATAAAAATAGATAACTGATGTAATATTGATAAAATGGCATCTTAGAATTAAAAAAAATCGATGTATTACGAATCGTTATATATGCCAGATAAAACAAATTGAGTGCTATTGTAAAATTTTAGAAATATAATTATGGGTTATTTCATTAAATATATATACATTATTATATTCCGCTGATACTAATTGCAATACAAAAAAATTCTTTGAGATTATATTGCGTTCAAAGTTTTGCTTTAATATTATGGCAAGTTAAACTTACAGCAAATAACGTACGGTGTATATAGAGAAAATGTTTATAAAGGGATCCGCGCTACATTGTTGCCCCACGCCGACACCCGGTAAGATATACCGTCGTGATACTACTATACCAGATCCGATTTTTTTTACTTTAGACGATTACAAGGAATCGTTTAACCAAACCAGTTGACACACGCCACAATTCCGAGTAATTTAGCTAGAGTTAAAAAAATCGAATATCGATAATGAACATTCTAATCTAACACCATCAAACATTTAACAACACATAATATTAAAATCACATCTTAATGGATATGTCTCTAAGATAATATTAAAACGTTAATAATATAATCTGTGCCTTCATAGCGACAGCTCGATATCACACTCTACATGGGAGTAAGCAATTTAAACTGTTATAGGTGCGGCTTTATGTTGTCGGTTCATTCCGAAATGATTTTTTTTCCAATCGATCACTGATATTATTTGAGTTAGTGATTTATTTTTTTACTTAATGATAATCTGTTTTTGTTGTGCATACTCCCTCCCTTCAACTCATAGCCGCTTGGAACTCGTTAATTCCATATCTACGACTCCTTCTTATATAACGTACGAATATCGATTTGTAGTTGGACCAAATCGATTTTCGATGATATTGTACGTTATAACAATTTCGGTGCTGGCGCTAGATCCGAGGCTGTTACATAAAACACGTGGGATGAAGGGACCAAGGGATTCCAAATATTGATATATATTTCACGACATACAACATAAATAACTTATAACTACAAATCCCATACCACGAGGTTGATGATATAATTATTTCACAACCTCGTACAAACTGTTTTGTCACCAAATCGCTTTCTGAACATAAAATTACGTTCGGAATCAAACATTCTGAGCTTATTGAGAAGCTTTGCATACAATCGGATGACGTTCAAAGTGCCAATTAAGCACACAGCGCGAAGCTCTTTTACGTCTGGTCTACCATAGGTCGTAGTAGTGTGCAATAGCTGTCTCATGGCTCCAGAATGCCGTGTGTCTTCTTTAACGTTTTGGATTCAATTACAATGTCATCAGCATCATCGGCGAGGCTGATCTTGATGACCTCACGTGATGCCGTTAAGTTATTTGACAAGTGACCTTCAAAGGACCGTTTAGTACCTTTGATGATGTTAGGTCAGTTGTAAAAGGCCGCTAGGGCCTATAATAGTGCCGTGGGCGTCATGTCAGGGAGGTCAAATCCGTGGTAAGTATCTCAGTGATGTGACGTTGAACGTTCACTTCATTACATCGATAGCGCGATGAGAATTGTTCTCGCGGCAGTCACATAAGCGCGGGAACTGATGCCCGACTTGCTATTTACATTATTACTAAGAGATAAGACAAACGTTCGAGAGTTCATGTCTCCCTAACGTACAAATACACTTATTTATAGGCCTATTACTGTAACTCATTGTCTGTCACAAAAAAAAAAAAACAACATACTAGTATTACATATATGTGATGAAATGCAGAAAGTGTTTGAAGCTGTACCTACAGTAGAAGCTGTTCAGATATATTTACAATAGGCGAAGATGCCGGCAAAAAATTCGCGCCTGGAACAAGCTTATATTGAAAGATTTTTTTAAAATATATATTATAGTAGTCGAAAACACTTCGATTCTAATACGATTATTTGTTCTAACTAGAGGTTTGCTTGAAGGACTGAAGCACATAATAAAGGTTCACATGACACTGGTGGTCGGTGCGATTAGGCGACGGGCGGCGGGCGGTTGTGGTGCGTTTACACGCGGCAAGCGGGCGGCGAGCGAGGTGACCTCGCCGGCAGCCGCCCGAGCCACACGCACTCCGCTGCCCGCTGCGGCGGAATGAGCTCGTGCGCGCCCTCGCACCGACTCGCCTTGTCTGTAAACCCACAGGCACTCCAATATACTGTCTCATCCACATAATAAATAACTTGTACGCTGACATTAACATACGTCATAAATAGCTTCTATAAGTATTCGCCTGCGTTAAACACCATCTAGCGAATAGTAAGTGTTGAATTTACATGGTGCGTGATTTTAGAAAAGGACACTCATCCGAAACACATACGTCCGTACGGCTGAGTCGTATACAGACACGTATTTTACGTTACACAGCGCAGAAGAGGAAGAGGAGAGCGTCTTTCCCGGACGCGTTACGATAGTCAATGAAATCATTAAATTTGGGAAGCAAACATATGCCGTTGCAATAGGTAGTAACCCTGCTATAGAACCAATTTATGACGTGATATAGGCGTCAAACGTAGGTAATTTAATCATTATAACTACAACATTATCGCGTGACGTGTCTTAAAGCTGTACGTCACACATATGAACACAAATACATTACACATCATTTTTTTGGTTAAAACATAACGACATCAATTAACTACCACATTTATTATCTTAAGTAACAATACTTAGACTATTGAGTCGTTCATGAGAAGTATCATTTAGACCTTCGCCGAAGTTTATGCTACAAAGGATTTAGATTTAAACATTTAGGACAGTACTTTTTCTGCATTTATAACAAAAACCATACAATAACCTACGCATTCGTTCGGGTACTCGTGTATTGCTCGTAGAGGGATATAAGCCATGCTCATTTTCGGTTTGTGACGTCAACACTTGGACGGTACAATTAACATTTTAGTTATCACGCCATCAATTACTCGTACTGATTAATACTGCATCGAGTCCGACAGAACAGTTAATTTATCAAAATTAATATTTGTAACGAAATAATCATTACGTTATCAACGTAATAATCACGTGTGGTCACTGCAATTATAATGTAAATAGTGATACTGGAAACTCAATCAATAATAATAAAAAAAAAAATAAAAAACTATATATGTTGTTTCCATTTTTGAAAACTTACTGATCATAAATTCGGTCGGACTCGAGGTACACGCAAGCAAAGTAGTACTTCTAAGAACTTGTGTTCTTTCTACCATAAAACGTCGAATCATGCGAGACTCCGGGAGCATGCGTTTACGAACAAATAGACACAAAGTTCCTGAAGTAATTATTTGGTACGGAAATAGAAGAGATAGAGGATTAATCAATTAGGTACAGGTAAGATACATTAATATGGCATGGCACATATGCCTTTCAGAACTTTGGAAAGAAAGGGATTATAGGGACAGCAATTCAAAGAAGAATCGTCGATGTAGATATGCCAGATAGGTAACAAGTAGTGAAGCAATTTCTGGGTGCATAGTAACAACCATTGGCTGTAAATATCAACCAATGGCTAAAGGCGGAAACCACATTATGAAAACAATATTAGGAAGAAGACAATATATATAACATCGAACATCGATAACTAGTTTAACAATCACAACCTCAGACGACGTAATTATGTTTTTTTTATTATTCCAGGGAGTTTTGGTTTTTTAAAAAGGTTCGTCAACTTGAGACATATTTCGTCGGAGGTTCGAAGCGATTATACACGTTATGAAAACGTCCATTCCTGATAAATAATCTCCAATTTTGTTCTTTCAACACATTTTTCAAATATTATTAACTAAATAAGCATTTAGGAATTTTTCTAATAGACGTTTTCACTTTAGTATAATTTTACATGAAGAAGGATTACACTAATTAATTTGGGATAACATTGTTTAGGAACGCGGGAGACGCCGCGGGCCATACCATATTTATAGGCCAATAAACTTTTGATTCTGCTAATAATAACAGTTGCTAAAAATTTTGCGGGCTGGGCGGGCGGATCTCTCTCGGTTAACATTTCCCAGAAATCTTTTCACGTTTCTATTAGATTTCTGAGAAACAACAGCATGAGGGGACATGCAGTTATATTAATTTTTCTTTTAACTTACTCATCTACTTTTCCGAGTAATGATGAACTTGGACAGTGACTGAAGAAACGAAAAAATGTTAATATTGAAAAATGGTAACAAATAATTTTACATGATACCTATTTCACATTTTACTTTGTCGTTTTTTTTGTTGAAATTATTCTTTTTGATGATTAATAATTTCTGTTATTTCATTGTAAACATGCATATGAATTAATTTAAGCGAAATATTTTCATTTTCGGCTAAGACCTCAACTCGACAACAGTATAAGCACTAAAAATATTTAAGATCTTGGTATTTTCAATCTCGATTGCATTCCGAAATAATGAGTCAATTATTCTTCGGAGCGGAGTCAAAAAAGTGCTTCTACTAAAACTCTATGATTTACTTTAAGTATCAAAATTTATTTTATGTGTTGCGTATCTATAATAACAAGAAGTATTTTCCTAATTTTCAAATTAAAAAGTCATCGCTTATTGTATTGTTTCACAATTGTCTGTAAGAATATGTTTTCTTTTTTTTAATATTTCAGATTTTTTAAATGATTGCTCTGCTCGATTATTTATTTACAATTTTAACGTTGAATTAAAGAGGCCAATTGCCACTTTCTAGTGCTATTTCCGTACAACTCTCTCTCTCGTTCGATGAAGTTAAGTTCACGCATTCGTTTGCAAGCGGCCTCTTGTATAAAGTCCCGCTATGGGAGTCATATAAACTGTACTGTGTAGTGTAGCGGCCGGGGGCGCGTCGTCCCCGCATCGATTCGCATGCCGCCGTGCTCGTGCACATGGCCAGAGGGGGTCGAGGGCCGAGAGGGGAGGCTGTGACGTCACAGGAGGGGCGGCCTGGCCCTGCCGCAGCGGCTATCGATCCCAGCGCTTCCTGCATTCATTCAAGCTGACGATCGAAGCTCGTGCCGTTGCGATTTGTCAATGGTATGCTAAGTGGCACCATTCACAGCTTTACTTGAGTCTCCCAACTTTTATGTATGCAGCGCTGCACACTTTATTAGTTTCGTTGTTATAACATAATCTTATTGTACGAGTTTCGGTGTTATAGCATTTCATCTAATACATACTTCTTTTGAACTTTGATGTGTAATATTTCTTTTTCTCACGTGCCAGTTTTAGCGAACTGTTTTTTTAAAGATATCTCATTGTCATCAACTAAAGTTATAGCTAACTTAAGCTTGGATAATACATGGAAGTTTATTATCATTAAAAACTTTACAATAAGTACGGAAGTAAATAATATAACATAACATAACATGTAAATAAATATATAGATAGGGTCAACATCACATACATTGCACTGATCTCAAAGTAAGTAACTAAATCATGAATGTAACCAGAAACAACGAAGTTACCACAAACACCCAGAGCCGAGTACGGACATCGAACTCGGGACTGAGATCCCTCAGAGTGAGTACGGTGTGTACCCTAATCGTCTATGAAGGAAATAAAAATAATGAAAATAACAAACTAAGTAACAAAAAAAAATAGGATGGCACTACTACGTGTTAAAAAAACAGTTACATAAAATACAACATTGTTATATTTATCGTTATAATTTAACTTGCCGTTATGTACTTGCGAAAGCCTTGGTCTCAAAACACCTGTCGATCCGATTTTATCACAGATCGACGCTGCACGGAAGGGCTTAACTCGCGTAGAGCTACTTAAGGCTTCTTTGAGGCCGCCTCAATATAGACCTCGATAATCGAAGACTGCAGATTTGTAACTTCGAATGAGATTGCTATTTTAGACGTATTGTGAAAAAGTTGAAAGTCCGGTCTAGTTTTTGACGCCCATAAAAGCTTTAAATAAGGCTGAATATAATTAAAAAAAATTTTGACTTTGAATTTGGAATAATGTTTTAAACTGAAATTCCGCTGTTAGGTCATAAGCAATTAATCGCAGTTGACAAGACGAGTATGTTTCGTTCGATACCTGTAATTGGTTGGTTGTAACATTTTGTTTTTACATAACAGCTCTCAAGTAATGAAGTGTAATTACTTGAAATAATTATCGATGAATTCTGAAATTGTAAAAAAGCCTTTATTTCATTATTTCCAATAGTAATTATTTAGTATAATTTAAAAAAAAGTTTTTATAATTTAGAAATAAATCATTTCTCAGGGTATTTTGAAATTAGTTTTTTTGAAATAAGTATCTTTTTAAATCCTTTATATGGCATTAATATGTGTTTTCGTTTAAAATCTAAAATTATATCTGTTTAGACGACAATTTAAAATACGGGCTAACGTATCGTTGATGGATTAGAAAAATGACAATGGAGAAGAATACCGAAAGCTCTCAGGCAATAAGGTATTGGGTAAAACCAACTTACATTTTTACATATGTTTCAATAAATAAGTGTATTGCATTGTCCAATTGTCTAAAAAGTGGTCTCAATATCAGTTTATCCCTATGTTTCCCATATAATCTCGAAAAAATACTCAATTTATAATTTACTATTCTGAGCGTTATTTCCCCAACTTTATTTTTTATCATTTTGGACTTTAAAAACACCAATTTCTTTTTCATCCGAAGACTAGACAGTTACCCACATTTTAGTACAAATCGAGCATTTAACAAATTATTGCACAAACTTATGGATATTGACAGTTAATTTATATTCACAGTTTAAGTTCTAAGTAGAACTATATTGACAGTTGTCTTCTCCATTGCCACTATTAATGTGATTTAAATGAAAAATAAAATGGAATTCGCAAAGTTGAAGGTAGTATCAGCAAGTGTCCACGCACCCAATGGTCAGACGTCGGTCTCGAGGGCCTCAGTAGCTGTGGCGGCGTGCAGATTATTAACACGCACAGTGCAGGTGGCGCGGCGGCGCGGGCCCTCGCGAAGCTCGCGGATTTCGTGGCCATCACGGAGCTCGCGGATTTCGTGATCATCGTGAAGCTCGCGGAGCTCTTGGCCCTCGCGGATCTCGCGGAGCTCTTGGCCCTCGCGCAAAAGCTCGCGGCCGCGTGCTAATGACGCGCTCTCCTGCGCCAGAGCCTGCTGCCTCGCCAGCCGCAACACCTGCGCCTTCTGCTGTTTCTGCAGCTCTGCTTGCTGTAGCTGTATCGATAGCAGTTCAATTTAGCGGTTTGTTTACGTAACATATTACATAAATGTTCTCTGAAACGTTAATAGCTCTATGGTTTATGGGTTGAGTTATGAACCCTCATGTTATGTTATGAGGTCAGTGACTCGGGCCCACCATTCGACTATTGTCTTGAACCACTCCAGACAAGCACTAAAACTGAACTGTAATAGTTCAGTTTAAGTGGTTAGCAGCACTACAAGACAAATGCTGTCAATGTCATTTAATCTTAAAATAATAAGGACATATGGGCTCTCCCTTTTTGATTGGTCTTTGGGCCAAAAACACCACGCTTGGAAAGACACGTTCAGACAATTAAACATTCCGTAGAGCCTTAGTGTTTCATATTGTGTTTGTAGTGTATAGTTATTGTGTGCATTATCTGTGTCTCGTTATAAAAAATAAATATTACCTGATTCAAACGAAGCGCATCCTGATGTTCTAGTGCGGCGATGTCATCCGTTGCACCAGCTTCCATGACAGCTTGCTGTTCCAATAGCAGACGCTCTTCTTCGCGCAGACGGCGCAGGTTCTGTTCTAACTGCGGATCGGCCACCATGGCGCTCTCGTCCAGCTCCATCATATCTGATGACGATTCATCGCTCACAGAGGACTTCTTCTGTATGGGACCTGAAACTACACACGCTCGTCATGTGTAGCGGTCCACACCGGACCAAGTAACCAAATAAAGACAACGACAAGCGATGTAAAAGCGAATGACGGTAGCTCGATAAAAAATTTAAAAGATTAATGTAAGTTGTGCGATTATTAGAGGATTATAACTATCATTCAAAGTGAATAGTATTTAGACATTAGTTACAATTTTTAAAAAGAAACAGACGCTAATTAATGATGTGGAAACTAATTCGCGTCGCGACACATTCGCTTTCGCTTGGCATTGCTTAAGGATCTACGTTAACTACGTTAACATTAACGATGTGCTGCGAGTGAAACAAAGTGAGAGGTGTACTTACATTCAAAAGCATAATTGATAATAAATAATAAAAAAGAAAAGTAAAAGAAATAACAATTAACTTACTTCCAGATCCAGGTGCAAAGATGGCGTAAATTTTCTAATATAAACACAACGAAGCGGACATTAATATCGCGCTAATGGAATAAATTGACAAATCGAGATACTCGCTAACGGGGAGAATGTCGTGCGATAGCGTAAAACAGCTCGTAATGAAGGAAGTAA
Source organism: Sericinus montela (assembly GCA_029286605.1). Taxonomy (NCBI): domain Eukaryota; kingdom Metazoa; phylum Arthropoda; class Insecta; order Lepidoptera; family Papilionidae; genus Sericinus; species Sericinus montela. The sequence goes on from JAGSMR010000009.1 coordinate 4,992,750, forward strand.
TAAATCAAATGGTATCAAAGTGACTACAATAAAATTTGAAACCTAAGCCGGGTGTTCCGATATGTCAGTTTATTCGCGACATGCAGCGAAGGGCGCCAAGGAAGTGGCCCGGTAGTGGTTGCGTAACACTGCAGAGGTTCGTAGATTTAAATAAACCCTTTAGGACGGTTCAAAGGCTTCACTTTGCACAAATGACCGTGTTGCAAGGTGTTAAATATTATTTATCGGGTTTCTTATTATAAGATTTTATCCGCGGTTACCTTTTGAATTAAGGATATTCGGAGCTTAGAAATGGCAGAGTGAATTTCTATGCAAATAAGAAACCTTAGTTTTTTTTTTAAATTGAAAAGCTATGTCTTACATAATATTGCTATTTGTAATAAACAGATTAACTTAAAAAGAAAATTATCATAAAATCATTTTTCCTTGAATTGTTAATTTTTGATTTATATAACATATTCAATAATCTCTTTTTCTTTTTGCACTTGATAAAATAAAATTTCAAATAATTTACGATTTCTTTGAAGATGGAACAGTAAGATATACCGTAGTTATATTTAAACTGAGGCAGTTTAAATATAACTACGGTATATCTTACTGTTTCCAATCTTTTATTAATTTTTTATTCGTATTTGAGTTTCTCTTCTATTATTACGAATCATCTTAATGCTGCAAAAGTTCCTAAACAATCACAAAATATTCAGTCTTTTAGACGTTAGGAATTAATACTTATTTTTATATTGTTACTGCATTTGTGTATAAATATTTAGTTTAATTGAAAATATTTCTTCAAATTATAAATGACTTTTGTTTTAAACGAAGCGATTATTTTAAATGAAAACAAGGAAATCATGATTTGAGGAATGCTGCTTTACGTTGTTTCTTTTATTTTGTCAAAGAAAATAAAAGCCAAACTGGAAGCAAATAGTGACGATATTTGAATAAACGGATATTTACAAAGTAAAAATGAAAACGATTAAGAACACAATTGGAAATTCTCAGGTGAAGCGGCACTCGAACTTTAAGACCTCGAAGAACTCTACACTTGACGCGAAAGTTTCGACTAATCACGTTACCAATCTAAAACATTACCCAGTAACTTAAAAAATAATGAATTACACTACAGTCCATTAAACGTAACTGGATAGAAATTAATTAACAATTTTTTTAACGCATTTTTACATCACTTAAACTAATATTTACATAAACACTGCACTATTTCGCTTCTTAAACGATAATATCACAATGATCGTCTCTGTCGATTAGTAAGTCCGAATACTAAGTACAAGAACGACACTGTTATATAGTCAATGATCACAGTAGACTTCGTCTTTTTCATCGTCCTTTCCACCTGAAATTACCGAAAACGAACATAAAAGAAACAAATAAAAATGCGTACCATGCAAACTCATTATTATGAAGCTTGTGTATGCCGACATTTCTATAGAAAAATTATAAAAGATAAAAAATACCATACAAAATTTTATGTCATCAGTCAACTAATAATATTTAATCATAAAACATTGCTCGTTGCAAAACAATCATGAAAATAAAATGAAATAATATAAAATTCTAAGATACAAGCACATTTATTATAATCTATAACATCGAATAAACTGCTAACGTGGTTTTGTTTGCATTTACATAAGTAAATGTAAAATAAGTGCGAATTGTGTTTTCAATCTAAATAATACGTACTCAAGTAGGGTTCTCCCATTGTACCAGGAAGGTAGGGGCAACTGGTGACGTGGTTGAAGTTTTGCGATTGCATCTCCTCTTGATCGGTCTCCCGGTGATAGAAGTAGTTGAAGTTCGACACGATGACGGGCACTGGCAGGGCAATGGTGAGTACGCCAGCGATCGCACAGAGCGATCCCACGATCTTGCCCCACACTCCAACAGGCCTGATGGTGGAAACAATGTTAACATTCCGAATACTTTTCAATTTTTAATCACTACCAGACATTGGTTTAATGTGTAAGCTATTATAATAACCTTGAGGTGATTCTAATGATGATGGACATGCAAAATTTAATTACGTACCAGCTTTTGTTTCTTATCGTTTCAACTAATAGTGGATGATGCTTGTTGATAATTAAATAATCTTTCGAAGTTATTTACGAATTGTAGAGACCTCTCGCTGTGCAATTTTTAAATCGCAAGCAATACGATTTCATGCATCACCTTTCATTCTCGCCAGCACGTTACAGACGAACTGTAACTTTATAATTATCGCAATGCAATCGGTTCTAACGCCAGCAAACATATTCGAAGTAGTAAAGTTAGGCACTCCGATGCATCAACAGTTCCATTACATGTTATTGGAATGCGAACTGTTGATATATCTAACCGACAACTCTACTAAAGTGAACATGTTGGAGTGATTATTAAAGTGCCTACTTTCAAAGTTACATTTACAACAAATATTGATGAAGCCATTCATAAAAATGATGATGTTCTTAATTGTATGCTAAGTAAAGACTTTAAACATGCATCACTTTACGACTAACATTTAGGGATACACAAGATAATTCCTCTATCGAAAATGGTGTGAAAGCTCGTGAACAATATGTGGCGATAATAAAAGCGGTGAACAAAACCGAATGTCAATTTTACATAGCAGCATGATTGTGTAAAATTTACCATATATGTATACATCTGTGATATGATGTTGACAACAGGGCATTCCAAACCAAATAGACAGATATCGAAAGGTGGAATAATAATCATAGTACTTATATAGATGTATGTGAGCAAAAAAAAAAAAAATAAGAAGAAGAATAAAAATTTTAATGATTCCAGGAGTACATGGACGTGATGATCACCATTTTCGACGAGCTACCATTATAACACACAACAACTATATCAAGGGTAGTAACATTTATAATTTAGCGGAAGCAGAACAGGAGTATACATAGGAGGAACAGTTTTGAAGTACATCCAAAAGACCACTTCAACTCGATTCTCGGAGTCTGTCAGTTTTTTTTTAAACTCGATCGTAGTTGAAGTAAGTCATAACATATAAAGCTGTTCAGTTTGGTGCGAATACGCTTTGGAAGGGGCGATTGTAACACCGACGACAGGTTTCCTGGTAAATTATATTTATCACCTTTTTTGATTTTCACCGAATTTATAAATGGAAAATTTTACAACACTGCTCACATGTAAAATTGAAGTGTTTGAGGACTGTGATGATAAAAGAAGAACGAAATTAAAAACAATAATAAATAGACGATAACGAACGTTTGTAGACGTGCAATAATAATTTGATGTAAGAGTGTAAAAAAAGAAAGAAATGGTAATCGGTTAAGTTCTAAGCGAACCGACGATAAAAGTAAAACTGAAGCAAATGTAAGTTACATGAGGTGGCGTAAAAAAATAACGTCCGTGTTAAAATGCCGATGTAAGGTTGTAGGATAAAATGAAATGACGAGAAGGCATAGATGAAATTTAGGGTGTAGTCGCTGAGTCATACGTCATGTCTCCGTATCCTACGGTCGTCATTGTCACGACCGCCCACCAAAACGCATCAGGTATGGATTTGAAGAAGCTGTTCTCGCTTCCGGCTTCAGCGAAGTACACCGCGGAGGAAAACAGCACCACACCTTTAAGAACAAGCACACCAACGGAGAATACAGTGGAACATACGGTGGCGGGGAGCGGTTGCTAACGGGCGCGGGGCCAGACGCGCGCGGGTTACCTCATGTCTCCGTAGCCGACGGTGGTCATCGTTATTACAGCCCACCAGAAGGCGTCGGGGATTGAGGAAAAATTGGTATCGGGGCAATCTTTATCAGCAAAGAATACCGCGCTCGAAAAGACGACCACCCCTGCGAACACAAAGCATGTTGTGCACGCGTGTGTATACCGGCCCGCGTCGGCCCGCGCGCGCGCCTCCGCGTCGCACCGCGGCGACGTCTGGGATCCTTGCCCATTTTCTTGCATGTTAACTGCTTCAAATTCAACTGTTGTCTTTGAAATAAATGTTAATCATTCTAATCTAATCAGATTCATAGTTAAATATACATATTAAGGAGTTTTATGTACTATTTATATAATATAAAAAGAATCATACTAGGTGGGCAGATAGTACTTGATTTTTAGTTAAATGCTTCAGCATTGTTGATGTGGTAGAAATGGTATCTGAGAACTTACCGATAAATAAGAAGAATATAAGAAGTCCGAGCTCGCGCATAGAAGCCTTAAGGGTCCTTCCAAGGATCTGAAGACCCTTGGAGTGACGGGATAATTTGAAGATCCTGAAGACTCGCACCAGGCGAATCACACGGAGTATAGCGAGACTCATTGCTTGATTGGTGGACTTATCTTGCGGGGAAACAGGCGCTCGGGGTAAGTTCAACGTGTCTTCTTCTTCAGCGACAACCGTAGCCAGAGTGATGAAGTAGGGAATAATAGCTATTATATCTATTATGTTCATAACGTCTCTGAAGAAATTGAACTTGTTCGGACAAGCCAGAAACCGCACTATCAACTCGAAAGTAAACCAAATTATGCACAACGTCTCGATCAAGAAGAACGGATCAGTGATGTCGGGTACTTCGTCTTCCTCGATCTTGGTGCCGTTGGTGGTAGTGTTGAACACTTTGTAGTGCTTGAATTCTGGCAGGGTCTCGAGGCAGAAGATGACGATGGAAAGGAGGATCACGAACACGGAGATGATGGCAACAACACGGGCAGCCTGGGAGCTCTCAGGGTATTCGAAGAGCAGCCAGATTTTGCGCTGGCGTTCGTTGGCGGGCAGGGGTTTCTCCTCCTCCTTTATGAAGCCCTCATCCTCACTAAAAACAAATTGGCTACGTCAGTCGATGTGATTAAATAATTTTCTACATAATTTATAAATGAATTGTAATCTGTGTTAATAATTACTTCTGACAGAGTAAGAATTTGAATATAAGACATAATTTTTTTACGTTTTATTTTATATTTCATAGTTTGGAAATAGGCTTATTTGTATTGGTCGTCAGTATTATAGTTTTATTTTAGAAGACCGGCTTAGGAACCAAATAAAAATAGTTAGTCATGTGAGCGTCTAATTATTCTCTTTAACAGGAAATTAACAGACGATGTGATGTAAGGTTGTTTATCGGGTTATTCGATCAAAACCATCCGAATTAAGGGAACCTCTTCTACTCCCTCGTACTGTCAAGTAACGGGTCAAGTAACGGCTATTACAGTATGCGACTGTGTGTAAGCGTGTTAATGTATATTTTTTAAAAGAAAAACGTTGGATGATCAATGCATACCGGAATTTGTTTGTGGCTTGTTCGCCAAGTTCGTAGAATTTGATTTCTTCAGAGAAGACGTCCAGGGGTACGTTCACAGGGCGACGGAGTCGCCCTCCGCTTTGGTAGTAATACAGGATGGCGTCAAATGATGGGCGGTTTCGGTCGAAGAAGTACTCGTTCCTAAAATCAAACTTATCATCAATGTTTCTGTATAAATGTTTCTATGTACAAGTCACGATAGCCGAGTTGTTGTGTGGTCAGAATTTCAAGTCGAGAGACCCGAGTTCGATCTCCAGGTGGCAGTACCAATGAGTTTTTCAAAAACTTATGTACGAATTTCATCGTTGCCATGGACATTGAGGCCGCGACGGGCTCACCACCTGTCACGTTGTCCCGAAAATATCTTCGGTGGAAGGTGGGTCAAAGGGACTTAATTGTCTAGACTTGACCTCTGTCTACCCCTGTATTGGGAATTGCGTGAAGATATTTATTTATATTATATTTAATGTCTCTATATTGAAGCAAATCATAATATATTTTCTATGTGTGTGTAATGTGTACATTTGTAGTTTTATGAGGTTCTAAGCAACCAAATCACATAATTTATTCATTGATATAAGTAACACATAAACGTCGATTATAACTTTTTTAATCCACAACCGTTACGTAACGAGGTTTCTCCAAAGAAATGAAGAAATTCCGTAGATCCTTCTTTTTTACAAAGGACATACGATACGGAACATAACATAATTAGAAATAACATGGGAGAGATCATCTCATACCCAGGGGTTATAATATATTACATAAATAACATAAGGTTTTTTTTTTTAATATACTTCCATGAACCTGTTAAAAAGCAGGCTTAGCACAACTGGTAATATGTGTAGAAACGTACACAGCAACTCTGGAACAAATAGCTTACTCTATGGAACATACTCTATGTTTGTTCCTGGTATTAACAGAAGGTACAACTGTATTATTCGGATAATATTATGTAAGCTTTTCTCATAAAAAAACTATAGTTTTATAATATAAATCTTACCTCAGGGGATCGAAGTACCTTATCCTTCTCGTCGGATCCCCCAGTAGTGTTTCTGGGAATTGATTCAGTGTTCTCAGTTGTGTCTCGAACTTCAGACCGCTCACCTGGTGACAAAAGATATTATTTATCAATATTAGGTGTAATATATTGACTAATATTTAGCGTTGTTATATTTTTAAGAAAACGATTTAGGTGTTTAGGAAGATGTTAGTGGGAAATTGACTTAAGATATATCACTTATGTAATATAAAGTGTACAGGCCATTATGTAAATAGACTACTAATTTCGTTCCAACCGTTGGCTCCCGAAAATATCTCCGGTGGAAGGAGGGTCAAAGAGACTTAATTGTCTAGATCAGACCTTTGTCTACTCCTGTATTCCAAATACAGGAGTAGACGTCTGATGGCGTGAAGATATTTATTTATATAAAAGTTTATTGGTATAAGTGTGGCGATAGCGGATAGGTTGCGTGGTCGGAATGTCGAGTAAAGAGACTCGAGTAGCAGGCTCGTACCAATGGGTTTATCAAAAACTTATGTACGAATTATGTCGTTGGCTTGGACATAAAGACGGCGACGGGCTCACCACGTGTCACGTTGTCCCGAAAATATCTTCGGTGGTAGGTGGGTCAAAGGGACTAAATTGTCTTGTCTATGTCTACCCCTGTATTGGGAATTGCGTGAAGATATTCATTATTTATTTTATTTGTATAAGTGTGTGTTCTATATCCACTTAATTATATTAATTTAATAATTAACCGATTTTTTGTTTAATTTTTTTATAACTTTTCGGTTTGCACATATTATTATTTGTATCTTTGCTCAAATCAAAGGTAGACAGATTGGTAGAGAATGCCTATAGGCTATAAGTCCTCTATTATTTTAATTTTTCTTGTGCAAATAAAGTTAAAATAAATAAATAAAATAAAAATCTTTAAAAACTTTGTTGTAAATAACTTTAAGTATACAAAAGTTTATTTAAGTGTACAGTAAGTATAGAAGTTTTAAGTCTACATAAATATAACTAATTATACATACACTTAACAATAGTAATACGTCTTACAAACCAATGTATATGAACCTTTCCTTAACTGATGATATGAAATAAATAATAATAAATTAACCGACATAAAACGTAACCTATTCTTAATATAGAAGTATAAGATTATAAATAATTGGATTTTCAATTCTAAATTTCAGTCAAATCGGTTGATTGAGTTATGATAAAGAAACAAAAAAACGTTAACGCAATACATACATTTAGGAGCCTTTAAAAGACCACTGCGGAACAGGGCAAACATAATCGTTACGTTTGACAAGCGGATTGCCAATCACACTAGACACGTAGAAACTTGGACGCTGCTGTCCCTCACCGGTCTGTTGATTTTAATTCTGGTTTTATCTAGACGGTCATCCGGCCACCAGTCGATAGGTAAATTATTAAAGTATATATAACGCTTCTTGTTCGTGTCTCAGGACATCCACGGGAAAAAGGTGTGGTGTATTCTTACGTCGATACCCTACGATATGCCACTCTTTAAATGTAAAATAGAAATACTTAAAGTGATTAAGTAGAAATACCAAAAAATTACTCATAAGCAATTAGTCACTAGGCATTCCATCGATCTTACAGTAACACGTTAATAAACCGTCACACTATCCAAAACTCATTACTTAATTGTGAAATGAAAACGTACACGACGTATGAGCTTAATATAGATTACACTACTACTGTATATTGTTATTGACAACCAAATAGCAACGATATTCGAGTGGGTTGGGTTATCGGAATTCGAGTCAAGAGACTCGAGTTCGATTCCCAGGTGGTAGGCTCGTACTGTTTTTTAAACTTCCATACGATTCATATCGTTAGCCAGAACATAATGACGGCGACAGGCTCACCTCCTATAACGTTGTCGTAAAAATGACATCGGTGAAAGGTGGGTCGAAAGGAATATTGCCTAGACCTATATCTACTCCAGTATTGGGAATGGCGTGAAGATAGGCTAGTTGGTAGCCAGCCTTTAAAGCTTAGCATCGCTTGCTTGTCGCGGGTGCAAATCCATCTAAGGGCAAACATTTATATAAAAATGTATTGCACTATTTGAATATGAAAGTACACTATACCGTTAGCTTGGACAATACGAGAGAAAACCTATACTCGAAAGTTCTTTTGTCACCGTGATTTCCATCACATGATGACACAGGGAGTTTCCCTGTAATTCTTTTATTAAGGATGTTATAAAATAAATATCTTCACGCAATTCCCAATATAGGGGTAGATAGAGGTCTAGTCTAGACAGTTCAGTCCCTTCGACTCACCTTCCACCGAAGATATTTCCGGGACAACGTGACAGGTGAAGAGCCCGTCGCCGTCTTTATGTCCAAGCTTAAGATATAATTCGTATATAAGGTTTTGAAAAATTCATTGGTTCTTCACTCGAAACTACGACCACCCAACGACTCAACTATCGGGACTGTAACTTTTATAATTACTAAATTTAGTCTCGGCTTCGCCTGCGTTAAAGGAGATTCTACGTTTATCGCAAGAACAAATACTCAATATTCGTCTGCATGATCCGGTCAATCTTTATATTAAAATTCATTAAAATCGGCTAGACGGTTTTGGCGTAAACGCGTAACAAACAAACTTACTTTCGCAATTATATAATACTATTGGATTATGTGTATTTTAAGTGTATTAAAAAAATCGAGTTTTTGTTCGAATATAGATAAAGCAATAAACACTATCATTAAAAGACTAAGTAGTTTATTATGCTCGTCTCTTACGGAAACTTTTTTCTGTAGCGACTAAGGAATTTTAAATATTCATGCGGATATATTTCTGGGACGTCAAGGCATCGCTCACCACTCTGGTTGTCACGAGATGCTTGATAATTATCTCGACTACAATCGTATCCCGAAATAGAGTTCTAATAATTAGTGTAAAGGTTAAAGCAAATTAACGTATGTTATAATTTTGAAAATATTGAGAGAAGTAGCAACAGGTGGTAGCTCAGGCAAATAATAATCTTTATTGAAGCTGTTTATAGGTATACATGATTTTTTTTAATGTTTTGCAAATTTATGTATTTATTTTGCTTACATTTCTTATGCCCTATATAGCCCAGATAGCAATTTTGATTCATAATAATTTGACTAATGACTAATTATTGCTTTCATTTATATCATTTTATATTTATATTAATTAATCTATGATTTTTATATCTAAGTTTAATCATATCTATTAATTCTATTTCACATTCTATTCTTTTATAGAATAAGACAATTTTCCTATGAGTACATTTTTTTATTTTATTTTAAATGGTTCTCCTTAGTTATTATTTTTATAAATTTGCTAAGAGGTGCGACCGTGCTATGAAGATTTCTAAGGTTTTCGTGTGAAAAAATAGCTTAAACCCGTCTCCAGAGTCTCATCTATCGCGTCACTGAAATTAATCATACTGTCTAGCAAATAAAATAAATTATAATAAGTTAGGTTTCGGATAATAAGACAAGTCGAGTGATTGAGTGAACAAATTTCAAGTCAAGCGACTCGAGTTCGATCCCAAGGATGTTGGCTTGAACTAAAGAGTTATTTTCAACTTATGTACGATTCAACTTGGCTTGTACGAACAAATGGCTTGGATATAAAGACGGCGTCAAGCTTACCACCTGTCACGTTGTCCCAAAAATAAGCTTCGGTGAAATGAAGGTTAAAAATACGAAAGTGTCTAGACCTCTGGCTTACTTTTATTGGCCAATGCAACAAGATAAAATAAGATTTTTTATCCAATGTTAAAACTCTGCAACCCTGAGTCGCGATTTTTAAATTACATATTTCATTCAATAACAAATGGGATTTCTCTTGTGGCGTCTCTAATTCTATGGCCGACCGCGTACATTGTATTTATATAAGAAAACCCGCGGGGCGCGCAGACGAGTATTGGAACGCGTCACCTGTCACTCTACTCTCGCTATGAACTTGTGGCATTACATTATTTTGTGTCTGTGTTGTTTCTAAATTATTAAAAAAGCTGGATCTTTCCCAATTTTTTGACTCCAAACATCAGAAACAGCTTAATGTTAAAATATACGAAATATAACACGACGGCATAATTTATATTAGCCATGGCCCACACATACCATCGCGCGGGAACACTTTGTGGCAAAAAGTTAAGCAGGTATTCTAAGTTATGCAGTTAAGTCTGCATAACTTACTCTAAGTAATTAGCCTGTCAGCCAAGGCCTAGTTGGTAGAACTCTGTCCGCGAAGCTAAGGATTGGGGGAATAAATCCCGTTAGCTGGAAACATTTGTGTGGTGAACATAAATGATTGTACTCAAGCCATAAAATAAAATAAATATCTTCACGCAATTCTCAATACAGGGGTAGACAGAGGTCTAGTCTAGACAATTAAGTCCCTTTGACCCACCTTCCAGTGAAGATATTTTCGGAACAACGTGACAGGTGGTGAGCCCGTCACTGTCTTTATGTCACACCAACGATATAATTCGTACATAAGTTTTTTTTTAACAAACCCATTGGTACGAGCTTGCCACCTGGGGATTGAACTCGGGTCTCTTGACTCGAAATTCCGACCCAACCACTCGGCTATCGTTACTTCAAATATTCACTTACTTATTTCTTCAAATTCGTACATAAGTTTTAAAAGAAAATTGTGTGGCATAGAAACATTTTTGTGGTAAACATAAATGATTGTACTCAAGCCATGAATGTTTATATTTGTTGACGACCTCCGTGGACGAGTGGCGTAAACACCGGTTCTTAAGGTGTTGTCATCTAGGTCCCGGGTTCGATTTCCAGTCGGGTCAATGTAGAAAAACCACTTTTCCTACATTTTCTGGGGTCTGTGTGTTTGTGGTGCCTTCGGTGTTTCCGATTCTCATACCACAAGGGCTTAACATCTTACATTCGGATTGGAGCAATATATGTTATGTTTTTTAGCATTTAAGGTTTAAAATTATTTATTGTATTGTAAAATTATTTATATATTTATCAATAAAATTACACACACTACACTTTTTAGAGAAATACAATAGGAAAGCTATCAAATAAGCTAAAAACACTAACCAGTCTATACTGGTTGGTGATTATTTATTATTTTATGATTATTATTAGGTTTATGATCACTTAAAAAGCGGTTGTCGTTTTTAAATAATACTTGTTAATTATGCTCTTATTCAATATATGTCAAAACAGAAACCAAAGAAGTGAAACAATAAGCAAGAGTAAACAATAAGAATCTCATTAAAATTTTGAAAGTAAATGCTAAACAATTTACCTACAAATGTTGTAAGAAGAAGGAACGACTTAATTACGTAACGTGCATTCAACTGCTATCAAGTAATTGTTAAGCAGTTGTTTCATGAATTCTGAAATAAGTGATAATTAAATAAATTTAATCTTACGATTTTATTTTATTTATATTCTGGAAAGTCATCAAGAACATACCTTTTTTTAATTTTTTCTTGTAGGTACATTGTTTCGACATTGATTCTTTAACGTCGTTTGTCAAAAGATTATATAATTTTGGTCTATCGAACAGCATGAGTTCCGTAATGAGTCTGCTCGTTTTTCAATGTTTTATTACTGATTATTGTATGAATGGAAGTTGAGTGTGTGCTTTTATTTAAGATTTTACGTACAGCACACGTGTTACTTCTATATATTTGAGATAATGACATTAATTTAGTTTTTTCTTAGTTAGTTTCAGTTGTTGTAAAATAAACGAAGTTAAACACAAGCTTTAGGATTTCACTAACTTCCGCCCGAGGCCTCGCCCACTATGTCTTGCTTAACCTGGAGAAGTTTTCAGAAACCGTAATTCATAAACTAAGAAAATAGCAAAATTCTCCGAGGGCATGAATTTTTCCGACTTGATACGATATATCTGTTACTCTTCTTAATACATATCACTTATTCTTACTTGATACATATGTTGATACTGATCTTATATTATGGCCAAAATACAAATTACACAATATCTTCATAATTAGTAGCCTATGTGTTATTCTGATATATAAGCTACATTACTGCAAAGTTTCATCAATATTCCATAAGTAGTTATGCATGAAAGAGTAACAAACATCCATCCATACGCAATCTCACGCATTTAAAACGTTAAGTAGGATTTTGACTGTACTGAATTTTTTTGGTTTGTTTTAGCAGTGCATTTCCATGTCTGTATTAAGTAATTCAAATAGGGTTTATGCAGAGAGATGTAAATGAAATAGCGATGAGAATTAGGAAAAATCGTATTGTGCTTCAATCGGACCTTTTAAATTTGCAGTTTTTTATGAACATTATTTAAAATATCGGTCTACGTAAGGTACTTGTACCGTTGGCTTGGATACTAAGAAGGCAATATGCTTACGACCATATAACCATGTCACGTTGTCTCAAATAAGCTACGGTGAAAGGTGGGTTGAAAAGAATTCTCTAAACCTCTGTCTAGTCTAAATAATATCAGTTAATTAATAAATATTATTATTATTTATTAAATAACAGAGTATTTGGTAACATATTAATTAATTTTTGAAATTTGATCGTGTTATACAAATAGCTCGTTGATTTCTTATGTAAATCTATACGAGGTACGTCTAGCGCTCGGTTAAATTATTAATTAATTATACGTTACTTAAACTTAAACAGTTTGGTAAACACACGGTGAAGCTATCGGTATTTGCTTTGTTTGCTTATTTGCAATAAATGTTTGAAGTTTACTTATAATTTGCGACGACAAATAAGCAGTTTCATTTCGGAGAGATTTAAAATACATTATACATCTTGACGCAATTTCTTAATACTGAGGTAGACAGAGGTTTAGACAATGCATTTCTTTCGACCTTTCACAGGAACTTATTTAGCAAAACATGTCTGAGGATGACATTAACGTATACTCGTAAGTGTTCAAGCCAACAGCACAATATACTTACATACGTATTTACATAGACACACATACATAGAGATTTACATATTTACATAGGTAAACATACATATGTATTTTTCATTAATATTATAAAAAAAGTCACCATAGACGAGTCAAGACTGATGGGTTATAGACTATATGGGTTTTATTTTATTATAGACTATATAGACTAATGGTTTTTTTTTTCAAAAACTTATGTACGAATTCTATCGTTGGCTAGAACATTAAGATCACCACCTGCCACATTGTTCCAAAAATATCTTCACTTGAAGGTGGGTCAAAAAGACTTAAATGTGTAGATCTCTATCTACCTCTGTATTGGGAGTGGCGTGAAGATATTTTTTTGATTATATTATTATAAAACATTTTACTCCATTTTATTTTTCTCCCTGCTACAAACACTATCAAATAAACCATTGACCAGCGCAGTATTTTTCACAGAATGCATTACATTAGTAGTAGAAATACTAGTAATACATATTATGACCTACTGACCATTCCAACTAAATCTGGAGTTGAGTACGACAATAGTTGAATGGCGGGCTCGAATGTGTGACGGTAAAATCCTTTGGCTGTAGACGTTTTTGTTAGATATAGCCTTATAAAGGGTAAACTATTGGCGCATATTATTAACCCTTTTGCGTAATTCAGCAATTTTCATTTACAATCGAAGGACAAACATTTCAGCAAACGTTGGCACATTTACAGTGTTTGTAAAATAGGTATTTGAATTTGAATCGGGAACGGATAACAGATTTAAATGAAATAACTGTTATAAGACCAATATAGCGCAGCGGACTGCGAAACGACGTGGGCCACTTCAAATACAAGCTTTCAAATCAAATCATTTATGTGTAGATTTATAGATATAAGTAACATAAATTACATCAATCAATTGTCATTTTTTAATCTCTATCACCGTTTTGTAATGTGGTTCCCTTAACGGAAAACTATTTTTTAATATGTTTTTTTTAAAAACGAATATTAAACTTATTGTAATAATTATTAATAAATTTATTATATTATTATTAATAAACGAATATTAAACTTATTAAAAACGTATATTTAAATTATTAAAGAGGTATTAGGGATCGTGACACTTGGCGATCTGTTCTCTCTGGCATCCCCGTCAGGGATTGTGCGTGAAGATAAGTAAATAAGAAATATTAAACTTATAACAATATACAATTATAAGAGTATATACTGAAATAGCATGGGATCAATCAACTAATTAGCATAATTTATTATCATTAATGTTTTAATACAGAGTTAACCAGCAGGTTCGCAGACGTAGTCCTGTCTTGGACTTATTAAAAAAATACGTTTTAAAAATATCATATGTTAGGTACGAGAGCAAAAAAAAAGTGATAATCGGTGACATAGCTTCGGACTTGTTGTGAACAACAACGTGACACGAGGATTATACCTAATAGATAACAGTTTTAGTAAGTTTATCTATAATGAGTTTCTATAAAATTCTATCTCTTCGTAAATTGTGCGGCGTTACCTTAACCGACCGAAAAATAAACGGATAATAAATGAGGGCCATGAGTTAGGCAGTTGAGTGAATGAGTGAAGACAGAATGGCGACAAAACGATACAGCGCGAATATAAGCTGTCGAGGTAGGCCAAGACTAACTTACGAAGACTAAGTGAGCAAATTACTGGTACAAGTGGGTTAAGACTACTCGGATACCCAGAAGTACGTGTATGAAGAAAAAGATGAAAAAATTGAAGCGAAAGAGACATGCAAAGAAGGTGACATTTAACGATCTGTTGTCTCTGACTATTCCATGAAGTGTGAAGTAAGAATAAAAAAGAAATAATAAATTTGTTTCCTCTGATCCCAAATTAAATAGCTGTCGTTGTTTTTATTTCCCTAACACAAGAGCTAGCTCTTGTGTTAGGGAAATAAAAACAACGACAGCACCACAAACACGACCTCATAGACGGCGACCCCATGAAAACCGGTGCGTACGACTCACGCCCACGAGGTCGTAAACAAAAACAAATTTTATGAAACACGTGGTAAAGTTTGTAAACAAATTTAACCACCAACGGTATAAACAACATTTAACATTTTTAATAGTAATAGAACTTTACTACGCGTCGCGCTGAGCTATTTATCGACACACAGAGGCTTTTAGAAGGCCAATGCCGCGCCGAGTGGCACGTCTGCTAACGAGGTACAGAGGTCCAGGGCTTTTCATGTTAGCCGACCGTAAAGTAAGCTTTAAGCGACCGCTTAGGCGAAAGTGGCGCACTCGTCTCAAGCCTCTTAATGCCTTAAAGTATTTTTAGAGGGAAATTTATGTAATATGCGCATAAATAATTAAGAATCGGTGTCTATTAAGTGAAAAGCCTTGATAATATCAATCCCGATAATTGACGGGATTACCAATATAAAAAAATATCAGATTAAAGATAAGCAGTCCAGAATAGACGGTGGCCCTCCACAGTCTATTCTGGTCTAGGCGTCTAAGGTGCGATATGTCTGATACTGCGATCGCCAATCCACTTACCAAGCGAAGCGATTATTGCAGACAATCCCGTACAGAAAGGGCTTAAGTTCTGCAGTAATTGATACGAGTATGCCACCTGGGGACCGTACTCGTGTCTCTCGACTGGAATTTAGATCACCCAACCACACGGCTATCGTGGCTTTGGAAAATTAGTAAAGATAAAAAATACTAGTACCCCTATAATAAGTGAATGAAGTTTTTTTGCATAATGATGAGTAATAGATGTACGCTTAAACATAATTTATTTCTCTCAGGAATTCAGGCATATGTAATATAGGACTACTTGTAAATAAAGAACTTCAAATTATTTCATAAATAACGTCCTTCAAAACAAAAGTTCATCCTACATTTTAGAAGTTTTTAGGCGTGAAGTTTTCTAAAATCCTTCCTTTGCGGATGCGAAAGGCAGGCATAGATTAAAGTAATTTGTTCCATATTTGTTTTCATCCACACAGTCAGCGTTGACTTGCAAAATGTTACGAGAAGTCGATAGATGTAGGTGGCTGAGGACCGTTCTCTATGGAAAATGTTGGAGGAGGCCTATGTTCAGCAGTCGACTCATGATAGGCTGTAAAGAAGAAGAATAGGAAGAAGATTTACTACTAGATCTACATAAGATAATGGAAAAAAAAGAAAATTTATGATAATCGAATAGTTAACTTTCTATAATCAGCTGTCTGTTAAAGAAAGAAAAAGGTTATTACTGTAAGTTAACATTTAAAAACAGCTGAAGAAAATGAAGAAAACAAATGTAAGAATGCTAAATGCGAACGACCTTTAGTAAACAACAGCGATGAAAACATACGGCCAAACGCTACTATGTATTACAAAGTATTGGTGTTTGTAATTTATGGAGGGCGAGGTGAAATACGAAGAGCTGCATGCAATGACCACCGGTCAACGATAAATATCTCAGTACTTAGTGTCAGGGGCGGGCGGCAACAGGTGGCTTCGAGGGCATTGGTACAAATTCATTCAGTATCGGTGTATACATCAAACATTTTTAAGAAATGACGACCCGATGGCTCAGTTAGTAGTGATCACGCATGAAACTAGGGTTTATGGGTTCGATTGCTGCCAGGAGGAACAGGACTGTTTGTACACGAGTCTTATATGTTTAAATGTTGACTTGGGCACTAAGGCAGCGACGGGCTCACCACCTGTCGCGTTATTCAAATAGGCTTCGGTGAGTGGTGGGTCGTAAGGACTTAATTGTATCTCTGTCTACCCCTGTATTGGGAATGGCGTGAATATATATATGTATATATTTGAATAAATATCCCCTCTCCACAATCGTGACTAGTAAGTAAAGTACCGCGGGGCATGTTAAGAAGCCGAAGTTCAAGGAATTATTAATAACCTTCATTTATCTATATCCTATTAGGTTAGTGTTCTTACATCACTGAATACTGCATTGACGTTCATTCTAAAGGTTGCATCTATGTGAATTGCCTGTTCCTTAACCAGTTATTATATAATACATATATAACATTAAGAGTCACGATAGCCGAGTTCGACCCGCAGGTGGCAGGCTCGTACCAATGGGTTTTTCCAAAACTTATGTACGAATTATATCGTTGGCTTGGACATAAAGACGGCGACGAGCTAACCGCCTGTCACGTTGTCCATGTCTTTGAATCGTAACCGGGACCTCAAGAGCTGGAAAACCGGCGTCTTCCCCGCTAGCCTATGGATGTCGTCAGAATAATGTGTAACGTCAAAGTTTACTTTCACAAAGTAAAATTTTATGTTAAATTTAATTAAAAAAAATATATCAAGGTACGAACGACCCGATAGTCTAGTTGCTAGTGATCCTTCGAAGTTAAGGGTTATGAGTTTCAATCCCGCTAGGTACAAACATTTGTGTGATTAATGTCAAAGTTTGTAATCGCCTCATGTATATTTATAAGTATTTATTATTATGTATGTGTGAAAATATACACTTATGTAAATATATTATGCCGTTAGCTTAGGAACTAAGACGGCGACAGGCTCATCATCTGTCACGTTGTCTCTAATGAGCTACGGTGAAAAGTGAGGAGAAACAATTTCATTGTCTCGACTTTTGCCTACTAATACTGAGGGTAGTAGAAAATTGTGTCAACATAAATGAGAACAAATTTCAATAAAAATCAATAAAAATATATTTGTACATTGATAGACTAATTTAATACACTGTAAAGATTTGTAGCATTGTAGAATATTGAAGCAAACTTACCCAGTTTTTACGGATTTTTTTATTAAACTTAATTAGATATATTTATATATTTATTTATTTATTTATCTTCACGCACAATCCCTGACGGGGTAGCCAGAGAGAACAGATCGCCAACTGTCACGATCCCTACATACTTCTTTCGCTTCTTTCAGATTCATCATCTTGTTCATACATGCACGTCTAGGTATCCGAGTACTCTTGACCCTCCCCTCTTCGAGCAATTTGCTCACATGGTCTTCGAAAGTTAGTCTCGGTCTACCTCGATACCTTTTAACATTAACTTTCGCGCTATATATTTTCTTCACCATTCGGTCTACACTCATTCGCTCAACGTGCCCAAACCATCGAAGCACGCCCTTATCCATTTTTGTGACAAGGTCATCTTTCAAACCTGCCATATTGCGAATCTCTTCGTTTCGTTTTCGTTCGGCCATGGTAAGGCGGCACATTTTACGAAGAGATCGCATCTCCACTGCATTCAACCTGCTTTTATGCTTCTTCTGGCATACCCAGGTTTCGCTGCCATATAACAAAGTCGGTACCAATACTGCGTTGTGTATTGCAAGGCGTGCACTTTTCACTACGCCTTGTCTTTTGACTAACGCAGTCAGGGCAACATTGACTTTGTTCCCAGCAGCGACACGCCTGTCCACATCTAAATCACATCTTCCATCCCGGCTAAACGTACTCTCCAAGTATACAATTTCGTTCACCTGATTCAAACTTAATTAGATGGTGATTCAAATGTTATTTTTGCGGTTACGTTGTCTCTGTACTTTATCTTGTTGAATTTTGACTTAATTTCGACCTCTGTTCACCCCAGTATTAGGAACGGTGTTAACTTATTACAAAGGTGTAATACGACATACCATTAAAATAGCTGAAATCTTTATACAGTTAAAGGAAAAATTTTTCTACATTGTCACTCTACATGTCATTCCCCATGTCAGTGCTCATATTATATTCCCTTATGATATTCCGAAAGAAAAATAAACAACGTAACGAAATTACGTAACAATTTTCTTTTATTCGCTGTTAGTGAACAGAGAATAAAAGAAAACTGTTATTTGATTATATAATACGCATGTCATAACCTTTGAGACAATAGGGATTACGTTCATAAGATACATGGTACTGGTGAAACGAGACGACGTTTTTTTTTCAAATGACACAAACACGACATGTGAATACTGAAAATTAATGTTTATATAAGCAAAACGAAATTATCCTAGCGTGTTAGCTCAACGGTATCTACTCTTATTTACAACATGCAAAATATACGTACAGAATAATGTTTGTTTTCATATTTTTATGTCATACAGTGCTATCTTTATAAGTGGTAAGAGGATTTATAAAAAAAATAGGACCGACAAAAATACAGTAAACCTGTGACGGATAGTAAAAAAGTTGCAAGGAATACAATTCAATGGTATGTATCCTGAAGGAAGGGTTTGGTACAATCGCCACGCTTGGCAAGCGAATTGGCGATTGCAAAGCCAAACACTTTTCATTAGGCACCGCCGCCGAAAACCGGTTTGCTTAGTTTTGATCAGTCGTATTTCGTAATTGTTATCCCGGTACCTATCAGTTTCCATTAGGTTATTAAGGCTTTTTACTTGATTGCCTTCTTCGACACCGTAATCTTATGCCGATATCACACAGCTGTGTACACCGTCAACTATCTACTATTTGCGATCCCTAATTACTTAATGAAACTCTACTAACTAATGAAAAATATCATTTGTGTTTTATCTTCATGCATTATTGTCCACAGGTAGCCGGAGAGAACCAATCGCTAATTGTCACGATCCTTATTCCACTTCGCTGTTTCCAATAGCAATCTTCAAATTTCAAGTCCGCTATTTTCGTACTATTAGAGTACTCTTGACCCATCCCTCATAGGAAAATTTGCTCATGTGGTCTTAATTATTCTGTTATTTGGTATTTATTTTTATGTACAACTAATGTTTGCCACTGTTGTGGTTTATAAATGTATCACTGAATAATTATTGTAATTTTGGTGTTTAATTAAAAGATTTTTAGCTAAAGGCTTCGGTTAAAAAAATTAAAAATATATAAAATTGTTATAAATTTATATATTTTTAATAAAGAAAGATTTGTTTTTAAATGTGCCAGTAAGCGAATTTCGTCATAGACGAAAGCCATCCAAAAACAATTGCGATGTAATACTGTATAAATATTCGATCTATTTTTCAAAAAGTTACTGTAGTTTTGGAGATAATAGAAACAAAGACACATAATTTTTCACGTTTTAAACATAATAGATACAAAACCTAATACTTATGGAATTATACAGAAAATAATGTAATTTTGCTCTTATTAAAATTAAAGTGAATAAATTACAATAAAATATGTCTTTAAGAATGAGATAATGGACTGAACTCCGTTAACCGTGTGAATTTATACATAATTAAGATGAACTAATGTAATAATAATAAGATTATAAATTGTGATGTTTTTTCTCAAGAGACATCGCAATGACAACCAGTGTTAAGATGTTTACAAGCGTCCCAAGCGTCCGATGTATAAATTATATTTACGATACGCAAACCCAGCGGTGCTCCACGCGTTATTTCTTTCGCCGCGGATGTTGCTCTGCGGTTGGCAATGGATCCGTCCAAAAATACATTTTATTGTGCGTTCACCAAGGGCGGCCGAGGTGCGTAGTGCAATCGGAGCACTGATTTTATGAAGTGATTTTATAATTAATACAGCAACGGCATAAAAGCTGTAAATCCACCCGCAAATGGTTCCTGGCCTTTAAAGTTTTATTGGGCTCAGGATAGGATGGCGCGCGCCACGATCGCGGGCTAAATTTTCCAGTGCGCAAATCTGTTTCGGATTTAACATCTGTGAAACAGTCGGGTCTATCTAATTATAACTGTATATCACTGCAAATCATAAATTCTTATTTATCATTAATTTTTACAGAACTGTGTAAATGTTTCGAATATTTGTTGATCTAAGTAGACGGGTGCCACACCAGCTCTGAGGTATCTGGTTCGATTCCCGGATGGGACAACGTAAAAAACCACCTTTCTATACTTTCTCGGGTCTGGGTGATTGTGGTACCTTGTTTTTTTCAATTCTTTTTGGTGTTGTCCGCTTTAATTAAATTATTTTTATCTATTAGTAGATCAAATTTCTGTTTTCGCTCATCAAATTGACGTAGTTTATGATTTTATTAAATGAAGAGATCTTAATTAGTACACACACACACACACACACACACACACACATATATATATATATATATATATATATATATATATATATATATATATATATATATATATATATATATATATATATATATATATATATATATATATATATATATATATATATATATATATACGGACCCGATTAGTGAAAACAAAAATAAAAACAGTTGAAACATATTACCAGTTTTTGACTACAACAGGATTATTTTTAAATATGGAATGTCAATGTGGAATGCAATGACAGCGGTTCGGAAAATTTCACATGCTATGAACTGCAAACTGTTTAGAAGCTGAATACAATTGTATTCTCAAGTGCAACTATTTTTAGTTAGATATCTATCCTCACTAATGTTACACATATGAAAGTGAGTTTGTTTGTTTGCTTCTTACGTTTTTACACCAAAACGATAAGACTCTAGAGTTAATTATAGGCTATTTTTGGCGATATACTTTAAAGCACATGTGACGCTGGCGAAGCTGCGGTAAGTATAATATATATGTACATACATAGATAGGCAGCATACATTGCTAAATATACATTGCTCTGATCCCAAAGCTAAAACACTTGAGGAAATTTATAAATGAATGGAATCGAAATCAATTTTATTGCGGTGAAAAAGATAAAGTGGTTTTCTACATTAACCCGTCTCCGAAATCGAACACGGGACAGAGCCAGCGACACCATGAAAACCGATATAGACGCTACTCCTCTACGGAGGACATCTAGAATAGCGATGCGGCTTCTGAAGGAATTATATCCGCGACCGGGCGTAGTCGCTGGTGACATGGGGTTGGTTATTTTAACACTCAACAGTTAAATCCAGCCATTCAACGTGGAAATGCAGCAAGCGTTCTGGGTACTTTGCTATGAGAACTACTTCTCATAGCAAAGTACCCAGAGCCCTAATTGTATAGCCCTACGGCTATACAATTATTGTAGTTTTTGGTTATAAGTATTGTAAATATAAACATTAATTAAGTAGTGAAAAAAAGCGTTATTTTATTGATATAATTGCGAAATTCGCCGTACGTTCTACTTTTTGAAATGTCTGAACATCGTGTTGTGACTATGAGAATACGTAAATAGTGACTGCATAAAACACGATCTTTTTATAGTTTCTAGGTTAGACACATCTGTTATTTGTTAACTATGACGATGCGATTACTCTTTATATGGGGACTGTTTCATGACGGGTTTGGGTGTTAGCGGTACCTTAGTTGTTTCAAATTCCAAAATACAAAGGCTTAAGGAACTTACTTTGGGATCAGAGCAATGTATGTGATGTGGTCCATATCTATCTATCTGTGTATATTGCATAAAAAATGAAACTTTAATAAGTAAAGAAATTAATTAAGATTTTATCTTCATGTTTAGACTAGGTGGTTTTTGCAATAGCACGACAAGTATTTCCGTGTGGACTGGAATTATAGATTTTATAGCTTGCAAAACTCCTCGCGTAATCATAGACAAAAGAGCAAAAAGACAACAAAAAAAATAATAGACACAATATTTGTTTTCAGTTACTGGTACATTATTTCAAAGTAATGGCCAAAGGAAGCGCATAGTAAAACCCAACATTGCATCGCTCAGTACCATGCAGTTATAGCGGTGCTTCGGTCTGTGCAATTTGCGATGAGCGCGAAATGAAACTGCCACTGAGTTTATGGTTATTGCATTACAACGATCTTGTAAAGTCGTGGATATGCTACGTGCTTACGTGAGCTAAACTGCGATTTTATTCTGTAGAGGTGAACGATGGAAAGCATTTACAGTGTACGTTTTCTTTCGAATAAAACGTTTCGAAAGTAATCACTAAAACTGAGTGAGTGGAGTAGGAATTCGAATATGAAGATCCTATAACATTTATTTTGGATCCTATTATATTATTCCGTATGGTAACGGCGTATATTAAAGTCGTATGTAAATATTGCCACTCCCTTTCTTTCCGAGGATGTCGTAAGAGGCGACTAAAGGAAACAGCCTTGAATATCGTTATGGAAACCGATAGATGGCGGGATAACATTCTGTAAAAATATAAGACCAAAATTATCAGACCGAAGATGGGCAGCGGCGTCTGAGGTGCAAGTGGTCTAGTACGGCAATCGCCAATCCGCCTTGCCAAGCGTGGCGATTATAGCAAATCCTCCCAATGGGGGTGGCCTATGTCCTGCAGTGGACTTTAATACGCCGATATGTATGTATTACAAATGATTTTAACTAAAACTAATTAAACAATGAGTTTTTTCGAAACCTTAGTACGGTTATGACCACCTTTGTGGCCACGTGGTGTACACAGTGGTTCCGAATACCGTTCGTTTTTGGCTTTATGTGTGTACAATCAACTTAATAACGTCCGGTGAAAGTCCACTTCAGGACAATGGCCACGCTAGGCAATCGGATTGCGGACCGATAGACTATGTTGCCTCTCATCGGTCTGATTAATTCTGGTTCGAGATGCTTTTCCGCCATCTGTCAGTAACTATTTCTCTCTTCAATTCCTGTCCTATCGTTGCCACTTATAATATCCTTGGGAACAAAGAATAAATAAATATCTTCACGCAATTCCCAATACAGGGGTAGACAGAGGTCTAGTCTAGACAAATAAAAAAAAACGACCCACCTTCCACCGAAGATATTTTCGGGACAACGTGACAGGTGGTGAGCCCGTCGCCGTCTTTATGTCCAAGCCAACCACGTAATTCGTACGTAAGTTTTTTAAAACCCATTGGTACGAGCCTGCCACCTGCTGATCGAACTCGGGACTCTTGACTCGAAATTCCGATCACCCAACCACTCGGCTATCGTGACTTTGTGGGAAGAAAGAGCATGGTAAATTCTTGGTGTAACCAGAGTGCAGCTAATATTTAATTAAGTTATTATTTTTCTAAAAGAAAAAAGAAAAGCAATATATTTGGCATCACAATAATAAAATAAATATCTTAACAAAAATAAGAAACATCATCAAAAAAGGTCTTGCAAAACTGATTTTCAAATGAAGCCTAACGTCGACCTCACTAAACGTCGACCTAACGTCAAAATAATTAAAAAGAAAGACCAATAAAAAAAGGACATAAGGAAAAAACGTAATTTTTAAATTTTTGTTCAAGATATTGGTATAAAAATCGTTTTGTGCTTATTTTATTTGTTATTATTTTTTCAATATGTTTGTTATACATCTGCCGTATCATATCATATCTACCTAACTATAATACGATTAGCCCAAAAATATGTTACTTAGAGATGTAATTTTCACATGTAATGTAAGTGTAAAGTAAATGTAAAGTCGATTCTTATGAGTAATACAGATACTTAAACCGGAACTTCTTATATACAACACGGCAAAGATTTTGTAAACACACACGTAAGTTATACGTTAAGAAGAAAGTTTAAAGTTTAAACATTGTGATGATTATAAGTTAAAAAGAGCTTTTAACTGAAAAGAACTGAAAATTGAACGAGATACAGTCGGAAACACTTGACATGGTTTCAAAATACTGGCACATTAATTCTGTTGTAAGCGGGAATGAATGAACGCATGCATGGTCACGTTTTTTAAAATATTAAATACCACTTTTAAACGGTGGCTTACACTGTGTTCAGAACTTGAACATAATTATGGTTTGTTCCAGGATGTAGCATTAATATTTGATTCTGGCAGCATTGTATCGTAGGAAGTTCCTATCTTGCTGCGGTTTCTAACTTTTTACCATTTTTAAGTCATACTTCATGGTCATGTAATTTTATTAAAATATTTAAATTATATATTTCAAAAGTCACAATAGCCGAGTGGTTCGGTGGTCGGAATTTCGAATCAAGAGACCTGAATTCGATCCCCAGGTGGCAGGCTCGTACTGTACGTACGTACAGGGTTTTCAAAAACTTATGTCCTAATTATATCGTTGGCTTGGACATAAAGATGGCGACGGGCTCACCATCTGTCATGTTGTCCCGAAAATATCTTCCGGTGGAAGGTGCGTCGAAGGGTCTTAATTGTCTAGACTAGACCTCTGTCTAGTCTCTATTGGGAATTGCGTGAAGAAATTTATTTATTTATATATTTGAAGATTTTTCTAGCCTTCTCTTTTTATTTATACGTAATGTATTTGAACTTGATCTTCAGCGAATAAAAATTTATAAATATAGCAATATAAATTATTGCTATAACCTTACGAAGTGGCCCAAATATGTCTACGCAGCACTTATTTCTCTAGACCTCTGTCTACCCTCGTATTGAAAAAGGCATAAAGATATTATTATTATATTGCCTTACGAAGAATAATTTTTGAACATCGATATATAATATTTATAGCGAAATTACGTAAAATAATTATATTCCGCGGGAGCACGTAACGTTGGTAAGAAATATATTCCACTTGATAATTTGATCTTAGAGGAAGAGTATATTGATCGTCAATATATAATAATATGATGTTTGTTTACAGCATCAATAATGTTTGTTTACACACATGTACTAAAACTAGAGATCTCTCATTACTCTACGTTACTACGCCCTTTGAATCGACCCCAAGTGACAATTTGTTCGCATCTTTCACCGCAATCGAATATTCATTGGGCATTGATGTACTGAAGTCGCTCACTCAACAGAAAATTACGTACTTCTTTTCAAAATTAACATCTTTGGGTATTCGTACAAAGGTTTATTTTATTGAATCTAGAATTTTGATTAAACTCTTGATTATTTTTTTTCTCTCCAACCCTTTTGTTTATGTGAGCTGTTACTTTGAACTCTTTTCGTTTTGAATTTTTTCTCTGGTTATTTTACGTTTCCAATTACGGAGAATCGATTGTATAGTACAAAATGAACTCGTTAAATGTTATAAGATTTATTCTCACATTTTCTTGTTCACTTATGTATTTCAGTCACATTTACTTAAAAAGAACTCCACATAAGCTGTACCAATTGCAGATTCTATTCATTTTTACCGTAAGAATAACTTACTGGCGAAAACCCTAATAAAAATAGATTGGGTATAAAATGTACTCAAATGATGTTCTACCAACAATAACTGTTACTGAGAAATAGAGAAATAAAAATAAAACAACATTTTAAAGAAACTCATGAAAGTATGAACACTGGAATAATAGTTTCGAATGCAATTTAACTCAGTAACTTTGAAGTTTTTTACATTTTTACTTCTCTTTATGACTTGTAAGTTTTTCTAGGAATTAAGTTAAGTGCATTTCGAGGCAATTACTATTAAAATAAGTCTTTGTAAAACATCTTCCATTCATGTCTACTTATATAATTGGTGTAGTTTAATAGTTTTAAAAATATTTAATTATTTTTTACTTTACTACGAGCTAATATCAGTCACCAGTTGAGAGCCAATTTAATGGTAATTATGGGGCAAGTATATAATAATAACATTGTTGGGGGTCATTGTAGAAGCGTGCTCGTCGCAACCCCTGCCAGCCCTTTTCAGGGCTGCAATTATACACAGCTGCGCACCCATGCGACGCCCAAGTCGTCCCTGTCGTCCCAAGGCGACGCACACCAGTTCGTTCCCGTTGGTGTGGAATGCAGCGAGCAAAGCGGCGATGGGGACCGCCACCCGTCACGCACAGCCCGACACGGCGGAAGGTGGAGGACGGAGTGCAGAGTTGGCACGTGGAATGTTAGAGGAGGCATGAGAGATAAGACGAATGAGTTGATCGAAATAATGAAAGAAAGAGAATTAGATGTCGTGTGTTTGTCGGAGACCAAACGGAAGGTAGGTGGTACTGAAGAGCTCCCTGGCGGGGCGTTAGCTCAATGGTCCGGAGTTCCGGAAAGCGAGAGCGCCTGCAGGGAGTGGGGATGCTGCTGTCGTCTCGGGTGGTAGATGTTATGACTGAATATAAGGTTGGGAACTCAAGACTCGTTTTGAATTGGGACTGACGAAGTTATTCCTTTTGGCTGCTTATGCGCCGGTAGCTTCGTCGTCCAGAGCTGAGCTGGAGAAGTTTTGGGAGAATGTAAGAGAAGTTCTAGATTTGGTTAGGGGAAATGAAAGAATTGTTGTATGTGGTGATTTGAATGGATGGGTCGGTACCGCTCGGCCAGGGTACGAGTCGGTGCTTGGAATGTTTGGTGATAAAAGGGTTAACGATGCTGGTAAGCTTATACTGGCTGTTTGCAAGGAAAAAGGTTTTCTTGTGACAAACACTATATTTAGTCACAAGAAAATCCATATGTATACTAGAACAAGAGAGAATGAGAGAAGTATGATCGATTTATTCCTGGTGGATGACCGACTGCGAAAACAGGTAATGGACACGCGAGTGTTCCGGGAAGCTTCAAGAAGCGGACACTAGGGATAAATATCAAGCAAGGGTAGCTGAAAAGCTGGACATCATCGATGTCAGGAAAGAATGTGTGGAAGAAATATGGCAGAGCCTTAGAGATGGAATGGTTAGTGCAGCGGAAGACGTGTGTGGAAGTGTGAAAAGAGGTAGTAGTGAAAAGGGTTCTTTCACGAAGTGAAAGAAGCAGTAAATAAGAAGAAGAAAGCATGGTTAGACTACTTGGCCTCTAGTACTGCTAAGGATATGAGAGAGAAGATGAAAGAAAGATATGAGCTTCAGAAAGTTCACATGAAAGCATTGATTGAGGAAGTGCGTGAAAGGAGTAGAATGGAAGCGGACGAAAGGTTGTCGCACAACTTTAAGGAGAACTCCAAACTCTTCTGGAAAGAGGTTGGAAGGACCCGGAGTGGTGCGACGGCCTTAAGAATGAACAAACTGCTTTCAGGAACTAATGACGTCCTCTCTGAAAAATCGGACGTCATGCAGCGATGGAGCGAATTTTATAGCGAAATGTATGCGTGTGATGATCTTAGTGTGGGATCCGGGGGTGAAGCCGTGACGGTACGCCAGACTCGGACCTCGATGACACTGAGGTCATCAGTATGAAAGACATTGAATGTGCAGAGTGCGGAGTTGCCGGAGTACGGTGTGGATGGTCAATTGCTAAGGGCTGTGCAGTCACTTTACTGAGACTGTAAAGCCTGTCTGCGGGTAGGGCATGACCTGTCACCCATGTTTAGCGTCCAAACGGGCATAAAACAGGGTTGTGTCATGTCTTCGTGGCTGTTCATACTTTATCTCGACAGCTGTTTACAGAAGCTGAAAGATAGCTGTTAGGGTGTGAAATTGGGTGACATAAAAGTAAATTGTCGGCTGTATGCTGATGATGCAGTGCTTATTGCACCATCAGAGGCAGTACTGAAGGCAGTTCACGTCACCTGTATGAAAGAAGAATGTGAAATTAAAGGTCTCCGTTTGAATGCTAATAAAACTAAGGTTCTGGTATTTAAAAGGGACGAAGTGCGAAATTTGGGTAAATCAGGAATGTCTAGAACAGGTGAATGAAATTGTATACTTGGAGAGTGCGTTTAGCCAGGATGGAAGATGTGATTTAGATGTGGACAGGCGTGTCGCTGCCGGGAACAAAGTCAATGGTGACCCTGACTGCGTTAGTCAAAGGGCAAGGCGTAGTGTATCTAGGCGATTTGTTCTCTCTGGCTACCCCGTCAAGGATTGTGCGTGAAGATAAGTTAAGTAATAAGTAAATTGTACAGAAAGTAGATTAACATTAGACTGAGAAAATACATAATTTAATAAATTTCCCCTTAACGTGAAGGTTACGGGAAACAATAAAAGGGGTCGAGACTAACATGTAAGCAAATTGCTAGAAGAGGGGTGCGTCAAGAGTACTCGGATACCTTGACGTGCGTGTACGAAGAAAATTATTAATTAAAAAAAAAACGAAAGAGGTACGTAAATATCGTGATACTTGGCGATCTGTTCTTTCTGGCTACTCTGTCCTCTGACCCATTATTTACATATTATTTTTTACCGATTCCATTGACGATTACTTTAAGCTTACGTTTAAGCTTGGGCGTAGTAATCTGCGATGATCTGCGAGAAGAACGTCTTTCAATACGCGCCATTTGAAGACAACATCGGTGCTGTGCAACGCATGATCGATGAAGCCAGAACAGACAGACCTATCAGTAAATACTGCCAAACTTACATGCTATGAGTCAGACAGATGTGCTAGAAGATGGTAAAAAAAAATCTTTACGCCACTTCCAAAGCAGGGGTTGACGGAGATCTAGACAATTGGGTATTTTCGACCCACTTTATTATCAAAGAATTTTTATGGAATAACGAGACAGGTAGTGAGCCAGTTAGCATTTTTATGTCCAAGTCAACAATATAATTCGTTCTTAATTTTTTGATGAAACTCTTTGGGACAAGCCTACCACGTGGAAATGAACTCCACTGATGAGTTTCCACTGCAAGAACCACTCGCTTATCATGACTTTTTTTTGAGTTACTGCAGATATGTTAACTCGTGTTGTCTTGTAAAATTGTTTTGACAGCAGTTTGCTTCGATGGGAAGCAGGATTCTCCTTCATCACTACCATTCTTCAGCGAACTCCGCAGAACGAACTTGAATATTTGACCATGGCCGGTGTCGAGATAATGAGTCATCCACCTTGTAGTCAAAAGGCAAGCGCCAGTCGCTGGGTACCTGGACTTACATTAAATCCCAAGAACCAAAGATAAAGTTTGTATAGGGCTTATAAAACGAGGTATTAGCTCCACAAGCTAAAAGATGCGGTGAGCGCGTTCGCAATTGCCATAGAAGAGACCCCTGAGGAAGAATGAGTCCTCTGGTTTTCACAGTTCCATCGAATGCGAAGATGTAAAGATAGGAATGGATACTACTTCGAAAAATAATAACAGTATACAACTTTCTATATTAAGCTGTTTTTTTTATTTCCTAAGGACTTTTAGTGTGTCCTATGTAATTATACAGTTAAATTCTCACCTTGCTTTAAATTGTTAGGCTTCTTTTTGGTATCGTTGTATTGAATGTAATAACATAATACAATAGTTGATATGTAATTATCGTTGTAAGTAGAAAAAAAGTTTTGGAAAAATTTATAATTGACCGTTGGCCATTATTTTCAAATTCTAACTTATTAACTACTACCTTAGTTACATAAAAATACATTATTTAACATACAAAGTAGTATTAATTTTCTATAAAAATGATAAACTTTTAAAACCGTGAAAAGTTATAGACGCGAATTTTGTATAAAATCTGAAAAATTATAAAGTTTGTTGGGTCAGAAAATCTCTCATGTTAAGTTGAAACAAGTTTTCACATATGTGCGAGATTTCATCAAAGTCAGTTAAGTAGTTTCGGAGATTAGTGTGTTCGTCACTTTGTTACATGAGATTTTATGTATCAAGATTTTCCAGACTTTCTTGTTTTAATTAAGAATCAAGATTTTCTTGTCTTTGGTCAACTTTATACCATATAAAAAAGAGAGATAATTTATTTTCTCACTTTTATCCAGACAATTTCTAGTCCAATTACAGAAATCTTTAATTAAAGGCTCTTGTTAACTCCGTGTAAGACGAGAATTAAGTCTCAACCAGTGCAAATGAAGTATAAAAGCTTTTATATTGAAGACTCCAGCAATATGATACAATTGATTTTCTTCTAATTGCTTAGCAGTAAGGTCTTGCCTTAGTTATTTCATAATAGATGGCAAGGGAATTGGAAGGTATTTATTTTTATTTGACCCAACTCGTTGCCGGCCTCCTTAATTTGTTTTCAAACATTTTTATATAAATAAAATATATAAATATAAAGATAGAAACATTCACACAGACTGTTTGCTCTTGTGTTTTGGATTCAGTAAACAGTCTTGTCTACTTTGTCTCGGGTCCTGTTAGTGGTACCTTCGTTGTTTCCGATTCTATAACGCAAATGCTTTCGCTACTTACTTTGGGGTCAGAGCAACGTATATGATGTTGTCTCTATCTATGTATATATTATTAAATCGAGTATGAATTCCCGGCATGCCTCATCCAAACTGCGAACGTTTACTCTCGGATACGGTTGTAGCGTAAAATAGTTAGCGGAGGTAGCCAGTAAACACCTCTGCCACGAGTGCTTTAAATACTTCGCACGCGAACTACAAAACTTAATTGACGCTATTAACGACCCGGTTTCCGCGAACTCTATTAAATTTACCAACGCGACATAGGTAACTAATATTTTCGCTGCACATTCTTTTATTTATTTGAACATACGTGATGACTTCTATAGTGGATTTGCGTAGATACCGGTGTCGTCAGCTTTGAGGTAATGCTTTGATTCTCAGATAGATTAACGTTGAAAACCACTTTCTTTTTATTATCTCGAGTTGTACGGATTCCTTAAGACAAGTGGTTTAGGCACTTACTTTGGCACCAGAGAAACGTTCAAACTTTCACATACAATGTGTTATAAGAATATAATAATGGCATAATAATCTCTCTGTTTTCTCTTTTTTTATTATTTTTTTAATTAATTAATAAAGGAATCTAATTATAATAAGCTAAGGAAGTAGCGTGTAATTAAGACGCTCGCAAACCTCAGAGTGTTTAATGAGTCTTTGATGTGTGTTTGATGGGTGTTGCCCTTAAAAATTAATTATCTTTCATTATTTCCTTAGTGCTATTAAACGATATTGCACTGAAAAGTATTTAAGATGACCAAACAGATGGTGAGCGTGTCGCAGTCGATACAAATCAGACATATATATTTATCTTCACGCAAGGTTCCTGACGTACCCTGTCAGGGACCTTGCGTGAGATAGCCAGAGAGAACAGATCGAAACGTGTCAGTTCATCATATTCATGCGTGCGCTTCTAGGTATTAATAAGATATCCATAGACATAAGATTCTATAAAAGTAACTTTTTTAATTTACCGATTTCAATTAAACTTGCAGTAATTTTAACGGTGGCTTGTAAAGTATTCATTTATTTAATCTTATTGAAGCTAACTATTAAATAAACAAAAGACGGACATAACGCTAAGATCATTCTCTATCTGTTAAGCATTTAGTACAATTAACTACATTTCTCGATAAATGGAGATCAAGCTAAAAGCTTTGTAGCAGTTTTTGGTTGTTGCTCTCTAATAAATAATTCGAAAAATCGAATTTCGGGTCCAGATATGTTCTCATAACCTATTCCTCTTATTTCTTTATCACGATTTACATAAGATTTATCGAGGATATAAATTATTTTATGTCATACTATGTGTTATGTGTGTGTATGCTTTAAGTTTCCCGTACCGATGGAAACTTCGGAATGTAGATAATGAAAAGACTGTTTTGTAGAAGTGTAACGACGGTGTGTTTTTTGTACACAAACTTATGGAAGTAGAATTTTTATGTATACTGATTGTGATATAAACAAATCTTAGTCTAATTACTTACATTTATCACAACCCTTTCGCAGAAATCGTGGTCGTGTTGTATTGGTTCGAACGTTACCACTCCCCCCTGGGGTGGACGTCCCTGTTCCTCTTCCGGGTTGAAGAGTTTTGGCAGTGACCTGTAACAATGAAACATATTTGTACAATCAAGCAAGGAAAGTAGAACGTTTAAGTAGTAACGGTATAACTTCGCAAGGTTATGCCTTAAAATATAACACCCCCATCCATCCCGTGGGTGTTTTAAGAGGCAACTAAGATAAAAGCCTTGCGAATGTTATTGGCTACCTACAGATAGCGGGATAACCGTATCGGAAAATACTGAACCAAAATTCGGTACGTATGAGACGGACAGCAGCGTTTAAGGTGCGACGTGACTAGTACTGCGATCGCCTATCTGCTTGCCAAGTGTGGCGATTATAGCAAAGCATTCCGTTTAGGTATACAGAAGTGGAAAAGCCTAATGGTTTAGAGCGTAGACAGCGAAAAGCGATGTCTCAGATTCGATCCCGTCATTGGTATGTCCTTTTATTATAGTTAAGTGCTTAAATGTAATATTAGTAGTATCATTGACATTGTTAGTAATTATTTTTGAAAAGAAAACCTCTATAGCAATTTTGAAATACGATGAAACGAAGTGTCACTGAAAAGAGACAAACACCTACATTTATTTTATTTAGCCTGCGAGAGAATGAATACAACTTTATTTTACTGAAAATTTTCCTCTACTACAGGTTGAAAAACTACAACTTTAATTTAAATCCCTTTTATATTAAAAATAAGAGCACTGTGACTGAAACACAGGTTACTAAACACTTTGTTCATAATAGTGAGCCGAAAATTTTTTTGCATATTGATTCACAATAGCCGAGTGTTTGAGTGATCGGAATTAGAGTCAAGGGATCCGAGTCCGATCCCCATGTAGTGAGCTCGTTCCAATGAGTTTATTAAAGAACTTCTGTACCATTTATATTGGCTTGGATATAAAGACCAAAAAATTGGTATCGGCGAAAGGCCTTCGGTTTCTGTCCCAGTAATAGGAATAGCGTGAAGATATTTATTTTAAATGCTTACAATATTTATCTAGCCTAAGCACTTTTATTAATTACTGTATTTTGTAAACAAACTATTTTATATTCTTTCCCTACCCTTCAATGTTATTATTATCACTAAATGGATCGTAGAGGCAACTAAGGAATACTTGAATAATGTAATTGCTACCAATAGATTGTACGATAACTAATAGCGAAAATTCTAGATAAACATGAGTAGACAAGCAACGTCTAGTTATATTGTGACGTGCCTGGTACTGCGTACACCAATCCGCTTGATAAAAGGAATGGTTATTCATAATTGAAACAAATGTACAGTACACATTTAAATATAACATCGTTATGCAAATATTTATCTGTAAAAAATAAAGATATATAGATGTATATCAATGAATTGGCATTTGTTCTCGTGCTCGAAGAGGGGAGGTTTTAAAAAAAAAATATCTTCACGCAATCCCCAATACAGGGGTAGACAGAGGTCAAGTCTAGACAATTAAGTCCCTTTGACCCACCTTCCACCGAAGATATTTTCGGGACAACGTGACAGGTGGTGCGCCCGTCGCCGTCTTTATGTCCAAGCCAACGATGATATTCGTACATAAGTTTTTGAAAAACTCATTGGTATTGCCACCTGGGGATCGAACTCGGGTCTCTCGACTCGAAATTCCGAAGGGGAGGTTTTAGTACTCGGATATCGTTTTCTTCATACACATGCGTGTATGAAGAAAGTGGTGAATTTAAAAGCGAAAGAGGTAGTTAAGACGGTAAGGATCGTGATTATCTCTGGCTATCTCTTCAGGTGCTATAAGTGAAGAAGTAAGTAGTCTCCTAAGTAAGTAGTAGTCTAGTAAGGTTTGCCTACTACTTAAGCCGATTTGTCTGAATTAAAAGAAATATCAGCAAATCTTTTAAATACAAAATTTGAAAGGAGCTTAATAAAGAAATTGCATTAGAACCCGCGGCGGCGCTAAACGGGTTCTTGGGCAGGATTAGGTTTGCCGGAGTCACTAGTATATAATATTTTTTATTTCAATGAAAGATGATTCTACGTATAAATACAAATATCTTAGCGCTATTTGACAATAATAAGAGAATTAAAATGTACATACATGATCTAAGACAGGAGCGATTTGACACATGAACCACACAACAATGGCTCAACTGTTACAAATACATTCAATTTATATGCTCACGATACTGTTAAAATATGCATAACCTAATACAGTGTTTTTTATAAGATATATCATTAAACTTGATAAAAATATGAACTACGAAGGTCATGTTAGAAATTACCTTTGCGGTAAACGAAAAATAAAAGTTTCTTAAAATGGTTCCAACTTTTTATAATAACGAGTAAATTTCGAGGAAACGTAAGTGGTGTTTCCTTTTGTAATTACATTTTCAAGTTTTTTACGCATTTTCTCAATGATGGGGTAGACAGAGGTCGGAATGATTAAGTCCATTTAACCGAAGCTTATTTGGGATAACGTAACAGGCCTTTCGTTTTCGTAACTAAAATATAAATATCATCATATATCACGACTTAAATATAAAATAAATATAAATGTCTATGACTTAAACATATTAAATTTATCGCACAAATGCACCTAGCGGATCGAACCCGGAACCCTTAGCTTCGATGGCAGGATCACTACTACCATTCGTGTTGATTTAAATCATATTGTCAGTTCTTTAGAAAAAGTTAATTTCTTGGCTTTAAAAATTAAATATTTTAAAAAAGTGGGAAGACAATGTTTTCTCATAGGGTTCATCATCAATTAGACTCCTCCGCTTTACTTGGGATGCTTGGAGAAATTTATCCTTCAAAATTCACCTCAGCTAAGTGTTTCAGGTTGAAGGTATTACCACAAGTCCATTAACCTTTTCACAGCTCTGACATTTTAATTATTAGTGTTAAGTGTTTAGCCGTGTAAACATCAGTCGAGTCTTTATACTTTGTTTATAAAGTGCGGAGAGAGGACGAACGGTTTATAAGTGAAGATTTATATTAAGAGCATTGTACAAAATTTATACACTTTTATTATATGTTGTTTCTGAGAATGCTACGTGTATTATGTACTTATAAATATAGTACATGCTGCATATATTTATAGGTTCAGGAAAAACATAATTATGAATATGTATTAAAAAAAATTATTAATTTAGCATAATGTATTTAAAAAATTATTAAAAAAGTTACGATAGCCGAGTGGTTGGGTCGTCGGAATTCCGAGTCAAGAGACCCGAGTTCGATCCCCAGGTGGCAGGCTCGTACCAATGGGTTTTTCAAAAACTTATGTACGAGTCATATCGTTGGCTTGGAAATAAAGACGGCTACGGGCTCATCACCTGTCACGTTGTCCCGAAAATATCTTCGGTGGAGGGAGGGTCAAAGGGACTTAATTGTCGAGACTAGACCTCTGTATACCCCTGTATTAGGAATTGCGTGAAGATATTTATTCTACTTATTTATTTATTAATTTAGTTCTGTGGTAGTGTTGAATGTTGTAATAATTTTCACGAAAACTATGGCCGACTGGGGAAAACACCGATCAAGGTGTCGCCGGCTCTGAAGTCCCAGGTGCAATTTACGGACGGGTTAATGTAAAAAAAAAAAAAACACTTTTGCTACTTTACCCCAAGTCTGGGTGTTTGCGGTAACTTCGTTGTTTCCGATTCCATAACATAAGGGTTTCAGCTATTTACTTTGGGATGGAATTGATTTATTTAAATACTTATCCAAATAACCTAATCTATGATGGTACCACCCATTTGTGAACAGACTAATCACGAAATTTATAAAAATATTTATGACTACATAAAAATATTATAAATTTTGACACGAAGTAGGATTATGAGCAGTAAACGTCAGGACTTTAGAATATTAAATAGGTAGAAAGCCGTTTGTAAGTTACTTGAAAAACAGTTTCAAAGTATGGAAATTGGTATAAAAGAATACTGTTAAAACTAATTTCTTTTTTATACGTGGGGAATACCTAACGAATACTCTCGGCAGCAAGGACGGATGATGTTAGCGTTGCACCGTCTAAAAGCCCACGTTGTACCGCCGATACCACTAGCTGGCAGGTCCACGGGAACGGCTTCGCACACATCTGCGACTCCACTCGCGTTGGCATGCATTTGGCAGCCCCTCTTCGAGGGAGAATGCATTATCTCCCTCTCCAAAATCACGTGGGCAACGAACCTCCCGAGTCCGCCACCCCGATGCAATGAGACTCAGGAAGGTGGATGCTTGACCTCACCCATCGTACCATGCACCAGCCTACCCATCATACCGCTGCAGATCACATTACGGCCAAAAAATATATAAGTAGAGTTACACCTTAACGTCTTTGGAATTACACCTTTGGGGTTTAAAATGGAGACAAAAGTTTGTATAGAAAAACGTTCTAGTTTAAAGTGAATATGAGAGGTGCTAATTAAGCTTCTGCCTCATTCACAAAGGCCATTTATAGTCACATGGTCTAAGCTGTAGGACAAAGCTAGCAATTTATTTTTTCATCTCTGCTTTTTAGCTATTCTTTGTCATAAAAAGGCTACAGATTTTACTAGATGAGATGATAACGAATATCTATTGAATCATTGCAACACAGTGCGTATCACTTTATTTTATAGATAAGTCGAGTCGTTTCATACTGTAGTTGACTGTGTATCCAATTCGATACTTTTACTGTTAAATAATGAATAAATACATACATACGACCACCGTGGACGAGTGGCGTAAACACGGGTTTGCAAGGTGTCGCCATCTCGAGGTCCCGGGTTAGATTTTCCGTCGGGTCAATGTTGAAAAACCACTTTTTCTACATTTTCTCGGGTCTGGGTGTTTGTGGTGCTCTCGTTGTTTCCGATTCCCATACCTCAAGTGCTTTAGCATCTTACATTGGAATCGGAGCAATTTATGTGATGTTGTCCCTATCTTTTTATTTATTTATTTATAGGGACAACATCACATACATTGCCTTCATCCCAAATTATATAGTTAAAACAATTGCCACTTGTCAATTGGCCGTCGACTAATGGTGGGATAACCATATCGAAAAATACCAGACCAAAGCAGCAGTACAGTGACGGGTAGCAGTGTCTAAGGTAACATAAGATGTCTGGTATCAAGATCGCAATTCGCTTGCCAAGCGAGATAACTATGGCAAACCCTCTTTTACGGGAGAGGCCGATGCCTCAACTTTCACAGGCCGTTATATATATGTGTAGAAAAGGAAACAGAAAAACAAGGACCAAATGTATAATAAGTAAATATATACAATACTTTGTTGCAAACTGTCAATTAATAAAGTTTGCGAGTAAAAAAATATAAAAGTATAGGTCGGAAAAGTGCTCAAAGTAAGAAATACTGTAGCGCTCACCAAATTGCCTCACTTGCGTCGCTTTTGTATCTTGAAGCAAAAAAGGAAGCTTTGCGAGATGCCGACGATAGCGTCGACCGAACAATAAAGGAAATTTGCAGATGAAAAGAAACTATCGTCTTTCATTTTACGTTTTTGAATCTTTTATACAATTTTATGAATACTGCATTCCCGGACAATGTCTCTTTAATTTATTTGAATGTAAAGAACAATTTTAAACTTGAAAAATGTTATTTTTACGTATTTAGGCAAAAGGATTTTTGCAAGTAAGTTTAAATACTATAATTGACCCCAAAAATGCTTACAATTGTTTACAATTCTAATGATAATTTACCGAGTGACCAAGTTTCGTATGACTTAAAAATGATTGCGCTTACGTGCGTAGTAAATATTTTTTTTGGTATTCTGCTATTAAAACGTAAAAGACTAAATATAAAACATAAATATTAAAATTCATAGTTCACGAGTTTGTAGTAAAAATACAATTTATCTGGTATAAATTGTTAAGTTCTAGAATAGGATAGTTCTAAGATTTGATTTTAACTTTGGGTTAAATGACAGTTCCATCGATATTATTTTGTTAAACTTTCAAAGTGCCTTAGCAGTTTGACATAATGTCAAATAAAGCAAGTTAACTAAATGTCAGTAAATGCATGAACTGAGAAGCGTTGAGATAGAGAAGTTTTTGAGAGACAACCTCGTAAGGAAATAGCACGTCAAGATGTAGTGACGACCAGCATAATGTGGGAGACCGTAGGATTCAATTGGGTTAGGTCTGTAGATACCTTTAAGATGCCTTTATTTAGGAGTATGGTTCTTCACAGCCTAAAATGATGATGATGATATTTATTTATGGTATATGTTGACTTCTTCCATGTTTCACAAGTACAATACTGCAGAGCAAAGTCTGAATTTGAAGGCATGAAAGAAGTAATATATGAAGAATTATAAATGATAATACTTTTATAGGTATTACCAATCTTTTAAAAAGTATTACAGTATTTAGGTATTTAAGCCGTTACAAATAAGAGATTAATGTATGAAAGATGTTCTTTGAAATCACGTCCTTGAAAACATTCAAGGGAATCCGGCTTACATTGACAATACGTAATATTTTGTATGATGCTTAATACCAGCAAAGCGGATCTCGAATCTTCGAAGAAATTATTCATCTAAAAATAAATAAGCCTGAGCTGCCGTAAAACCTTTTGCAATACTTTGATTTATTGGAAGCCGTAAGACGGAAATGAATCGAATGGCAGTGGATTTAAACAAGCGACGATTGACTAAAATTGCTTACGGTATATGCTTTTGTTTATAAGTCGGTGCGAAAATATTGACATTAACCACATACGATGCTGTTAATAAACAAAATTTATGAAAGAATATTTATAAAAAGGGTTAATGTAATACAAATGAAAACTATAATCATAGTAACCCCCGGGAATAAGTTATCCGCTCGCATGCTAACTCTAATTATTTTATATTAAATATTGTATGTTCCTTATATTAAAAATATAATGACAAAAATGAGGATATCGACGAGGTTTCATTCGGCTGTTACTGCTGCATTAGTGGAACCTATCAGAAATTACATTAATAATAGTGTAGCGGACGATGTAATGCAGGAAAAGGGTAGCTACCCGCCAGGTCGGGTGATCGTGACCTGGGGAGGACGTCTTCTCCTCAGTGCGCGCTATCGGTAATCGTATATATGCTTGTAATTGTGCAAACTTCGATAGCGCGATGTGGGCCGTCGAAGTGTTTCCTGAATCCGCCACTAGCGAGCTTCCAATGTGGAGACATAGATGTCACCACATCACTCCCCCGCTGAGACTGGAGGTCGGAAATGCGGAGAGCTTGACGTTGAGCAATCTGGCGTTGCGGTGAGAGGCTGTGACCAGATCTACGGTGAGTCGAGATGTATGGTCACAGTGCCGATGCCACAGTGTCAGCCTGAGGAGAAGGGGGCCCGCCGTTGATGATACTCAGTGGTTGACAGGACTAGGAAGCACGCGTTGTGCCGACAGTAGTCCGGTGCTGTAACTTCGTTGATGACGTCGATGTTGTTGGAGAAGCTCGCCGCGTTGTTCTTCAGTGGTCACTGTCGGTTGGCGGTGAGATCACGTCGGGGTCACCAGTGTAGCGGACGATGTAATGCAGGAAAAGGGTAGCTGGTGGTGGTAGGTGGTGGTCACGATCACAGGTCGGGTGATCGTAACCTGGGGAGGACGTCTCCTCCTCAGTGCGCGCTATTGGTAATCGTATATATGCTTGTAATTGTGCGAACTTCGATAGCGCGATGTAGGCCGTCGATGTGTTTCCTGAATCCGCCACTAGCGAGCTTCCAATGTGGAGACACAAATGTCGCCACACAGTCATAAATATTGAATAAATAAAAAAAACAGTCATAAATATTGAATAAATAAAAAAAATATTTTTATATGGGATAGAATCTAAAAAGAGTTTTTGCTGCTACGATCGGGTTAAAACTAAGCCTAGCAGAACACCGGTGTCACTTGAATTTATTTGTGCTTTTGTTTAGTAAGAGAAGTGAGTAACTCAAAGCTCGGCATTTTTTGCAATTAGTTTACTGTACCGTTGGATGAACACTAATAAAATTAACTTATGAAATTGTTAACTTTTATCAATTCGATTGTAAATCAATGATGAGGAAGTCACTGCAACCTGTAACACAATTTTTACTACCACGATTTGCAGCGGTTCAATGTAAATGTAATGACCATGTTAAAACAATTTCTTTCTTTCTTTATTTCTTTTCCGTCTACCAGTATTGAGAAGAAGAGTGAAAATAAAAAATAGGATAATATTACGAGATATGGAACGTAGTTGCGGAAATGTTGTGATCTATTTTCGACTAATCATCTGTAGTCGTAATATTTGCAAATATTTGATACGATGGTATAGACAGGCGAAACAGGATACTATGTCAGGATTAATAACTTTTCTTATAACCAAAAAGTTTTATTTACTCAGTAATTAACTTAATAACCGTATTTTATGCGTAGATTTTAGTAGACACGAGCATTTAACGCTCCTGTACCGAAAGTCGTTTTCATCCAGCCTCTAAAATAAGGTTGTTCTATTTATAAACCGAGTGCGCTGAACGTATTACCGATTTGGTGGATCACAATAAATACACGCGCGAGAGCGGAGCGTGGGCGCTGAACGAGTTGTGACAGAGAGTGACAGGGACGGACTTGGCCTGGAAAACGGACTGAACTGTCTGTGGCGTGTCGCGTGCTTTAAATTTTCATATAGAAAGCTACGTCACGAGAACATGCCTTACTCGGACAATGATAACGCGTTATGCAAATTATTGAGTAAATAAATAAATATAAATAAATAAAATATAAGTATCTTCACGCAATTCCCAATATAAGGGTAGACAGAGGTCTAGTCTAGACAATTAAGTCCGAAGGTATTTTCGGGAATTAAAAAATTATTGAGGAGGTCGTTTAAGGTTTTTTTTTTTTACTTTAGTTATCTACACGAATTTTAACAATCACGAAGCCGAGTAGTTGGATGATCGAAATTCGTGTCAAGATACCCGAGTTCTCTCCCCAAGTGGAAGGCTCGTACTAATTGTTTTTCGTATGATTTATAAATAAATAAATAAATATCTTCACACAACTCCCAATACTGGGGTAAACAGAGGTGTAGTCTAGACAATTTAGTCCTTTCGACCCACCTTCCACCGAAGATATTTTCGGGACAACGTGACAGGTGGTGAGCCAGTCACCGTCTTTGTGTCTAAGTCAACGATGTAATTCGTACATAGGTTTTTTTTAGAAAATCCCATTGGTACGAGCCCGCCACCAGGGGATCGAACTCGGGTCTCTTGACTCGAAATTCTGACCACCCAACCACTCGGCTATCGTGACTATTCTTCCGTATGATTTCTATAGTGAAATCAGTCACATTATATGTAAGTAATTAAGTGGAATATTATGGGGTTACAGGTTTGCCTCGCCATAAATGAAACCATCGTTATATGGAGCCTCGTTAGGAGACCTAGGGCTTTAATAAAGAACATCTGGTAATACACGGTTGAAGGTCTCTTTTCGTCTACAATTGTGACTCATTTTTGTATTACGCAAATGGTTTAGCTATTTTATTTAGCATATTGAAATTTAATGTATATGTTATATGTTTAGTCTACAAATAGAGAACGCAGTCAATGAATGGTGGATTAAATGGCGGTTGAATTGGCGCTGAACTGACTCAGTAACATTCACTCATCACTAAAACATTTGTAGCCATTGATTGTCGTGTGATTATCGAAATCTCTCAGAGAGATGTTGGTCTGTAGACAGTTGTGTTTAGACGCCAAACAATTAACGAATTAAACCGATGTCGCGTCGTGTTTCGCACATGTGATACTTCATAAGACTAAGATAATTTAAATGTATGCATAATAATAATATAATATTCAAATAAAAAAATGTGTTGGCAGCTCTGATGCACGATAGGAGTTAATTCCTTATTTATCTCTTTTTTATAAAATATAGATTAGTAATGCTTTCGAATGTCTGCTACAGTTATCGCTATTCCTCAAAATATCATATGTTAATAAAGATGGCGACGGGCACGTTGTCCCGAAAATGTCTTTGTTGGAAGGTGAGTTA
This sequence comes from Sericinus montela, assembly GCA_029286605.1. Lineage (NCBI taxonomy): Eukaryota > Metazoa > Arthropoda > Insecta > Lepidoptera > Papilionidae > Sericinus > Sericinus montela. The sequence continues at coordinate 5,035,347 of JAGSMR010000009.1, forward strand.
AAGGGACTTAATTGTTTCGACTAGACCTCTGTCTACCCCTGTATTCGAAATTGCGTGAAGATATTTATTTATTTATCATATGTTTATAGTCGCAAATAATTTGCGAGACTGTAACAATTTCAGTTAAGTCAGAACTACCGTAAAAATTGAAAAAACCTACACAGGTCACAATATAAATATTTCGAGAGGACTAGGCCTGCCGGATCAAATCCATACTAATATTATAAATGTGAATATAACTGTGTCAATCTGTCCGTTACTGTCAATTTTGATGAAGTATTGTATGGAGTGAGAGTATGATAGGAGTTGAGTCCTGAGGAAAGACAGACTACTTTTTACGCCAAAAATTATACACTTAATTATATTCGAAATTTTTTAGCCTAGTGGCTATCGTGACTTTGTAAAAATTTGGGTTTTGGGTGAAGATATTTATTTTATTTATTTGGTTTTAGTTATTAGTCCCGAGTTATTCCCAAGTTAATGGCCAAGTGTTTCATCATATTCTTCATACACGAACGTTTAAGTTATCTTGAGACATTTGAACAACAGTAATTCAACGCAGAAGGAGTTATGGGCAAATACTAGTTGAAACTTTTATAGGATAGTGTTAAGCTGTAGTCTGATAGTTGGTTACATTAGATCAAGCTTTTCATTGTTTCCTTCTAAGTCACGTCTGACGCTCGTAGCGCGATAAAGTCGTTAAAAATTTAAGTGAAAACGACACGGTTTATAAACCGTGTCGTTTTCACTTAAATTTTAACTTCTGTGCCATCTGGCATCCCGGAGCCAGTCTAGGATAACAGTTATCCTGGTATCCTGGAGCTATAGCTCCAGGATACCAGTTAACGAGATTAAGTTAGAAGATCTCGTAATCACGAAAGGAATCCACGGAAGCGAACCATTACTCCGAAAAATATCTTATGTTATAATGGGGAAAATTCTACTCTATACTTCCTTCAAACTTGTAAATATAAATAGATAAATGTCTTCACGCAATTTCCTTTCCTCATTAATGGGAAGACAGTGATCTAGTCCAGGCAATTAAGTCCCTTCGACCCACCTTCCACCGAAGATATTTTCTGGACAACGTTACAGGTGGTGAGCCCGTCGCCGTCTCAATGTCCAAGCCAACGATAAATTCGTACATAAGTTTTTGAATAACCCGTTGGTACGAGCCTACCATCTGGGGATCGAACTCGGATCCCTTGTTTCGAAATTCCGACCACCGAACACTCGGCTATAGTGACTCTTTCCTTCCTCCTTCAAACTTAATATTTTAAATATTTACCGTCATCCCTTATCTCTACAATAAAATCTCTCTAAATATGGATAGAATGTAATCATTCTTGTACGAGGTCCACGTGATTATAGGATTAAGTTGTCTCAAAATAAGATTCGGTGAAGTGTCGAAACGACTAATCTGCATAGACCTCTGAATACTGACAGGCGTGAGCATGTTTTTTATTTTTGAATAATAATATTCACGCATATTCCCTGTCAACGTCAGTGACAGAGGTCTTTTCGACCGACTTCTTACCAAAGACTACTTTGGGATCACAGGTGGTGAGCATATCGCTGTCATAGTTTCCGTGCCAACGGTGCAATATAATTATATACATATCGTACGTTTTCTAATTTGACTTCGATCACGTATGTGGACGTGAGTATAATATGTTCCTGAATGACTAATAATTCAATCAAGACTAAGACGTGGTTTTATATGACACAGCACCCATGAGGTTGAAAAACTGAGCAGGGGCTGTAGTACAAGTTCCGTTACGTCAATGTACAAGAAAGATGTGTAAGGAAGAATAGTAGCCGCCGGTAACGACACGACAAAAATATTGACTATTCTTCGTTCCGGCAATTTTGAACGTGACAGTTTTAAAACATTCTTTTTTCCTACTAAATAATTATTCAAAGAGTTGATTCAAAGAGCTCAAATTTCGTAGGAGCTTGAGAAATGTGAAGTGATCATGACACTTGGCGATCTATTCTCCGTGTCTATCCCATCAATGATGTGTAGATATAATCATATAAACATCATTGCTTGCTTTTCACGTGCAATTTTTCTTGGTGGTTGTACCATCACCTTTCGTTGGCCGGTGCAATTTTCGGGGCCTTTCCCTTAGTCGCCTTCACGGGAAGGGGTGAATGGAGCTGGTAGCACTCACCATGTCATATGGTTACAGATAAGAGTTGCTATCTTTTTTCTTGTGGGTCAAAATTAAATTGGCTATCAACAAATAGCGGGATAACTTTTTAAAAATACAGTACCAAAATTTACGTGACCGTCTCAGCGATTAATGTGTTATGTGTCATGTACAACCATCGCCAATCTGCAAGCCAAGCGTGGCGATTACATCATACAGTCTGTTTCAATACACTTTTGACCATTATGTATCTATATATGTGACAATATGTATGTTAGACGAAAAATATACGAAGGTTATATAAGAACATAAAAATTGCGATACATAACACAAAAACGTTTCTCTTTACTCGGTAAAAGCTGTTTGTAAACATCTTTGGATCACGAATCCTTAAAATAATTTTCCCAAGCGAAAACGTTCTATTGAATGTTGATCGAATAAATTGTCCCTCGATAATTTTTCGTAGACGCTTTTTTATTTTTCGTTTTGTTATTGTTTTTCAACAGCTCCGTTATTTGTTTAGTGTTTCTGAGAAGCGTTTGAGCTTTACCGAAATTAAACACCTTTAACATTTATTTAATTCTTATTGAGTAATGTCTGTAATTCTCAAATTTTCTCTAATGTATAATTCTCAATGTTTCTCTCATGGTGTGAAGAGCTACGATATCCTAGTGGTTGAGTTATCGGAATTCGAATCGAGAGACCAGACTTCGATCCCTAGGTGGTCAGTAGTAGTAGTTGCAGTAATCACTTACCATCAGAACGACTGTTACTCTTTTCACACAATAAAACCCATAAAAATCATGCATACATCCATAACTACCTTTGAAAGTTCACTGGTAAAAATATGCCCCTTCGATACTTTCCGCCGCATTTTCATTGTACCCCATACTTAATATACGCCACAATTAGCTAGCGTATTGTCGAATGGACTTCTTTGTCTAGATCTCTGCCCCCAGAATTGGTTGAAAAAAAAGTACCGTCATTCTATTCCCAATATGGGAATAGAGTGACTGGGATATATAGATTTTGTGAGTGCAGGTAACCGGAGGCCCACACATCCCCCTCTCCCAATTCTTGGGGGTGGGGGCACTCTAAGGCCGGCAACGCATCTGCTATGCCTCTGGAATACCATGGGCGGGTGTTCATGGGCGGCGATAATCACTTACTATCACGTGAGCCGCCTGCTCGTTTGCCTCCCTTTTCCATAAAAAAAGGTAGAGGTCCAGACAATTAAGTTCTTTCACTTTTCACCTTTCTCTTTTTTTTTTTTCTTTTTTTTTCACATTTGTTTGCACAACATGGCAGGTGGTGAGCCTGTCGCCGTCTTTATAACGATGTAAATTGCCTACCACTTAGGATTGACTTTGGTTTCTTGACTCGAATTCCGATTCCAGTCACTAAGCTATTCTGACTGAAAATAAGTGAAGATCAAAAAAAGGTACTCAAAAGTACGCCTTCCTAGATTCCATTAAGCCTTTAATATAAAGTGTGTAATGATTTACAGCTAATTATTCTCTTCATAAGACCTTTTGCACCTCACAGAAAGAACAATTCAAGAACAAGTGATACCATTGGTTTCTGTATTTATTCTAAAATATTATTAACTAAATTCTACAAGCACTGAACCGTTGGAATATTCATGAAGGCAAAAGCCCTGTGGATGACGTCATTTAAAGAACCTTGAAGCCAAAACTGCTAGAATTTTTTTGGCAAGATAGCCCGAGGCGGCACAATTCGAGGACGGTGTTACCGCAAACGCTAGCAGGCGTATCGGATTATTCTTAATGAGTATTTTAATTTATCTTTCATCGAATTTCGCTTCGATTAAATAAATTTAGTAATTCTATTTAATTAATGTATCTTAAAGAATTTTTAGTAAACTTCGTTAATTTGTTTTTCATTTTCTCGCTATTCGCAATACAAAGGATTAAGGTTGGTCTAAACAAATGACAACTAACGACTCACATTTCACCGAAGTTTATTTCAGACATGGTGATAGGGTCAACGGAGTGTCCAAGACTTCAATTCTTAAAGTACATAAGTATCGAAAAAACTCATTACTATCTGCCATTCTACCGGGGATGGAAATCGGATGTCTTGTTTCGAATTTCGATAACCAAACCACTCTGCTATTGAAATAAAATCTTGATGAAAATTATATTAATTACACTCAGAATCTAATCTCTGACGGTTAGCTTGCATAACAAGCTCTAGCCACGTCGTTAATAAATTTTTAATTTGTCAGCTTTGCAGCCGTGGTCACTTTGGTCTTATCTAGAGATTAACCAAAGCTTAGACGAAGGTGACGACGCAGTTAAATTTAATTGTTTCACTTGCCTTTTCAGTGTTGCAGTAAAAATCAATCAAATAGTATAGAAATAATATGTATATATGTATTCATATACGTAAAAATAAATATGTATATGTATTTTGTACTGTAGGCTTGGACACTAAGAAAGCGATAGGCTCATCTGTCACGTTGTGCTGTCTTTTTTATATATAATTGTCTAGACCTCTGTCTACTCCAGTAATGAAAATATGTGAAGATATATCCTCACAATCATTATCTTTGTCTTCGTCATAAAATTTGTTGAGCGCTATATTAAAATTTAGCAGAGGAGTGTTTACAAATGTATTTCCGAAGACTCCCCGAAGTTGAGCTCAGCTTAAGGAAATACGTGACCTTTCGTCGCTATGATCTTAAAGTCAATTTGCTTATGACGCCCTGTTATTCCTGCACAGATAGGAAACTCGCAAAGGCATCTCACAGCTTGTCACCCACACGCAAGCTTAATGCAAAGCGAACATTTTCTGGATCATCTAAGAATCACTAAACACTCGAAGATTTCCGAGCGCTTCCGAGAGCTAAATTCCCTTTATTATTAGCAATCCAAAGAAGAGGATACTTAATTTAAGTGGTTTGTTGCTTAATCACGCATAAAGGTTTGAATGTATTTTGTATGTCACAGTATCACAAATATTGTTTCATAAACTGGTAAAGTACTGGTATTGTGGAATCGGAAAAACGAAGATACCACTAACACCTAGACACGAGAAAATATAGAAATGTGGTTTTCTATATTGCCCCCCCCCCCTGGAATCAAAACCCGGGACCTCAGAGCTGCTGACACCTTTAAGAAAAGTGTGTACGCCACTCAACCACAGTGGTCGTAAGTATCATTACTTTGATTACCACAAGTAACACCTTTTATCACGAAAAAAATGCACGGGTTCAATACAGATTAAATGAAGGTCCAATATAAGTTCCAATAGAGATATCATAAAGACAATTTTGTTTAATTGATTTCATTACTTATTATGGTTTCGGAGAGTGGCGATTATGACGATGGGGAAAAGTCAGTTACCTAAAGCTACCGACGAGTATATACTGTGTTAGTAAGCGACGGAGACAGGTTCTTTATCAATCAGCTTCCTTAACTTTGATGCGCGAATCTAAATCTTTAATGAAAACATTTAATATCAAACTTTATTCATAATATATAATATTGCTTCTTTAATTTATAATTGTGTGCACATAAATTAATAAACAAATAAAACAAAGTGTATTTCTGTTTTTCTATATGAGATTTCAGTTGGATATTATAAAATTGACATCATGCAGGTAAAATCTAATGTTCTTTGGCTCTGGCTTCGTATCCGCACTGCAGATGGGTATCATTTGAGTTTATTAGATTTTCCTTGCTGGCACAAGTTATTTTTAGTAGTTTATACTAAAAGTACAGGGTATATTTATTATTTTACAAATTCTACTTTTAATAATGAACTTAAACACTTAGACAGATAAGATTCGCAAAATGTAGGTCGTTAGGACTAAATTATCTAGCATACTGACTAAGTCAGTATTTGGAAATGCGTTAAGAAATTTAGGTATTTAATGTAAAAAAATTATATATATAAAATATCTTTACGCCATTATCAAAACAGAGGTAGACTGAGGTCTTTTCGACCCATTTTCTACCGTATGCATTATTTGGGACCTCGTGACAGATGGTGAGCTTGCCGCTGTCCTTACGTCCAACGATATAAATCGTACGTAAGTTTTGAAAAAACCTCTTGGTACGAGCCCGCCACCTGGGGATCGAACTTCGGTATCTTGACTCAAATTCCGATCACCCAACTATAGTTACTTTTTTAACAATACTGTACTAAGCAATATGTATTAAAAAAGTAATTGGATCTCCCATTCTAATTAATCGATATTTCTTCTATATATATACCACCAGAGCCAGGTCATCAGCGAAGTCTATCAGGGGCACAACTGATAGGCTTCGCTGATGACCTGGCTCTGGTGGTCACAGCGAGAAAAGAAAAGGAAGTAATGACAATAGCGAACACAGCCCTGGAAAAGATAAGCGGATGGATGAAACAGAAGAGACTGCACTTGGCACCAGAAAAGACAGAAGCAATCGTCTTAAGTGGCAGAAGGAAACTGAGCGAGATCTATTTCACCGTACAGGGCGTCAGAGTAAAGCCAACAGACAGACTAAAATACCTCGGCATCTGGTTCGATAAAAGTTTGAAGTTCCATAAACACATTGAAGAAGTGACTGGAAAAGCTGAAAGATTAACGGTTGCTCTTGGTCAAATTATGCCCAAAAACGGAGGGCCAAGATCAAGCAAGCGCAGATTGTTGGCGTCCGCAATACAATCTGTAATGCTCTATGGAGCACCGGTGTGGGCAAAAGTCATGAGCGTGGCGAAATATAAGAATATGTTCAGCAAACTACAACGGCGGCTTGCAATACGCATCTGTGGAGCCTATCGTACCATTTCTTTGGATGGATGTTCCGGAGAGGACGGGAGATCTAACGGAAGGGGGTTTTAGTCCATAGGTTACTTCTCCTTCCTTCCTTCTCAGTATAGTCGGGCATACCATCTGGCCCGGGCCCATGGTATCCATGAGGATTTCCCCCTGCCGACGCAAAAAAAAAATTCTACTTTTAATAATGAACTTAAACACTTAGATAAGATTCGCAAAATGTAGGTCGTTAGGACTAAATTATCTAGCCTACTGACTAAGTCAGTATTTGGAAATGCGTTAAGAAATTTAGGTATTTAATGTAAAAAAAATTATATATATAAAATATCTTTACGCCATTATCAAAACAGAGGTAGACTGAGGTCTTTTCGACCCATTTTCTACCGTATGCATTTTTTGGGACCTCGTGACAGATGGTGAGCTTGCCGCTGTCCTTACGTCCAACGATATAAATCGTACGTAAGTTTTGAAAAAACCTCTTGGTACGAGCCCGCCACCTGGGGATCGAACTTCGGTCTCTTGACTCGAATTCCGATCACCCAACTATAGTTACTTTTTTAACAATATTGTACTAAGCAATATGTATTAAAAAAGTAATTGGATCTCCCATTCTAATTAATCGATATTTCTTGATTGCCCAAGCGTTGTTCATTGTCATTGTATGGACGTCTGCCTACCCCACTATTGAGATTGGTGTTAAAAAAATTTTAACCAACGAGAGATTATGTGACTTCCTGTAAACGGCTCGCGATGATTACGTTTAAATTTATGGTTTCTCTAAAATCGCATTACATCCAATGACGTACGGTATACTGTTGGAGGGTATCTCGTAAACATTTTAGTGGAACGTACGTTCAGCTATTTTTCTCGCTTTACGTGTCAAAATATTGTCGGCAATTACAAACGTTTCACGGATATGATATAATGCGTGAGCTGAATTCATAAATCAACTCGACATAAATTTATTTATGGAAACTAAAAAATCAAATTAAAAATTCGAATAAGTTCATTATATTTCTTAAAGTTACGTATTTTTTACGTATATTCAGCCGGCAGTGTTATTAAAAAAATACATTTGTTTTTTATTGGACCGAATTCTAATAAAATTATAATTTTAAGTCTGGCATTTAACATTGCGGATAAGCCATTTAGTTTTAAATCGATTAAATTGTGTAATGTTATTAAGGAAGAGAAGGTTTCCGAGGTAGACGATAAGTGGATAAGTGCTTATCAAGGAGCGGAAGCTCTCTGGATAGCACAGGATCAAAGGGAATATTTCCAGAGCGTCGGACATAGTTTTAGCAGACCGGTAATGCATTCACCGATATGCAACTGGGGCAAACTCTTGCGTAACCTGACATTGCAATTGCGCACTCTTTGCTCCATAATATGCATCATTACATGACCAAAAAAAATTAAAAATTATCTTCACACCATTCCCAATACTGGGGTAGACAGAGTTCTAGACTAGACAATTAAGTGTTTTCGACGTTCCAGCGAAGATATTTTTGGAACAACGTGGCAGGTGGTGAACCTGTCGCCATCTTTATGTCCAAGCTAACGATCACCCAACCACTCGGTTATCGTTAAAGTATTTAATGATATTTTAAATTTTCTATTACATACACATATAGGAAGGGACATCAAATACGGTGACTAAAATTCAAAGTAAAATACAAAGTATGTTGCTAAAGCACTTGTGTTATAGTACCACAAATAATGTTACTAATATATATATATATATATATATATATATATATATATATATATATATATATATATATATATATCGTATTCGTGTAGCTCTATTTACGATTGCCTTCAAATTTAACGCGTGTATCTCAATTTGATAGTACTGTAGGTTTGCTCATGCTTCGGTAAAATGCAGAACAGAAGCAAAAAGCCTCTGGTCTGTATGTGCCTTTTACGAAAATTCGGCATTATTATTTATTATTTTACATTTCTTTTACTATTGGTTGTAATTTGGACTTCACATTTCAACAACCTATCAAATCGTTTTAATGCATACTTAATGGTATACTTTTAATATTTTCTTGTACATTGATATGAACATTTTTAATTCTTTCACACAGTTTTAAGAGTATCATTTTGAATATATTTGCAATAAATCACTGGCACACCACAAAGTAAGTAACGGCGAGAGATTGAAAAATAAATTTTACATTCATAAACACAAATTGTAAATTACAGTTGGACTTATTCCGAGACTGCGTATACGATCTCGCGAATAACAGTTTCAGTGAACATACTCGCAAACTATTTCCGATGAGTTATTTATTAAAATGATTAAATTACGGACGTGTTGTGACTCATCCGGGTCGTTATAATATTTTTATTGGTCCAGATTGAGAGCTATATACCGTGCGTAATCACCTCGAAGTGTGCCCGACACACGGTTTTCAGCGCGTAATCTTTACGATGGTTAATCATCGATATTTTTACAGCCACAGAAAACATAAGAAAGCGAGACGCCGCGTCTGTTGTTATCAAACTCTAAGTAATCATTTGTAATTATTTATTACTAAGGAAGAAGATATTTTAAGCGTGTAAGTCAGTGACGTTTAAAAGCCTAGTTAAATCGAAGGAAATTATCCATGATCGTGTAGAATAAGAAACTTTTAAAAAATTAAAGAAGAACAATTTGATAATCTGAAAATTAGTCATTCGTAAAGATAGGAGGACGACATTCACCAGCGAGAGTTTTGCAAGCGGTTAGTGAGAGCAAGTGAGGTCCAACCGCCGCGCACTCACCAACACATGTCGAAATATTCCATAACAACGTCGATATACATGAGTGTGAGGAGGCGTAAAGATATGCGCGCGTGCAGTGTTCGCACTACGAGCGGCGTGTGTCGCCTCCCGCAACGCGCACGACTTCCGTGACGCAAACGGCACATCCAGACCGCACGACAACCGCAGCCGCCGCCCCTGTGATCCTAAATTCAAATCCACGTCTAAATAATACCTACCTCTGGTCTTCGCCTGGTTCCTGGGCCCGGGGGCATTCCTGCCTCGGCCTGAGGACAGGCGTCAGCCCCCATTTCTCGACCAACTCTATACGAGCAATGGTGGCTGCTCAACGTCAATGTGTCATCGGGTCGGAGCGCTGCAGCGGGGACGCGGCGGTGAGGCCGGCTGGCCCGCGGCGCCCCCCGGCCGGCTCGTGCCCGCCACCTTACACGTGGGCCATGACGCGCCCGCGCCCGGGCCCGCTGCACGCACTGGCCGCCTCCTGCGCGCCCGCGCTCTCTCTCATAATGGGCTCACTATGCGGGGAGCAACGGCCGCATCGCGTATACTGCGGCAAACCCGGCAGAAACCGCGAAAAGTTACGATACTGTGTTCTCAAAATTATTAGGAACTAATTTATTAATTACTCCGCAAAAAAAAATTAAATATGATATGTACGATTAGCGACCGCCGGTTTTGGAAACTTTACGTAATGCGTACGGGACGCGTGCGGTTGCGCCTCACCGGGTACGGCGAGTCATGTTCTCGACGATAGTCGCGTGGCGGTCGCAATGATAGATAGGAAGCGTATAGCGCCGTTGCGCGGCGGTAGCGAACTGGTGCGGCCGTCCGCCCTCCCCGCCCCCGCCGCGTCCCACCCCCACCGCGCCCTCCCCGGAGCCGTCGCACACGTATTGACACCACGCGCCAACCACTGCACCGGCCAAGCCCGCCCGCGCCGCCGCCACGCAACGCGCCCGCCCCGCGTCCGCCCTGCGAACGCCACGCGCGTGACACGTCGCTGCACGCCACCGCACGCAATCCCCGGAACCGGTGTGAGCCTCCGTCAAAACATTTTCTTTCCTTCTTCTTACAACTGACAAAAATTTGACCCCAAGTAAGCTAACCTCACCTATTATAACGCTCTGTAAACACTAACCTAATGCTATCTGACTTAATAGTATGAATGATATTCGCATGACAGTGTAGTTATGGGTGACTACGGAAAATGAAACAATACTTAACATGATCCTTCCACGCTGGACTCAGCACCAATTAATCGTTGGATCATATATTCACATTACGGGAAATGACCGTTTCCCAGTATGGAGGTAGGTCGACAACTGCAACGTAGTTACGGTCTGATGCATCGACACGCCGCAGTGTGAGCCAAATACGTTCTGATCCCACGAAAAGAAGAAAGCCACTCGTAAATTCAACGTGCTAGCCAAACTGTGCCAAACTGATAAAATGTTAACAACCTTTATCTAGTGCGGACCTTGGAAAAATTACATTGAAGGTATACTTCATTCCATATTCTGAGCAATATGTGTAAGTAGGATCTTACTAGTTGTGGTCGAATATCTTTACAGATCTATTCCCCTACAGCTTTAATAACTGTCTTTGCCAGATAATATTAAAATATTGAAACAAATTTTAAAGCTATCGGACATGAAATTTAATTTTGAAAGCAACCTTTTGATGGCATGTAAATACTGCAGACCAAACACCCGGAAAACATTTCAAAAGCAGAAGGAAATATTTCAAGGCCCTATCTGGTATTATAATCAAGATAGCTGAAAAAAAATTATGCCGCAAAGCTAATTTATATTACATGACCCGAAAGCTCTGCAGCTCATTTGGCAGGTTAGATAATAACCTGATGCCCTTCTGCGGCTCTAACTAATTTGCCAGTATCAAGGTAACACGATCGAATATGGCGCATTCACGTATTTTGCAATATGAAGTTTGGTTCGAGTAACGTAACTCAAAGTTTATGGTATATCGTAAATTTATAAAGACATGTTAAATCAAAAAAAAAACTTAACATTAAATTAAAAAAAAAACACATAGTTGTCCTCTACGGGACTCTACTCTATAATCGCCACACTTGATTGCGGATTGACCATCGCATTACTGTAGTCTGGTATTTTTCGAAATGGTTATCACGATCTGTAGTCAATTTTTTTAGGTAATTTTGGCAAATAGTTCATTACGGGCAAGGTTAACTCCAACGGACTTTTACAGGCCGTACATAAGAAATAGTATTTTCAATAAAAAATTAAAACACACAAAGGACGACTTAGAAAATAAAGTATAGAAGAATCACAAATTTGTCTGTAGACGTATTGAAACTGGGGCATTTCATCAATCATATAAATAGCTGTTATCTACTTCATTACGTATGTGATACGTATATTATGTGGAGATTGTTCAATATTGGTAATAGACCAAAGACCATGAATAAAATAAAACATGTTACGATCTAAAAACTATTTGATTTATACATCGAATCAAATTTGATTTTTCCATTTCTTATTTCCTCACTGCATTTCTTGATAGACAAGATTAACTGCGGCGTTCCCGGACATTGCAAAGTTGTAAACCCAGTAGTCGGGGCTGAAAATATTGCCGTCTTGAGAATTGAGATTGAGGCTAGATTTATCCTGCAAAGCGTACGTAGAGAATAAATTAGAAGATTTGCTAAGAAAAATTTATTAGACTGTTTTTTTTAAGTTCACGCCTTTTGCTTTTATTGAGATAGCGAGGTTTCAAGGCAATACAGCCTTTTCTATCACCACAGCTTTTTTGGACTCATGTAAATCGTGCTTAATTTTACAAATATTCATGTGCCTAAGATTGATTCGAACTTAAACCATCTAAAACAACTTGATTATAGTAGAGGGAAGGATATGTATGTAAAACAATGTAAATAAATTTAATAGTTACAGGAATTAACAGGTTCACTACTAGTGTCACTTGGTTTAGCTAATATTAACATTTTTCTAAATGCGTACGGGACGCGTGCGGTTGCGCCTCACCGGGTACGGCGAGTCATGTTCTCGACGATAGTCGCGTGGCGGTCGCAATGATAGATAGGAAGCGTATAGCGCCGTTGCGCGGCGGTAGCGAACTGGTGCGGCCGTCCGCCCTCCCCGCCCCCGCCGCGTCCCACCCCCACCGCGCCCTCCCCGGAGCCGTCGCACACGTATTGACACCACGCGCCAACCACTGCACCGGCCAAGCCCGCCCGCGCCGCCGCCACGCAACGCGCCCGCCCCGCGTCCGCCCTGCGAACGCCACGCGCGTGACACGCCGCTGCACGCCACCGCACGCAATCCCCGGAACCGGTGTGAGCCTCCGTCAAAACATTTTCTTTCCTTCTTCTTACAACTGACAAAAATTTGACCCCAAGTAAGCTAACCTCACCTATTATAACGCTCTGTAAACACTAACCTAATGCTATCTGACTTAATAGTATGAATGATATTCGCATGACAGTGTAGTTATGGGTGACTACGGAAAATGAAACAATACTTAACATGATCCTTCCACGCTGGACTCAGCACCAATTAATCGTTGGATCATATATTCACATTACGGGAAATGACCGTTTCCCAGTATGGAGGTAGGTCGACAACTGCAACGTAGTTACGGTCTGATGCATCGACACGCCGCAGTGTGAGCCAAATACGTTCTGATCCCACGAAAAGAAGAAAGCCACTCGTAAATTCAACGTGCTAGCCAAACTGTGCCAAACTGATAAAATGTTAACAACCTTTATCTAGTGCGGACCTTGGAAAAATTACATTGAAGGTATATTTCATTCCATATTCTGAGCAATATGTGTAAGTAGGATCTTACTAGTTGTGGTCGAATATCTTTACAGATCTATTCCCCTACAGCTTTAATAACTGTCTTTGCCAGATAATATTAAAATATTGAAACAAATTTAAAGCTATCGGACATGAAATTTAATTTTGAAAGCAACCTTTTGATGGCATGTAAATACTGCAGACCAAACACCGGAAAACATTTCAAAAGCAGAAGGAAATATTTCAAGGCCCTATCTGGTATTATAATCAAGATAGCTGAAAAAAAATTATGCCGCAAAGCTAATTTATATTACATGACCCGAAAGCTCTGCAGCTCATTTGGCAGGTTAGATAATAACCTGATGCCCTTCTGCGGCTCTAACTAATTTGCCAGTATCAAGGTAACACGATCGAATATGGCGCATTCACGTATTTTGCAATATGAAGTTTGGTTCGAGTAACGTAACTCAAAGTTTATGGTATATCGTAAATTTATAAAGACATGTTAAATCAAAAAAAAAACTTAACATTAAATTTAAAAAAAAACACATAGTTGTCCTCTACGGGACTCTACTCTATAATCGCCACACTTGATTGCGGATTGACCATCGCATTACTGTAGTCTGGTATTTTTCGAAATGGTTATCACGATCTGTAGTCAATTTTTTTAGGTAATTTTGGCAAATAGTTCATTACGGGCAAGGTTAACTCCAACGGACTTTTACAGGCCGTACATAAGAAATAGTATTTTCAATAAAAAATTAAAACACACAAAGGACGACTTAGAAAATAAAGTATAGAAGAATCACAAATTTGTCTGTAGACGTATTGAAACTGGGGCATTTCATCAATCATATAAATAGCTGTTATCTACTTCATTACGTATGTGATACGTATATTATGTGGAGATTGTTCAATATTGGTAATAGACCAAAGACCATGAATAAAATAAAACATGTTACGATCTAAAAACTATTTGATTTATACATCGAATCAAATTTGATTTTCCATTTCTTATTTCCTCACTGCATTTCTTGATAGACAAGATTAACTGCGGCGTTCCCGGACATTGCAAAGTTGTAAACCCAGTAGTCGGGGCTGAAAATATTGCCGTCTTGAGAATTGAGATTGAGGCTAGATTTATCCTGCAAAGCGTACGTAGAGAATAAATTAGAAGATTTGCTAAGAAAAATTTATTAGACTGTTTTTTTTAAGTTCACGCCTTTTGCTTTTATTGAGATAGCGAGGTTTCAAGGCAATACAGCCTTTTCTATCACCACAGCTTTTTTGGACTCATGTAAATCGTGCTTAATTTTTACAAATATTCATGTGCCTAAGATTGATTCGAACTTAAACCATCTAAAACAACTTGATTATAGTAGAGGGAAGGATATGTATGTAAAACAATGTAAATAAATTTAATAGTTACAGGAATTAACAGGTTCACTACTAGTGTCACTTGGTTTAGCTAATATTAACATTTTTCTAAATGGATCATGATCAAACACACACGCATGCTTATAATGATTAACTGTGTTATCTTTCTTAGTTTTTTTTTTTTGTATTTTTTTATCACCTCATTTTTGTTTAGATATTTAAGTGAATACCGTCTTAAAAACAACTAACTTGTAATAGTAAATATTAGAATGAAATAAAAATCTGCCTGGGTGTAATAATGTTTCATGATAAAATTGATGTATGATTTCGTGCCGAAGACTCTAAGATTATAAAATTAATAAATATAAATAAAATAAATTATACGACAGACTATCGACTAATAGTTAATTACCGTGTGGTATTTGCGGAAAATTTGACTGAGAAAAAACCCTTCCATATGACTACTGATAGATGGCAGGATAGTTGTTTCGGAAAATACCGGACCGAAATTAAGTGGATCGTTGACGGTCAGCAAAAGCTGCCAGGTGTCTGGGACTGCGATCGACAATCCGCTTGCCGTGCGTAGCGATTATGGCAAATTCTTCGTAAGATAAAGAGGCATATGTCCTACAGTAGATTTTTATTGAAGTAAAGAATGTCATGGCTCCGTTGTTAATATTGAGAATAAAGGAATAAAACGTAACAGTCCTAATAATTATTTAAAATTAAATATCTTCACGTCATTCCCAAAACAGGGGTAGACAGAGGTCTTGACAATTAAGTCTTTTCGACCCACCTTCCACCGAAGAAATTTTTGGGACAACGTGACAAATGGTGAGCCCGACGCCATCTTTATGTCCAAGCCAACGATTCAAATCGTACATAAGTTTTAAAAAAACCTATTGGTACGAGGCTTGGGGATCGCCATCGGGTCTTGAGACTCGAATTCCGATCACCCTACCACTCGGCTATCGTAACTTATGAGCTTAATAATTATGAGTATACGTAATTCAATAAAATGCGCAGATAAACTCGAGAACAGAATCCAGTATAAAAAAGAAACAAAATTATTCACAGTAACAATCTTGTATTAGATAAAGTCCTTTAACATTTCAGTTGTGCAAAAAAAATCTACAAAGGCACATTGTAGTGATTTGAATAACAGCTACTGACGCGTAAGTTATCTGACTTTCCGTAAAAGCAGAAATGCACGATAACACCACTGTTATTCCATTTTCTTTTCTTGTTGTGTATTGATTCTGAATGGTACAAAGATAAAATTTTATTTAATGTAGACAATATATTCATATTTACTACTTGCTGCCTCCCGCGGCTTTGCCCGCAGTTTACCACTTAACGCGGAACCCTAATTGTTTCTAAAATAAAAGTAGCCTATGTTACTCCGTATAAAATTATTAGCTATCTGTCCGTGAAAGTACTCCTAAAATCGGTCCAGCCGTTTCAGAGATTTGCCGGAACAAACGGACATAAAGACATACAGACAAAAATTATAAAAAAATGTTATTTTGGTGTATGTACCACATATATTAACAAACATGTAGTAAAAAAACGGTTATTTCAATATTACAAACTGACACTCCAATTGCATTTATAGGTATAGATAGTAACAAAATTTGCATTATATTACTTACGAATTAGTAGTTACGATAGCCGATAAGGTATTATAATGATTTAAGTATACCAATTCAATCAGAGACAATCGGTTCGTAGGGCGCATTTCTAAAGGAATTGTATCCGCGACTGGTCGTAGCCGCGGGTGACAAGAGGGCTGGTTGTTTTCTCGCTGAACGTTTAAATCAAGCCACCTAGCGTTCTTGGTACCATGCCACGAGGAGTAGGGCTCTCCGATTATTATTGTAGTTAATAATACATACATACATACATATAATCACGCCTATATCCCGTAAGGGTAGGCAGAGACCACTTCTTTCCACTTGCTACGATCCTTACATACTTGTTTCGCTTCCTCCACCTTCATTATTCCCTTCATGCATTCTCTACGATTCAGGGTACTCTTGACCTGGCCTTTTTCAGGACGTCCCTGATTTTGTCTCGAAACGTCCGCCTAGGTCTTCCCCTTCCTACACTTCCATTCACACTCGCCTTATATGCTTTTTTCGTCAATCTTTCTTCATTTATTCTCTCGACATGGCCAAACCATCTCAGCATACCTTTCCCAATTTTAGTCACTACATCTTCTTTCAGACCACAACGTTTCCTTATTTCACTATTCCTTATCCTGTCACTCAGTTTAACTCCTAACATACTTCTTAATGCTCTCATCTCAACTGCATTTACTCTGCTTTCATGTTTCTTCTGCCATACCCAACTTTCACTTCCGTACATGAGTGTCTGATTGTATTCAGCTCCAAGGTAGAAGTTTTTCCTCTGGCTGTATTGACGGATTTCCAGCAAAACTTGATGTTTGACTGGAAATCTTCAGTGAGCCTCCTATCAAAATCATCCTTTTGTTCCTCTTTCTTTCTAGTCACAACATCTTTCGCAGCTGATTAAAATCTTTTATACTTCTTTGTCGC
The DNA here is from genome assembly GCA_029286605.1 of Sericinus montela. Lineage (NCBI taxonomy): Eukaryota > Metazoa > Arthropoda > Insecta > Lepidoptera > Papilionidae > Sericinus > Sericinus montela. The sequence continues at coordinate 5,052,784 of JAGSMR010000009.1, forward strand.
TTCCTTTATCTCGTCATTCGTCGCTGCTCGAGTGTCTAGCAGTTTCTTCCTCAATCTTTCATTCACAATAACAAAATCAATCATACTTCTAGACTCACCCTCAATTCTTGTATCGGTCCTAAGTATTATCTTAATACTTAAATATATACATACACACACACACACACACATATATATATATATACATATATATATATATATATATATATATATATATATATATATATATATTTATATATATATATATATATATATATATATATATATATATATATATATATATACACATATATATATATATATATATATATATATGTATATATATATATATATATATATATATATATATATATATATATATATATATATATATATATATATATATATATATATATATATATATATATATATATATATATATATATATATATATATAAACATCCAGTGTGTTTATCCTCAAGTGATGGATGTTTATATATATATATATATATATATATATATATATATATATATATATATATATATATATATATATATATATATATATATATATATATATATAAACATCCAGTGTGTTTATCCTCAAGTGATGGATGTTTATATATATATATATATATATATATATATATATATATATATATATATATATATATATATATATATATATATACATATATACATATATATATATATATATATATACATATATATACATATATATATATATATATATATATATATATATATATATATATATATATATATATATATATATATATATATATATATATATATAAACATCCATCACTTGAGGATAAACACACCGCACAATTGTTTACTACTTGTGGGATTCGAACACGTAACCGCAACACGTAGGTTGTACTACCAACTAGCCGTCGTTAATAATTCAGTCATTAATAATCATTATCTGAAAATTGAAATGGATCTTTGATGTTCCGACGAGGTGTTAATTTAGGAAAATTTAATAGCTTTAAGTCTATCTCATCTCAAAATTTTATAATCCCTTATATAATATTAAATACGCTTTCTATTTATCTAAGTACTGATTCCACACTAAAGCGATTTCAGACATTGTTATGACACGAAAAGACTATTAGACTGTCTATTTGATTGTCTATTTGATTGGGAATAGACTTTGAAAAAGGTCATTCCAGTCAATCATTCTGAGTCTAGCAAATATTAAAGATTTTCAGGTATTAAAATAAACGATGATAATCGAAGGATACGCCCAGATACACTAAATAATTAATATAATGATGTCTTTTACAAACTGTTGCCAATCTGCTTCAGGACATAGGCCAGTTACATAAATTTAAATTTTAAGAATTAAAACGTTTTTATGACAATGTGACAGATGGTGAGCTTGCGGCCGTCTTTACGAGTACATCCACGTTTAAGATATAAATCGTAATCGTGTTTTGAAAAAACTCATTGGTACGGGCCTACCCCTGGACATAGAACTTGGTCTTAAGACTCGAATTTCGATTTCCCAATCAGTCGGCTATCGTGATCGTTACTTATAGAATTTATGTTTCTTATATCACAACGCTCACGCCTATTACACCTTTAATTAAAACAGTTTTTAGCTCATGAAATAAACAAATGAAATGAAATAAACAAATGTAATCCTAAAAGAGTTATTACAAACTTAACAACTAAAATTGTCTTCAGAACATACGACTACCTTTCCTTCATTTTTGATGTAAGGGGCGAAGAAGGGAAAACGTTAGTAATAACAATATCTGCTGAAAGATGGCTTGTTAACCATCGCAAAAAATACCAGACCAAAATTCAGCAGACCGATGATGGCAAGAACCGTCTAAAGTAAAAGGTGTAATGCTTTGGACAATGGTTCTAGTACATGGTGTAGTAACGCGGTGATTACATACAGTCAACTTTAGGTCTGATCTCAAAGTAAGCAGTGTGTTATGAATGAATTATGCACTTGTGTTATGAAACCAGAAACAATGAAGGTACCACGAACACCTAGACCCGAAAAAAATGTAGAAAGTATTTTTCTCCATTGACCAGAATGGGAATCGAACCCGAACCATAGAGCTGGCGAAACCGGTGTGCACGCCTCTCTTCCGGATGGAGGTCTTCTAAAAATAAGAACTAAGCAATGATCTTAAAATCTATGAATTTCTTTTTAGGCGCTCGAGTGAAATTGTGTATTACAAAGGAACATAACACGCTAAAGCTTCAGAGAATGTTCATTCACCGCTAAGCTTTATAAAAGGCATCCTTTCGCACTAAGAGAAAACCATTCATAAATGCTTAATAAGATTTGCTATACACGCAAGGCTAAACAGCACTCCCTACTAAATAATATCAGCATAAGTAATTTTCTTATGAGTTTTAATTTCATGCGTGTAAATTTAAAGAATGAACTTTAATATACTAATATTTTTTTAAATAATTTTTAATGTTTTAATGTTTCAAACCATATCCATAAATAAGCTGAGCGGTTAGGTGATTTGAATTCACTGAAGTCACTAGTACGATCCCTTGGAGATAGACTCGTTGGTTTGGACATTAAGAAGGCGACTAGCTTTCAGTGTAATTTTGACTGCCTTGGTATTAGAATGAGCTAAGATAGATATTTGTTTTAGTAGTGATTATGTAGGCGTAAGAATAACCTTCCCAGTTTTTTCTGTGTGTTTGGAGACAATCCAAGGGTCAAAACCAATGAAAATGATAACGGAGGGCTTACAATTAACTTGCCAAGCATTATGTTATCGTAATGTTTGACAAGTTGATTGTCTATCGCAGTACCGATCACAGGTCTGCTTAGCTATGATGCTTGTGCTACGTGCTTCAAAATGGTTCTTCTGCCACCTGACGGTATCTGTTAGGATGTCTCTAAGTCACCCATGCAGATGAAATAACAACCATATCAAACAAGCTGATGGTATATTCTGCACTAACACACGTCAAAGTTCAGTTTTTCCATTAAAAACAATATAACTTAAAACTATTCTATTAATTTATGTTGAATTTCAATCTAAAGATTTTAAATGAACACTCCATCCAGACCTAATACCCGCTACATCTTCAATACATAATTAATTTCATAACAGCGAATAGGTACTCTATTTAAAACCAGTATCTGTCTCTGTAGAGTCTGACCTTTGTGGTTTAATTATAAAGTTTCCAACGCTGAAAGGGAAAACCCTTTTATCTTTCAAACGTAACACTATTATGAGAATATATTTGGTTACAAGTTATCCGTTTAGAGTTTGATAATTAAGTAAACGTAGTTTATGTATGTAAGAAGAATAGAGCAAATAATTAATTATAGAGTATACAATTTTATTTACTTTATGGTTCTTATCGTTTTTTTTTTGGTGCTTTAAAACATTACCGTATCGTAACGCGATCATTAATCCGCTTGCCAAGCAGGGCAATTACAGCATACCGTCGCTTACGAGATATCCTTATGACCCTTTTGCAATGTGGGCTAGGATACTAAGACGGCGATAGGCTCACCACCTGTCACGTTGTTCTAAACGACTCCATTGCATAGACCTCTGTCTACCTAATTATTGGTATTTATAACAATATCCTTGGTAACAATATCCGGTGCTGAATAAAAATCTACGCGTCTCGTTGAGGCGAAGACGGCGTCATACCGTCTATTAGCCTACGAGAAATTTTCTTAGCGACAAGCCTTACTATATAAAATAGATATTAAGGAAACTTGAAAATTTTAAATACTTTATTTGTAATTGAAAACTTTTTCATGGAGTTTTTTTATATCTTCATGTAATTTCACATACTGGGGTAGACAGTCTAGACAATAAAGTCCTTTGCTGCTCTAGTTCATATGCATCTAAATATGTATTTTATACAACTTTTATTTTGTTTATTAAGTCACGATAGCCGAGTAGCCGGCGGAATTTCGAGTCAATAGACCCGAGTTCGATCCCCAGTTGGCCGGCTCGTACCAATGGGTTTTTCAAAAACTTATTAACGAATAGTATCGGTGGCTTGGACATAAAGACGGCGACGGACTCACCACCTGTTACGTTGTCCCGAAAATATCTTCGGTGGATGGTGGATCGAAGGGACTTAATTGTCTAGACTAGACCTCTGTCTACCCCTGAATTGGGAATTGCATGAAGATATTTATATATTTATTTATTTTATTTATTGATATCGCCGAAACTGCTCTAACGATTTGGCCAAAATGTTGTGTTTAAATAATGTTTATTCGAAGTTCCAAGTCTATCTAGATAGGTTACACTCAGGCGAATAATTTGTTTTACATAGAAAACATAAATTACTAAAAAAAATTAAAGTGGTATTTTTTACGGTGGCACTGTTCACAGTTAATCTTACAAAAGTTACGTATAGGAATTATGTAATGAATTTACGTATACTTTAACATTTCAAGTTACGTTATTTTCTGCGAGATTCAAGTTTTTCTACGCAGTAAATAAAGAAGAGAAAGCCGCAGGAAAAGTTACTGTCTGGTACAACTAGCTTTGCCCCGCGGATTCACTCCTGTCAAAGAAGGTCCAATTCTCATCTGCATTACAATTCAAATCAATAGCTACGTTTTTCATCTTTTACACCTTTACCCACTTTCACGCATATCTACAAATTTTTTATTTACGATTATTAAAATAATGATCATTAAAATACTGAAAATTTTACCCTTGTATAAAATATAAATAAATAAAACAACATTCTTTTGAACATCAAAGAAAACCGAAAGATGAAGTGAGGTTGTATTAAATTTACTCGCAGAACAGCATTATACGAAATCAACAAAGAAAATTCGCATCATACCTGCGGTAAAAATGTGGAGCTTTTTCATATAATTGATAGGGCTTTCTTTGAAAAGAATTGTACCGTCGACGAATTCGTGGTTTAGTTTGTCTAAACTCTTACGCCCATGTAGCTCCAACTTTACACAATAAAGTGTTCCGCTTGTTAGAGAACGTGCAAAAAAAACCTTGATTCGCAATATCCTACCGAATTTCCTTCGTTTGTAGAGCTAAAGTTGAAAGCGCAAACTTGACAGGCTGAGCAGGAAATAAAGCTGCGAGTGTGAAAGAGATGGAAGACGACTTTTCGAGGGTATCGATCGTCCTGATGGTACCTACTGGAAGTAGATGCCACCAAATTTCTACGGGCCCTTTACAATTGTAAATTATAAAAATTGTGAATTCTTAAAACATCAAAAATGTAACCAAAACTAAAACATAAAGTATGTATTAGGCCTACTTAAAATAGGCCTAATATATATTTTATGATTTAGGTAAGAGTTAATTGAAAAAAAAAATCATGAAGATAATAAGGCATTTTAGATGCGTCTCTCCACCAAACTAATAGAACATATCTCTGTATAAGTGGTGCCCTTGTAAAAATATTATATTTGATGTGTAAATAAAAATAAATTAATTAACTGTTTGTCAACAATTTAAAGTAGAAACCAGGATTTAAATACATTATTTTTTTGTCTATATGTCAAATTTCTATAGCCCGAATTTTACTTGCCTAATAATGATCAGTAGTATAAGTAAAGTCTAAAGATCACGAGAGAAGAAAAAGGAATTTCCTTACATTCATAAATCTTTCTACGTCCAGTTGTATCAACTTATGCTTAACATAAAAGCAGAGGGTGTCAAGTATTTTTTAAATGCCCTCTTATAAAGCCATTGAGTTGTAAGAGAAACAGTAATATATATTAATATAATAAGAAGGGCATATTTTAAACGTATATATTATATGCTTTCTTCAATGAAATATACTAATAAATTATTTAAAAGTGTTTAAAAACATAATTTTAGACAGCAAAACGATAAACTGTTTTAATGATATCATCCTGTAAAAATAAAAATTTCTTTTACGCGTTTTATTACCCTTGGGGATGGAACATTTTCTCCGAACATTTGACAACCTCGTGATACATCTTACCTTATTACCTATTTACACATCGGTTCGAGAAGTTTTCTCAATATGGGAAAACATAATAAAATTACACTTTGAAACTGTAATACCTTGTTCTTTAACGTAATAAAGTGTTGCGTATTATTTCACTAAAATAAAATGAGCATTACTTGTGTAATGTTATTTGTAAATTATTAATATTTGTTTTAAATCCCTCTTTCGATCTTCCTGAAGAGACTCGAGGCAACGTAGAAAAAGCGTTAGTACAATGAGCCGTTTGGGAATCGAACCGGAACTTCAGAGCTGGGTTACCAGATCACCTGAAAACTGAAATCTACTCTCTCGATTACGGAGATCCTTGAATTATATTTAGAAATGTCTAGAGTTGGCGTAATATAATATATGTAATAGGCAGCTTATCCAAAGCCTAGATAATAGCATTAGCTACTAGGTGGAAGGAAGGCTCAAAAACAACTATTACAAAATTAAGCAGCACCGGTGACGGGCAGCGTAGTCTCGAAAAAGATGTTCTTCGGTAGTGCAAGCGCCAATTCTTTTACCGATCTCAGCGATTAAAGCTAACCCTCCGTAAGAGAGAGTCCTGAGTATTTACTTAACGGGCAATAAAAGTCTACTGCAAGGTCAAGGATTTCTTTTATCGCCATTGGCAAGTGGATTAGCTATCGCAGTATCAAATACTCCGCATCATATATGAAGCTGCCCATCACCGCCCTAGTTAAATATGGTCTGGTATTTTCAGATATTGTATTCCGCCACCTTTCCGGTGTCAATACGATATTCAAAGTTTCACTTAGAAGCCTGTTACGACACCCACGGAAAGTGATGTGGTGGAATTTTTTTTTACGGCGATAACACACGATCGACGAGGAGATTTACTGGTCATTTATTTAGACGTCAATATTGTATTTACGACTAAAGTAATGCGAACAAACATTTAATGTATCAGATAGTTACAATGTATGTAATCGAAACGGAATATTGATGCTTGTAGTATATAGTTCGATGGTAGATAGGATCCGTAGAGCTCGTATAGCTAAAGCCGAGCTCATATTGCAATAATGTACGTCGCTCTCGGAACATTTGCGCTTAACGTCACGTTTCGCCCATTAAATGGTCATCCAATTAATGATTCTGATGATGCTCTTATTGTGAACAGTAGAGAACTCAGCCAAGCAAAATAGTTTTAATTATATGGACTGTAACGTGAAATTTTCTATGTTCTATATTTATATCTATGTTTTCTATGTTCTAACAGCAGTTTATACAAATTAAATAAAGCATTAAGTTATTAAAAGGTCCATATTAACGTCAAATGCATGTTAATGTGATTTTGTAAGCATTTGTTATTTAATTGACATGTTTTATATATATATATATATATATATATATATATATATATATATATATATATATATATATATATATATATATATATATATATATATATATATATATATATATATATATATATATATATATATATATATATATATATATATATATATATATATATATATATATATATATATATATATATATATATATATATATATATATATATAAGTCACGATAGCCGAGTAGCCGGCGGAATTTCGAGTCAATAGACCCGAGTTCGATCCCCAGTTGGCCAGCTCGTACCAATGGGTTTTCAAAAACTTATTAACGAATAGTATCGGTGGCTTGGACATAAAGACGGCGACGGACTCACCACCTGTTACGTTGTCGAAAATATCTTCGGTGGATGGTGGATCGAAGGGACTTAATTGTCTAGACTAGACCTCTGTCTACCCCTGAATTGGGAATTGCATGAAGATATTTATATATTTATTTTATTTTATTTTATTTTATTTTATTTTATTTTATTTTATTTTATTTTATTTTATTTTATTTTATTTTATTTTATTTTATTTTATTTTATTTTATTTTATTTTATTTTATTTTATTTTATTTTATTTTATTTTATTTTATTTTATTTTATTTTATTTTATTTTATTTTATTTTATTTTATTTTATTTTATTTTATTTTATTTTATTTTATTTTATTTTATTTTATTTTATTTTATTTTATTTTATTTTATTTTATTTTATTTTATTTTATTTTATTTTATTTTATTTTATTTTATTTTATTTTATTTTATTTTATTTTATTTTATTTTATTTTATTTTATTTTATTTTATTTTATTTTATTTTATTTTATTTTATTTTATTTTATTTTATTTTATTTTATTTTATTTTATTTTATTTTATTTTATTTTATTTTATTTTATTTTATTTTATTTTATTTTATTTTATTTTATTTTATTTTATTTTATTTTATTTTATTTTATTTTATTTTATTTTATTTTATTTTATTTTATTTTATTTTATTTTATTTTATTTTATTTTATTTTATTTTATTTTATTTTATTTTATTTTATTTTATTTTATTTTATTTTATTTTATTTTATTTTATTTTATTTTATTTTATTTTATTTTATTTTATTTTATTTTATTTTATTTTATTTTATTTTATTTTATTTTATTTTATTTTATTTATTTTATTTATTTTGTTTATTAAGTCACGATAGCCGAGTAGCCGGCGGAATTTCGAGTCAATAGACCCGAGTTCGATCCCCAGTTGGCCAGCTCGTACCAATGGGTTTTCAAAAACTTATTAACGAATAGTATCGGTGGCTTGGACATAAAGACGGCGACGGACTCACCACCTGTTACGTTGTCGAAAATATCTTCGGTGGATGGTGGATCGAAGGGACTTAATTGTCTAGACTAGACCTCTGTCTACCCCTGAATTGGGAATTGCATGAAGATATTTATATATTTATTTTATTTTATTTTATTTTATTTTATTTTATTTTATTTATTTTATTTATTTTGTTTATTAAGTCACGATAGCCGAGTAGCCGGCGGAATTTCGAGTCAATAGACCCGAGTTCGATCCCCAGTTGGCCAGCTCGTACCAATGGGTTTTCAAAAACTTATTAACGAATAGTATCGGTGGCTTGGACATAAAGACGGCGACGGACTCACCACCTGTTACGTTGTCGAAAATATCTTCGGTGGATGGTGGATCGAAGGGACTTAATTGTCTAGACTAGACCTCTGTCTACCCCTGAATTGGGAATTGCATGAAGATATTTATATATTTATTTATTTTGTTTATTAAGTCACGATAGCCGAGTAGCCGGCGGAATTTCGAGTCAATAGACCCGAGTTCGATCCCCAGTTGGCCAGCTCGTACCAATGGGTTTTCAAAAACTTATTAACGAATAGTATCGGTGGCTTGGACATAAAGACGGCGACGGACTCACCACCTGTTACGTTGTCGAAAATATCTTCGGTGGATGGTGGATCGAAGGGACTTAATTGTCTAGACTAGACCTCTGTCTACCCCTGAATTGGGAATTGCATGAAGATATTTATATATTTATTTTATTTTATTTTATTTTATTTTATTTTATTTTATTTTATTTTATTTTATTTTATTTTATTTTATTTTATTTTATTTTATTTTATTTATTTTATTTATTTTGTTTATTAAGTCACGATAGCCGAGTAGCCGGCGGAATTTCGAGTCAATAGACCCGAGTTCGATCCCCAGTTGGCCAGCTCGTACCAATGGGTTTTCAAAAACTTATTAACGAATAGTATCGGTGGCTTGGACATAAAGACGGCGACGGACTCACCACCTGTTACGTTGTCGAAAATATCTTCGGTGGATGGTGGATCGAAGGGACTTAATTGTCTAGACTAGACCTCTGTCTACCCCTGAATTGGGAATTGCATGAAGATATTTATATATTTATTTTATTTATTTTGTTTATTAAGTCACGATAGCCGAGTAGCCGGCGGAATTTCGAGTCAATAGACCCGAGTTCGATCCCCAGTTGGCCAGCTCGTACCAATGGGTTTTCAAAAACTTATTAACGAATAGTATCGGTGGCTTGGACATAAAGACGGCGACGGACTCACCACCTGTTACGTTGTCCCGAAAATATCTTCGGTGGATGGTGGATCGAAGGGACTTAATTGTCTAGACTAGACCTCTGTCTACCCCTGAATTGGGAATTGCATGAAGATATTTATATATTTATTTATTTTATTTATTGATATCGCCGAAACTGCTCTAACGATTTGGCCAAAATGTTGTGTTTAAATAATGTTTATTCGAAGTTCCAAGTCTATCTAGATAGGTTACACTCAGGCGAATAATTTGTTTTACATAGAAAACATAAATTACTAAAAATTAAAGTGGTTGCCAATACAGTTAATCTTACAAAAGTTACGTATAGGAATTATGTAATGAATTTACGTATACTTTAACATTTCAAGTTACGTTATTTTCTGCGAGATTCAAGTTTTTCTACGCAGTAAATAAAGAAGAGAAAGCCGCAGGAAAAGTTACTGTCTGGTACAACTAGCTTTGCCCCGCGGATTCACTCCTGTCAAAGAAGGTCCAATTCTCATCTGCATTACAATTCAAATCAATAGCTACGTTTTTCATCTTTTACACCTTTACCCACTTTCACGCATATCTACAAATTTTTTATTTACGATTATTAAAATAATGATCATTAAAATACTGAAAATTTTACCCTTGTATAAAATATAAATAAATAAAACAACATTCTTTTGAACATCAAAGAAAACCGAAAGATGAAGTGAGGTTGTATTAAATTTACTCGCAGAACAGCATTATACGAAATCAACAAAGAAAATTCGCATCATACCTGCGGTAAAAATGTGGAGCTTTTTCATATAATTGATAGGGCTTTCTTTGAAAAGAATTGTACCGTCGACGAATTCGTGGTTTAGTTTGTCTAAACTCTTACGCCCATGTAGCTCCAACTTTACACAATAAAGTGTTCCGCTTGTTAGAGAACGTGCAAAAAAACCTTGATTCGCAATATCCTACCAATTTCCTTCGTTTGTAGAGCTAAAGTTGAAAGCGCAAACTTGACAGGCTGAGCAGGAAATAAAGCTGCGAGTGTGAAAGAGATGGAAGACGACTTTTCGAGGGGTATCGATCGTCCTGATGGTACCTACTGGAAGTAGATGCCACCAAATTTCTACAGGCCCTTTACAATTGTAAATTATAAAAATTGTGAATTCTTAAAACATCAAAAATGTAACCAAAACTAAAACATAAAGTATGTATTAGGCCTACTTAAAATAGGCCTAATATATATTTTATGATTTAGGTAAGAGTTAATTGAAAAAAAAAATCATGAAGATAATAAGGCATTTTAGATGCGTCTCTCCACCAAACTAATAGAACATATCTCTGTATAAGTGGTGCCCTTGTAAAAATATTATATTTGATGTGTAAATAAAAATAAATTAATTAACTGTTTGTCAACAATTTAAAGTAGAAACCAGGATTTAAATACATTATTTTTTTGTCTATATGTCAAATTTCTATAGCCCGAATTTTACTTGCCTAATAATGATCAGTAGTATAAGTAAAGTCTAAAGATCACGAGAGAAGAAAAAGGAATTTCCTTACATTCATAAATCTTTCTACGTCCAGTTGTATCAACTTATGCTTAACATAAAAGCAGAGGGTGTCAAGTATTTTTTAAATGCCCTCTTATAAAGCCATTGAGTTGTAAGAGAAACAGTAATATATATTAATATAATAAGAAGGGCATATTTTAAACGTATATATTATATGCTTTCTTCAATGAAATATACTAATAAATTATTTAAAAGTGTTTAAAAACATAATTTTAGACAGCAAAACGATAAACTGTTTTAATGATATCATCCTGTAAAAAATAAAAAATTTCTTTACGCGTTTTATTACCCTTGGGGATGGAACATTTTCTCCGAACATTTGACAACCTCGTGATACATCTTACCTTATTACCTATTTACACATCGGTTCGAGAAGTTTTCTCAATATGGGAAAACATAATAAAAATTTACACTTTGAAACTGTAATACCTTGTTCTTTTAACGTAATAAAGTGTTGCGTATTATTTCACTAAAATAAAATGAGCATTACTTGTGTAATGTTATTTGTAAATTATTAATATTTGTTTTTAAATCCCTCTTTCGATCTTCCTGAAGAGACTCGAGGCAACGTAGAAAAAGCGTTAGTACAATGAGCCGTTTGGGAATCGAACCCGGAACTTCAGAGCTGGGTTACCAGATCACCTAGAAAACTGAAATCTACTCTCTCGATTACGGAGATCCTTGAATTATATTTAGAAATGTCTAGAGTTGGCGTAATATAATATATGTAATAGGCAGCTTATCCAAAAGCCTAGATAATAGCATTAGCTACTAGGTGGAAGGAAGGCTCAAAAACAACTATTACAAAATTAAGCAGCACCGGTGACGGGCAGCGTAGTCTCGAAAAAGATGTTCTTCGGTAGTGCAAGCGCCAATTCTTTTACCGATCTCAGCGATTAAAGCTAACCCTCCGTAAGAGAGAGTCCTGAGTATTTACTTAACGGGCAATAAAAGTCTACTGCAAGGTCAAGGATTTCTTTTATCGCCATTGGCAAGTGGATTAGCTATCGCAGTATCAAATACTCCGCATCATATATGAAGCTGCCCATCACCGCCCTAGTTAAATATGGTCTGGTATTTTCAGATATTATATTCCGCCACCTTTCCGGTGTCAATACGATATTCAAAGTTTCACTTAGAAGCCTGTTACGACACCCACGGAAAGTGATGTGGTGGAATTTTTTTTTACGGCGATAACACACGATCGACGAGGAGATTTACTGGTCATTTATTTAGACGTCAATATTGTATTTACGACTAAAGTAATGCGAACAAACATTTAATGTATCAGATAGTTACAATGTATGTAATCGAAACGGAATATTGATGCTTGTAGTATATAGTTCGATGGTAGATAGGATCCGTAGAGCTCGTATAGCTAAAGCCGAGAGCTCATATTGCAATAATGTACGTCGCTCTCGGAACATTTGCGCTTAACGTCACGTTTCGCCCATTAAATGGTCATCCAATTAATGATTCTGATGATGCTCTTATTGTGAACAGTAGAGAACTCAGCCAAGCAAAAATAGTTTTAATTATATGGACTGTAACGTGAAATTTTCTATGTTCTATATTTATATCTATGTTTTCTATGTTCTAACAGCAGTTTATACAAATTAAATAAAGCATTAAGTTATTAAAAGGTCCAGATTAACGTCAAATGCATGTTAATGTGATTTTGTAAGCATTTGTTATTTAATTGACATGTTATATATATATATATATATATATATATATATATATATATATATATATATATATATATATATATATATATATATATATATATATATATATATATATATATATATATATATATATATATATATATATATATATATATATATATATATATATATATATATATATATATATATATATATATATATATATAAGTCACGATAGCCGAGTTGTTAGGTGGTCGGAATTTCGAGTCGAGAGACCCGAGTTCGATCCCCAGGTGGCAGTACCAATGAGTTTTTTCAAAACCTTATGTACGAATTTCATCGTTGGCTTGGACATACAGGCGGCGACGGGCTCACCACCTGTCACGTTGTCCCGAAAATATCTTCGGTGGAAGGTGGGTCAAAGGGACTTAATTGTCTAGACTTGACCTCTGTCTACCCCTGTATTGGGAATTGCGTGAAGATATTATATATATATATATATATATATATATATATATATATATATATATATATATATATATATATATATATATATATATATATGATACACCAATTTCTTAGAGTACTGTCTAAGGTACTAATTTTTAAATTTATATATGTATAAGATAATTTTTCTTCACAGACTTCTTCAAGCCTCTGAAGGAAGTTTTGGCTATAATCGTCTTTAAAATAATCGTCATGCTCGGCAAGCGGATTGACGATCCATTACCATATACGCTTGCCATCGGTTTACATAATTTTACTGAAGCTTTTTTCAAGACGGATTTGCCATCCGTCGGTAGCCTGCTATATAGAATATTACAAAGTATAAGAACAAAGAAAGAACATTTATTCACTAAAAGAGAAGCTCGTTTAATGTAAAAAGATAAATATACATTCACATTGTTGGTACGTTAAGTGAGTAAATAAATCATAATGTTGACAAAAGGTGGAAGACGTAGCGTGTAAGGATGCCATGATACGTTGGAAGATGTATCTTCTTATACAATGTAGGTTAGGCAAGGTACTAGGGGCGCACTATATGCTGTAAGTAGCTATTACAAGGAATGCTTATGATTTTAGCTAAGTTAAATTGAAGAGCATTAGCGACATGTTAACTAATTATTATATATAGTTAAAAATTATTAAGGCAGTTTATTACACAAATTAGTAAGCAATACTGTAGCAATCAAATATAACATTAATTAAAGGCTTTTGTCATCAAAGTCTATTATTGAGCCACCCATATCCAAGTGGTTACGTGATAGGAATTTGAATACGGCGACTCAGGTTTGAACCCCAGGAGGAAAATCTCCGAGATTCGATCGCCAGTAGTTTTTTTAACCTTTTATAAGATTTTTTTTATTTATTTGACTCGTACTTGTTGAATGTATAGACCTTAATTATCTGTCTTATATATTTTTTTATTAAGCAAACATTACTTGTCTTACATATTTTTTTATACCTTTACTCAATATTGGGATAGCCAGAGGTCTAGACAATTAATTCTTACTGACCACTTTTGACCGAAACTTTCTCGTATGTCTCAATTTATAAAAAAGAGTAAATCTATATTAGTAATACATATTCTTGTATTTATTGTGCGTTATTGATATTATTAGCGTATTAAGCTGTTGGTGTGCCAACTAATAAAAAATAGTGATTATATTATAATTTTTTTGCTACGCTTCTATCCGATAGGATTTCAATTCAATTAAAAAAATAACAATTATTTTCACGATATCGCATGCTTCAAAATTTGGTAAGCCGCCGTTGTAAATCGCATTGAAGGTAACTCAGATTTCTAAATCGAAAAACTTCTACACCACACCAAAAGCCTTGAGAGAATGCCAGCTGGAGTCATTATCAGCTGATTATTCGTTTAAGCGTTCCAAAGCAGATATTACCGCATCTACTGAATGTAGCGCTGTATTGCACTGCGGGCGTGCTGCGGCGTGACGTCACAGACTCACGAGCCCCTCCGGGAAACAAGCGAGGGGAAGGGAGCGTGGCCTATTTATCCCGGGGAAGCGTAAAAATTGGGGCTCGAGCGGATTTTCGGACGTGCTCATAATTACGGCTGGAGCGTCACTAGAAACGTGCCCCTGTCGTACCAATTACCGGTACGCCGTGATACTGATCGATTAGACGGTGCTTGTTCGATAATTAAGAGAGAAGATGCTATCGTTTACTGACACTGTTATTATTTAACGTAACGCCATACAGATTACGAGTGTAGGCCTAAATTGCTTACTTTTTAACCGAGTTAAAAAAGAAGGTTATTAAGTCGTGTTTGAAATATTATTGCGACGGAAATATATTTATATATTGTCGTATTCTAAAAAAAATTATTAGTGTTGCAACGGCTTGTAAAAGTACTTCAAAATTAAATATTTATAAAAATCATGCGTTTTCAGAGTTTCAAAATACATAAAATAAAAGGAATATGTATTTTGGACACAAAGTTAACAATGCAAATACACTAATAATAATTTATTATTTATTAATTTATTATGAAATAGACAAGGTTTATTGAATTTCTAAGCGTGTAACATGGCTTAAAGTAGACCTATAATTAAATAATAATTAATGAAGTATTTAGAAAACCAACTGACTTAGTAAAGGATTAGAAATCTTCCATCAAACTAGAATATTCTAGAATTGTTTTAAATAGAAAAAAAGGCAGAAATGTAAAATGTAATTAAGTTGTATATTTCACTCAATTAGGTACATAAAAGTTAGTGAGGTTTCTGAGTGATTACAGGCTTTTATAAATATCTTTTCTATTTAAAAGAGGAATGCATTGTAAAAGTTGGGAATTGCTTTAAATAGAAACAAAAGGCACCAAAACATATAACTTATTGACGCACTAAAATAAAATTGTAAATTCAAGTTACTGACGAACACAAAATTTTGAGAAGATTTTAAGTAATGCCGCAAAAGCTTTTTTTTTTTTTTAATAAGTGACGTATTCTAAAATTAGAGATTTCTTTAAAATAAAAACATGGGTACTAAAATAAAACGTTAAATAAAGTTAATTAAGTTTCCAGTCTACAAAATAATTTGCAACTCTTGACCTGTATATCTAGCACGAAGACGGGTAGATAAGGTCTACGGTATAGTATATATAAAAATAAAATAAAATATAAAAATATATTAAAAGTCACGATAGTACATATATATATATATATATATATATATATATATATATATATATATATATATATATATATATATATATATATATATATACTATACCGTAGGTTATGAGAAGCGTGTGCGCTCGCACATTGAAGATGTTAAGCTTGCATGCGTTCGGAAATGCAGACACTGGAAGAGCATTTAATTTCGTTGCCGTATGCATTTCAAATGAAGATCAAAACTGCCAGAAACCAGTGGAACCCCGCAGTTTCGATTTCAATAGAAAAATGGAGATGGCGGTGTAAGATTATGGTTCTCCTTACACTGCCGAAATGAATTCTACAAAACAGAAACGATATACACAAAAATATAATATTATTTTAACAGTGGTAGAGCCACGCATCAGCCTTAGTTGTTGCATGAATGGGAAGTAGAAGTCTAACAAACTTCTGCGTTTTGTCTGGTGTGTGCAGGTAACCGGAGGTCGTCACACCCCCCTCCCCCAATTATGGAGGGGGGGGCACTCTAAGGCCGGGAACGCATCTGCTATGCCTCTGGTATTGCGGGTGTTCATGGGCGGCGGTAGTCACTTACCATCACGTATAACACCTGCTCGTTTGCTTCCCTTTTCCATAAAAAAAAATATCGCCAAGTTATTCACTTAACTCACTGACATACAGATAAATTTGAGAAGTTTATTAGAGTAATTACAGGCTTTTATAAATATTTTTGGAATGAGTAACGCATTGGAAAATTTACCTTAAAATAGAAACAATGGGCATAAAAATAAAATTTTACCAAAGTGTTAATTAAGCTTACAGAAAAGTTTGAGAAGTCAATTTAGTAATTACACGCCTTTATATTTTTTTTGGAATGAGTGACGCAATCGAAAATTTGGGAGTTGTTTTAAAATAGAAACAGAAAGGATAAATATAAAATGTTAGAAAAGTTTGAGAAGTCTCTTAAGTAGCACCAGGCTGACATTAATGTCTCCAAAATTTGGAAGCATTACAAAAGTTGGAAGTTGCCTGAAATAGAAACAGAAGGTACAAAAATTAAATATTGCTGAATTGAATATTTATCTTATTTACCGAAAAGCCTGAGGTCTAAGGTACACCTGAACTTTATTTATATTTTCAGTTATTGGTTTATGGTTATTATTGGTTATGGGTTTTTCAAAAACTTATGTACGAATTATATCGTTGCCTTGGACATAAAGGCGCCGACGGGCTCACCACCTGTCACGTTGTCCCGAAAATATCTTCGGTGGAAGGTTTGTCTACCCCTGTATAGGGAATTGCGTGAAGATATTTATTTTAGTTACGCTTTGATTGACATATTCGCAAAGTTTAATGGCTACAAACTTTGACAAAAGGTGTACTAATAAAAAAATCAAAAGTATCATTACATCAGTGACGTATATAATAATAAACAAATATGTATATCATTTACATCAAATTTGGGCTATGAGGCGTTATTGTGTGAAATTTGATGGGCAGATAAGTATCTTTATGACGCATTTTATTGATGTTTTAAGTCATATTAATGGCCTACATGCTTTAAAAATCAGCTAGGGTTATTATTATTATTCAATTAAAAAGGCAGCTAGGGTTATTATTATTATTATTAATTTAAAAAGGTTAAAATAGGTTATAAAATCAACTGACTCGGGCTGGATTCGAACCCGTGAACTCCTCCACGCTACGGACTAACTCGTCGTTTTTTCAAATATCTTCTTTTTCATAATTCTTCATAATTTATCAAAAACAGTTATAGATTTATTTTTACTGTGGTGGAAAGTTAAAATAAGAATAGAGATTATTTTCATTGCAAAGGTTAGACAGGGAATTCGTGTCGTTGGTACTCTCTCGTAAGGGCCCTAGATTCTTTGTTTCTTTACTTTTATAGTTGAAACTTGAAACATAGTTTCAAAGCAAAAAATTGTATTCTTTTAACATACAGTAGTCATACATTTTTATTTTTATTTAAACCAGTGCTTATATTATATTGTTATATAATTAATTACATTATTTAAAAATAATAAATAAGAGTCACGATAACCAAGTGGTTGGGTGAATGGAATTCGAGTAGAGAGACCCGACTTCGATCACCTTACATAAGTTTTTGAAAAACCTATTGGTACCTATTGGTATTCGAAAAACCAATAGGCCTACTCGTACCTATTGGTTTTTCGAAAACTTAAGTCTGATTTATATCGTTTGCTTAGACATAAATACCTCGACATCACCACCTGTCACGTTGTCCCAAAAATGATTTCGGTGAGAGGTGGGTCGTAAGTTTTTAATTGTCTAAACTTCTATCTACCCCAGTATTAGGAATGGCGTGAAGGTATTTTTTTTGTTTAAAAATATTGAAACTTGTAAAATCATACAACCAAAATACTGATCAAAATTACTCTACTGAATAGAAAGTAGCTTCGAAATAAATTACAATTTGTTAAAGTAAACTTCTTTAGAATCGTAGTGCTTTGTAATCGATGAAACGAAAATGCACCAAGATAAAGAAATAAACACATAAATATACAGGATTAAGCTGGCGAGAGAACGAGATAGAGTACATTATACATTATTTTATATTCACGGTGTCCTCTTAGTTTGTAACGTTTCACTTCTGCCGTGTGTATTTCACACACACTTTTCTTATTATACTCTACACCACATATTCCCACCTATTTCATCTTCACACATTCGCCAATACTGGGGTAGTCAGGGTCTAGACGTTTAGTCCTTTAACCCACATTTTACAGAAGCACATTTGCGATAACGCGATTGTCTTAGTGTTAAACAACGCTACAAACCGTACATAAGTTTCGCAAAAATCTCTTTGGTACGATCCTTCCTCCGTGGGATAGAACTCGGACATCTTAAGCCAGATCCCGATTACTCCATCACTCAGCAATTGTAATTCGATTCCTAAATTGCTAACTCAAAACGAAATAGGCACAATTCATAATAAAATGCAAGCTAAAATTGTTCGAAATGTAAATAAAAAGGTTATCTATATTTAAAACGAAAACAAATTAAAAAGTTTTGGGAATCCTCGTAAAGTATTAATGAACAATCTAACTTTGAATATCTAAATTTAGTTTATTTGACGTATTCGTTGAACTTACAAAATTGTTTCCATTTATAAAATTCTTGCTGAACGTAAACAGAAGTTTTCTGTTAAGTTGGAGTGACGTGTACATGTTATTTGCAATAGCTTGAAAGAGAAATATTAAAATATACATTTTGCCAAATATTATCTTTTACCTTATTACGTAGGACAGTTTGAGTTTGAAGTTTGATGTCTAATTTTAATAAATTATATTATTTTCAGCTTGATATTAGCTTGATTTTTATTATCAAGACGTTAGTTTGGAAATGAAGACGATAAGCTCACCGCCCGTCACGTTAATTATCATCTACTAAGAGCGATCATTCTTTCTACTGGTTTCAAACTCGAATGGTTCTGATTGGAATACCAATCGCCAATCCACTTTCTCAGCGTGGCAATTATGACAAACCCACCTTACGAGGAATTTCAAAACTATACATTGTTAACATCAGTATTATCTAAAGCGGATCAAATCATACGAAAATTTATTTTAAAAATCAAATGACAGGTGTAATCGCGGGGTGCACATAGTACTCTGTATAAAATAAAATCCGCATAATAAACAAAAGAATATTCAGCGTAATATTTAAATTCTCTCCAGGTACAATGCATGGCTCGTATTATTGTTGGCCGTACGCAGAAAACTTGTTGGTAAATCAACATACATTTTAACAGTAAACTTTATATTTAAGCAAGCTTTATTATTTGCAACCATAAACATTGAAGCACAACTTTAAATAAATAGTCACTACAATTGTTTTATTTTAGTTGTGCTTTGACAAATACTAGATTAAGCTTGTTTATGAAAGTTCTAAAACACCTTTATATATTCATGTTTGTTTTTGGTGTATATAAGTATACCGTATCCTATAATATAATAGAATATTATATAGAGTCATATAGAATATTTTGTAGAGTCAAACCGCACTCAAACTAGGAATCGAACCTCAGCTCTGGGAAAACCATGAAAATCTGTATATACGCCACTCGTCCACAGGTTTTCAAGTTGGAAATTACATTGACTTTGGGCTTATTATTTGTGTTTACTCAGTATACATGTCATGACATACAAGGCTAATAATTTAAAAAAATCATATCTTCACACAGTACAACAGAACGACTCACAAAAGTCCACTGCAAGATACAGGCATCTCTCGTAGGGGGGTTTGCCGTAATCGCCTCGTTTGCAAGTGGATTACCAATCCTAGTACCTGATACCTTTCAACTTAGACGCAGCTTCCCGTCATCCGACTGCCGAATTTTAGTCTGGTATTTATCGAGATGGTTATCCCACCATCGGTCGGTAGGAAATTGGATTTTCAAGGCTTTCCCCTTAGTCGCTTTTACGACACCCATCGGAAGAGAGGGGGCAAATACATGCTATTCAGATATATTTTTTTATCATTTGTCACACAATTATACTGAATTTACAGCTTGACAAATGTACACGTGTACGTCGAAATATAAGAGTAATTTCTGATGCGTTAAAAAGCGAGCGAAGCGATGCCCTTTTAACAATAGAAAAGTTTTAAAAAGGCGCGTTGAAAGGAAAATACTGAAAAGTATTTTCGTGAATTAAAGGTGGTGAACTGCTGTCGGGCTTTTCACTGAAAATCAACAATAGGTGGAAAAAATGGGCCCTCCTCCTTTTTCTGTAACTTTCGAACCGGTTTTTTTAAATTATGTTGGAATATTTTTTGTAAGCGAATTTTAGAAAAGTAATAGCCGAGTGGTTGCGTGATCGGAATCGGGCCAAATACCTGAGTTCGACCAAAAGGAGGTAGTGTTTTTTTTAAAAACTTATTAACGATTTATGTCGTTGGCTTCGACGTAAAGATGGAAACTGGCGTCACCTGTCACTTTGTCCCAGAATAGGTTCTGGTGAGGTATGGTTCTTGGGGTTTAAATTGTTTGGACCTCTGACTATCTCTTTATTGCGAAATGTGTGAAGATAAATAAAAAACCTAGAATTTTCAAATACCATTACCAGTATTCTTGTTAACCACTCCAACTAAACTGCAATGCTACTGCAATAGCCTAGCCTCGAATGGCGAACCCGAACCTGCGACTTTATGTTTCGCAGTCCGCACCCTAAACCGTTAGGCTGTTGCGGCTAATTAGTATTGAAGTTTGGATCTCGACCACCAAGCGCTTGTATGGTCGATTTATATCGTAGGCATGTTCATAAAGGCGACCACGGGCTCACTATCTATTACGCTGTCCTAAAACATCTTCGGTGGAAGGTGGTTCAAAACTACTAAATTGTCTAGACCTCTGCATATCCCTGTATTGGGAATAATGTGAAGATATTTAATTCATTTAAGTTCGTAATAAATCATCAATTACGTTCCCGCCGATGGCGTTTGCTGAAAGTCTGTTTTAGTTTTCAGGGGGGTTTTCTTTTACTCTTATACTCGAGGGACTAAACTTTAGCGGTTCTTGCTCTCTCTGCTTGTGAGAGTGTACAAGATTTTAGAGTAAATGGACATAAATAAACTTGAATATCGGCTTATTACAATTTTTTTACCCTGAACTCTTTACTGAACTAAGTGTTGAAAGCACGTGCCGTGTGGTAACGTCGCAGGATTATATTTTATGTTTTCTTCTTGTGGATGTCGTAAAAGTCGGTTAAGGGAAAAGCCTTGAAAATGCAATTAGCCAGGCAGGGATGGCGGGATAAGCATTAAGGAAAAGATCTGTGATGGGCAGTAGCATGCAAGATGTAAGTACTGCGATCACCAATCCCCTGGCCAAGCGATTATGCCAAACCCTTCCTTACAGGAGACGCCTATGCCCTGACTTAACCGGCAATTATGTATGTAACTAAAGAAAGTTCGTCAATATTGATGGAAGAAATATGCAATCAAATATTAAAGCTTCTTACTTAAAGTTATCGACACAAGGTATAAACAATATGGATAATGATGCCAATTAAATAACAAATTTGAACAGTTATCATTAAATATACACTATAACCTATTTCAAACATATACATACATTGCTTTTAGTGCGTCATGTCATTACAACGGCCAGTGTAAGCCGACTACAGGACAAGGCCTCTTGGAGTACATCCTTCCATACGATAGTATTATTGCCACGCTAGGCGAGCGGATTGGCGATCGTAATAAAAGACACCTTGCATTTTAGACGCTGCTGCCCGTCGCACATCCGATTAAGTCGGTCGGGTATATTTAGATGATTATCACACGATTAATCGATAGCCTATTACATTTCAAGCAAAATTCCTTAGTCGCCTTTTACGTCACGGTTCTCACGCCGTCACCAAATAGTGAAAATAATTGTTTCGTGTGTGTGTGTGTGTTTCTTTAAATTTATGAATGTTATTTATCTATTTATCTAATGTCTAAGCTCCGCTCATATCCATGAGAAACCGGGTTGGGTCGGTAGCCATGTAAATCGACTTATATAAAAAACACGCAACTAGCACAAAACCCGGATTGAAGTACTGTTACAATAAACGCTTTAACATAGGCTGTATCATTTTTCCGCAGATATTTCCTACGTTAGCAGCGGGATCATTGGCAGCGGGCCGCTCTGTAGAGTCAGACATAATCGTTTCCAGTGAATGAATATTGTGAAATATTCCATGTTACAGTTATTAAAGTTATGTAATACTAAATGCATATGTTTTAGTCATGTGTAACATCGCAGTTTAGTTTTAAATTGTGAAGAAATTTTTTGGGACAACGTGACAGGTTCTGAGCTTGTCGCCGTCTTTTTTCGTCTTTTGATCAAGCTAACCGTATAAATTCTCCTGGTAGTCGAACTCGGGTCTCTTGACTCGAATTCCGATCACTCAAACATTCGGGTATGGTTGTATTATAGGTTAAGGAGCTAAAACAGTGTTAGTACTGATTGTGTTAGCTCTTCCTTCAAAGTTCAGGATGCATTCCTTTGGTACGCGCTTCCTTTTGATATCATTGATTTAAAATTTCGATTGATACATATCTCAACACGTTTGCAGAATTGGCACGAGGGACGTCCCAGTGCGGTAAATTTAAAATGAAAGTTCAAAATCAGCGCGTGTTGTAAAATAAAAGTTTTGATCTATATTTTAAAATTCTCCAAAGAATTACATATCAATGTATCTTGCTTTTTATTCTAAATATAAAAATGAATAGAAGAAAACAATAAGAACAACAGAAGAGTGGGTGATCGGAATCCGATCTAGGAGTATCGAGGTCGACACTCTGTTGGTAGCCCGTACACTCTGCCACTAAGACAGCGGTAAACCACCTATCATGCTATCCCAAACTCCGGTGAAATGGGTGTTAAAAGAACTTAATTGTCAACTATACCTCTGTCTATCTTAGTATTGGGAAATTAAAAGGAGAAGAAAACGTACGTTCTTAACTTTAGTTTGGTAATTTTCGTGATGATTATCCCGCTGACTGGCCAATATGCATTCATGGTAGCCAGTTGCAATTTGAAAGCTTGTTCGTTAGTCGCCTCTCACAAAACCCACGGGAAGAAAGAGGGTGGAATAAAGTTTGGGCGAAATCAAACAAGTCCATTTTGCACATTTTTGTGCAAATGCGCGAAGGAAAAGACCTCGAATAAAACTCCTCAGTAATATTCAGCATCACTGATAAATAGATATATTTATTGCTGGTAATGAATTTGTGAACATAGACGTGTCCTGTGTACTTCACGCGCCTCTATTATCCGATAGTATGATTAATGTTCCCGACCGGTTTGGAACATTTAACGACTTAATTACTATACATAGTTATGCAAACTAAGTTGTAGTGTTCGAATCAAAATTGTTTACTTATGAAGCGCTAAATAATCTTACGCACTCTCGTTCTATAGTTCTAAACAATGCTAATAAATAATAATTAGTGTAATGAGTCTGTAATTAATATTATGTATGAATAATTATGTAATTTTTATGTGTTCATTATATTAGTGTCCATATATATGCCTCCATATATTACTTATTTGAGATATTTATGCAGTTTATGTTTGTATAGCTGTATGTTTTTAGCAATTTGTATTTATATTTACACACACACACACACACACATACATATATATATATATATATATATATATATATATATATATATATATATATATATATATATATATATATATATATATATATGTGTGTGTGTGTGTGTGTGTGTATGTATATGTATACATCTAAGTTTTGTAGACCTGTATGTTTTAGCAATTTGTATTTATATTTACACACACACACACACACACACACACACACACACACACACACACACACATATATATATATATATATATATATATATATATATATATATATATATATATATATATATATATATATATATATATATATATATATATATATATATATGTGTGTGTGTGTGTGTGTGTGTGTATGTATATGTATACATCTAAGTTTTAGGCAGTAGAAAATTGCGCCTATCCATATATCTGAAATGATTATTCCTTTTACAGACGATTTGTCAGGAAGAAATCGCTTTTAAGCGATATGACTACCAATTGTACTTCGTAAGCATTTCCGAAATTGTAATAGAAGAAACTTAACCACAAAAAATATGTTAACGCCATTCCCAATGCCGAGGTAGACAGAGCTCTAGACTATTAAGTACTGTCGCCTCACCTTTCACTGAAGACATTTTTTGTAACAACGGGACAGGTGGTAAGCCTGTTACCGTTTTAATGTCCAAGCCGACGGTATAAACGGTATATAAATTTTTGAAAAAACCTATTGGGCACGGATCTGCTATCCGGTCTCTTGACTCGAATTCCGATCACACAACCACTCGGCTATCGTAGCTTATTTTGTATTATACGTTAATTATATTATATATCGCGTTACTTACTTAAGGGCCCTAATTGCCACGCTTGGCAAGCGGATTGGCGATCGCTGTACAAGCTAGACAATTTGCGCCACGAACATTGATGCCTCTCACCGGTCTTAACTTAATATATTCAGATACTCAATTATGGGTATATGAATATTGTTCCGAGCGGTATTCGAACCCGCTACTCTAGTCTTAAAAGGCTGGCTCTCTACCAACTAGGCCATCAGGTTGTTCATTTCATTGATCAATTAATTTCTTCTATAAATTTATATTTTATGCAGTATCTTATGAACAACCGCTGAAACCTTTCAAGAATCTCTATGCGAGCTCTTTTTATACGGCTACAAAGTTGATCCGACTATTTCTCAAGAGTAACCTTTAAATTATACAATTTGCTGTACTTACTAGGGCTTCCCAAAGTTATAAGTGCGTCATAACATTTGATTTAAGCGGTACCCTCTTTGTTTATATTTTATATTTCAATTCTTTATACTGTTTACTTGCAGTTTTTATTTAAGTTAACTATTAGTAGCTTATTGTTTCCATGTGGTTTGTCACAAGAGTATACAAGAATATACAAGAGTACACTACGCCCTTTCTTCACGTGGATGTCGTAAGACCCGATTAATGGAAAAGCCTTGAAAATGAAATTGGCTGCCGACAGATAGCGGGTTGATCATCTTGAAAAATACTAAATAAATAAATGTCGTAGACAGAGGTCTATTCTAGACAATTAAGTCCCTTCGACCCACCTTCCACCGAAGATATTTTTGGGATTACGTGACAAGTGGTAGGCCCGTCGCCGTCTTTATGTCCAAGCCAACGAAATAATTCGTACATAAGCTTTTGAAAAACCCATTGGTACGAGCTTGCCACTTGGGGATCGAACTCGAGTCTCTTGACCCGAAATTCCGACCAACCACGCAGATATCGTATATCTCCAATCCACTTGCCAAGCATGTCAATTATGGCCAACAATCCCGTGCGGGTCTGGCTTATGCTCTGTAAAGGGCTAACACAAGGTATTATGATGCTGATAATCTTATTATCAAGCTTTTATAAAACAGAATCGCATAATTCATGACTATATTTGTTTCTTTCAATTTACCATGGAAATAACAGTGACCATATTTTTAATACTCTTGTTTGAGAAAGAACATAAGCAGTAAGAGAATCGATGAAATACGAGATATATTTTCTTTATACATTAATCCTAATTTTGCTTCTTGGCTAAAAAGTTTTATTGATATGATATTAAAAGAGAGAGAGATTGATATGTTTCAAAGAAAAAAATAATACAGAAACATGTATTTTTAATTTCATCCATTTATAAATTTCTTTAAAACCGAAACATAAAGACTAGACTGTGAAAAAGATATACAAATGTCTAAATACAGAAGGAATACAACTAAATAAAAAAAAAACATTTTATGAAGAAACTGAAACAATAATATCGGTAAAGTAATGGTTAAACAAACAAAAGATATTCCCATTTGGATCCCTATAAAACGTAGCCGGTATTAGCGCCCTTTGCTTGTGTATCAAAGGGTTACACGTTGTGTTAGCTAACTGCGACCTAATTCCTGACGAGTCGTATCCAACCAGCGGGCGTTTCGTGACCCAGAATCACAAGGCCGCTTGGCCCGTGGCGCCATCGCGTCTGTCCCGCTCTCTTCCGACGCCTGCACTGCTGTATCACTTCCGAAACTCGGAGGGGTGAGTGCCAAAACCCAACCCGCCCTCGCAGGCGCCATGCCGTCTCTGTCTTAGCTAATCTATAGTGATGTGGAGATATTTCATACGTTATCGATTAAAAGTGGAGGTAATAAATTAAATTTGATAATTGAAACAGTGTTTTAATAACTTAGGAGAATAATTATCAAAATCAAAATCAAATTATTTGTTCACCGACACAAGAATTTACTTTTGTTTATCGATAGTAATTTTTTAATCTACCGCCGTTTCGTAATGTGGTTCCTCTAACGGAGAAGAAACAGGCGAAAAAAAACTCCGTAGGTATCCAATTTTTAAACTATAGTATATTATACAAATGTGATGTGATATTTTCTAGAAATAGCTTAGGAGCCATCACTTTAATTCCCAGCGGTTACTGTCATTAATGTTCATTTATATTATAATAACACTTCTTATAAAGTTTTTCTTCTATTTATTAAACCTGTTAATAGGCTTTGCACAGAATTATGATTACGACCTTACGATGTCTTAGTGGTGCCTAGGAATGAATAATGAAGCCAAGGTGTTTGTCTTCATACCAATGTTTGGATGTTTGGATTAATGTTTTAACTCGAGTAATCGATGTTTTTTTATATTTGTATAGATATTATACTGGTTGCTTGAACACTAAGAAGGTTAAAAACTGAAAAATTAATGGATATAAGTATCAAGAATTTTGTCTACCCCACTTCTGGAAAAATGCATAAGAATTTTTCTCAATAAATGTAATATTAGACAGAACAATGCCGGTAAGGGAGAACAGATGAGAACAGAACACCAAAGGTTTTCGTAATTTCGCCAGCTTTTATGTCCCGGGTACGATTACCGTACGGGTCGATATGGTAATTTTTTTAAGTCTATAAGAAAGAGAAATACTGGTTGTATTACCATTACAAAGGTTATGGTTCAAATAATCAAAGATTTCCGTGGATATAAATATTTGGTGGATATTCACAATAATAATAAAGATGGTTGAGGAAAATATGTCGGTTTATTATGTAGTTCAAAATGTAACAACACTAGCTCAAAGCTCTAAGCTACGAGCATGCTCTGACTTAAGACACTAGCACTCTGCGGTAGACACATTCTGGGTTACGATGCCGTTCTATTAATTCGACGGTAGGGTGTTGAGGTTTACGAGATATTTTCCCAGCGTGAGATGAGATTTATAGGTAAGTTAAATCTTATTTACGTTTATGCTCGCTATTAGTTACGATCAAGTATTAATCGAAATATCATACAAATTACAGACCCGATATTTCGTTAGTCATAAAATAAATAAAATAAATAAATAAGTATCTTCACGCAATAACCAATACGGGGGTAGACGGAGGTCTAGTCTAGACAATTAAGTCCCTTTGACCCATCTTCCACAGAAGATATCTTCGGGACAATGTGACTGGTGGTGAGCCCATCGCCATCTGTATGTTTAAGCCCACGATATAATTCGTACGTAAGTTTTTTGATAAAGCCCTTGGAACGAGCCTGCCACCTGAGGATAGAACCCGGGTCTCTCTGTTCGAAATTCCGATCACCCAACCACTCGGCTATAGTGACTGTCATGGGTCAGTCATTGGTCATGAAATAAATAAATATTCCAGGGTGGTATAGGTTTTGGAATATGCCAGTCCCTTTCTTTTCGTGGGCATCGTAAGAGGGTACTAAGAGAAAAGCCTTAAGCCATAACAAGGTCAATGGCTGAACACAGATGACGGGATAACTATCTTGAAAAAACAAGAGACTAAAATACGCAGACGGGTGACGGGCAGCAGCGTCAATTGTGCAAGATGTTTGGTACTGCGATCGCCAAACCGCTAAACGAGCGTAGCGTTTACGACAAACACTTCCTCAGGAGAGACTTATGCCTAGTTTTCGACTGTTGCCGGACGTTAAGAGGATTATCATGATGAAATATCTGAAGCGATCGAAATATATAGTAGTAATCTCGACCGATTTTGACCACAGCGACTTGGAACTATTGCAAGCGTCGTTCGTGTGCTCGCAGGTGACTGGCGTTACCGATTTTTGCGCTGAACGTGCGAGCACATTGTGCAACCACCAAGTCAGCACCCAGTACACAGCACACAGGTGATTGCTGCAGGTGATTGAGCCTTGAGCATCTTTGGCATCGAGCTCTTTCACGTACTCCTCATACTCTAATACCACTTAGGTATTAGAGTATGAGGAAGTACGTGTGAAAGAGCTCACGGCCCGCATCCGCAGTGGTCGGTCAAGCGATCAAAAGTATTGTCATGAAATCGGTATAATAGAATCTTTAGATGTTTCGCTATAATTTAGTAAATAAACGATATTAAGATTGACGACAACGATGTGACTAATTATGTCATTGAGAAATAAGTAATAATAAATATCTTCACGCCCTTCCCAATACAGGGGCAGGCAGAGATCTAGACAATTAAGTCCTTTCTACCCCCTTTCCACTGAAGATATTTTAGGGACAACGTGACAGGTGGTGGCCTCGTCACCATCTTTATGGCCAACGATATAAATCGTACATAAGTTTTAGAAAAAAACCATAAGTACGAATCTACTACATACTACTACTACATATACTACTATAAAACGATTTTTATTACTATTTCTCCGGTAATGTTTTATAACTGTCTAAAATTCAAATAGTTTACACTTATATTACATGCCGAAGTATCTTCTTTTATTGTTATATTTAATTAAAATTGAATCAATATATTAAACTGTAATCAATTTTGATAATAATTAATATTGGTTTTACAGAGTTCCCTGTAACATAAATGCAGTGGAGCCATCTGTTAGCGAGTAGGAAACCAAAGATGAAATTAGCTTAGCCTTGACGCTAACACAGCTAAATGTAGCAAAACGTAATGAAAATAATTAAATTCAACAAAAATTTCATTCATATAGAATAAGTAGTAAGATAATCCATTAGCCAATAAGATCGATTGGTTCATAGAAGATATATTCTTTCTTCGTTTTTTAAGCAATTAATATACTGTAAAAAAACAGTTTAACAGCCAAGCAATACAATAAATATAAATCAATTATTGTAAGTGCTACATACACTAGTAGAAATGAATAGGAAAATAATGAATTGGAATTACGGAGGGCGTAGCGTTATCGCTACGAAAATGTCTACGTGGCTACGATAAACACGCTTGATTATGCTGTGCGCTTACAATTTATAATAATAACCGTTTTACTATATATTTATGAACACATGAAGAAATTTTCATGTTCATGTGAGTTATTTAAAAGCTTCAGGTGACATAAAAAAGTTATGATAAAGAGAGTCTTTTTATTCATTATTGTCTATTTAAATTTAAGTCCTTTGTCACATGCACAAGTTAATGAAGAGCTTTCGAACCACTTTCATTAACCCATTTCAGGTGTTATATTTTGTTACTAATAAATATAGGTATAATATTTACACAGAAATACGTTCACTTCTCATTCTTTCTTTGTTTATACATTACTTTTTTTATAGAAAAGGGAGGCAAACGCCTCCATGAATACCGCCGCCCATGAACACCTGCAATACCAGAGGCATAGCAGATGCGTTGTCGCCCTTAGAGTGCCCCCCAGAATTGTGTGGGCCTCCGGTTACCTGCACTCACCAGACGAAACGCAGAAGTTTGTTAGACTTCTACTTCACGCCGGTATTCTGTGAGCTCGTGGTACTTCCCCGGTGGTACTTACACATAACTATTAACTGAATATAATATAAAGCGATTTCGAACAAATATATCCAAATCTTGATAGGTTAACCAATACAACAAATATCTTTTTCTAGAAGGCACAATACCCGAGTGGTTGCGCGATCGCAATTCGAGTCAAGAAATCCGAGTTCTTTTCCCTGGTGGCCGGCTCGTACTAATGGGTTTTTCAAAAAAAATCTTTCGTTCAATTTATATCGTTGGCTTGGACAAAAACGGCGACGAACTCACCACCTGTCATGTTGTCCCGAAAAATGTCTTCGGTGCAATGGTTTAGACTAGACCTCTGGCTACCTCTGTATTGGGAATGGCGTGAAGATACTTGTTTTTCTTTCTTTAGAACCAAAATTATTTCCAGCCATTAGAAATTTCGACCACCATATCCGTGTTCGGCATGCAATCAAAATGCCGCCCAACAATTTACTACGTGGATAATTAACCCTTACTAAATGCTATATTTTACATTCCGAGTCGGTAATTTTCACACTTCCAAGTATTTTAAATCGCAAATAATCAGTACGGGTGTGCTTGTGTTCTAATTTTATAAATAACCAGAGGTGTATTTTAATTGATACGATAGCCTAGTTGTTAGTGACATGGCCTTCGCAGCTATGGGTTGCAGGGTTTTTTTCTTTAATTTATTTAAGATACAAAAAACATTACAAAAATTTGTAATATCCTCACAAAAAAGCCTCGCGGGGCTTGTATTAGTGACGGCTGGTCGTTCATATAGAGTTTTTCCAGTTTTTTTTTAAACATATTTTTATTTCCAAGCATGTACAATGATTGTATATCAGGTAGATAGTAAGGCGTGAGATAAATAGAATTTCGGACTGGAATCTGAAAAGGTTCAGATTTCGCTATGGGCAAATATTTCTGTGAGACATACGAATGTTTGTAATCGAATCATAGATATTTATGTATATTTCGAAACATGATGATAGGTATATGTGAACGTTTATCTACATAAATATATATGTATTTAATTACATTGTACCTTTGTCTTGAACACTAAAACAGCGACAGGCTCACTGCCTGTCACGTTGTGCCAAAATATGCATCAGTGAAAGGTGTGTCAAAAGGACTTAATTGTCTGAAGTTTTTCTTTATTATTTTATTTCTTTTAATTGATGCAGGGGTATTTTTGACCCTAACTTCTACAAGCTATTTACTCTAATGGTCTTCGAAAGTTAGTGACGGCCTACCTCGAGAACTTTTAATGATAATTTTCACGCTATATATTTTCTTCACCATTCAGTCACCATCCAGTTCAGTTTAGTATTCATCCATTTACTTATCGTGCCTAAACCATCGGAGCGCGCCTTCATCAATCTTAGTGAAAAAACCGTCTTTCAAGCCTATCATATTGCGAATCTCTTTATTTCGTTTTCGCTCGGCTAAGGTAATGCTGCACATTTTACAACGTGATCACATGTCTTCTGCATTCAACCTGCTTTGTTTGCAGGTTTTGTCATGTGTATTATTATGTATCGCAAAGCATGCACATTTTATTACACCTTGCATTTTGACAAACGCAGTCAGGGCACAAAAAAGTATATATCTGGTACTACGCTCGCCAATCCGCTTGGCAAACAGCGTTGACAGGAAATCCTTCTTAAGGAAAAGACCTATGTGCTGCAGTTGATCATCCTGGCCTTTAATAAGTAAATATGATATATTTTTTGAATTAAGTTGCTTTTGTGATATTAATGGACTGTGTTAATCAATGAGCCTTTTACGATTTAATGAAAATGACACTAATTGAATAATAGCACATTGAATAATTCCTTCTTCTACCTTTTAATAGACAAACAAACATATAATTAACATGCTGTAAGCCTTCAGAAATATAAAAAAGGGGTCACTTCTTAAAAGAGTTACATAATTTTAATGCACATTAATGTCGCTATCCGAAAGTGAATTTTTTTTATAGCCTTGTTAACCCTTATACACTTAAGTTATGCTTTTACACTTCATCCAATTTTAAATGATAACGAAAATGGTGAATTTGACACTTCAAAAAACTCTATGAAATTCCCCGTATTTGTTTAGTATTAACTGATTCAACGATTTTTTACTGTCGACGAAATTTAAAAAAAAAATAAAGTTACGAGTATCCGCCAAGTATAAGGTATTTGTAATTATTTTGAAAACAGCTATTTGTAATTATTTTGATATATTCAGAAAGAGTATTTTTACGGACTCACCACCAGTCACGTTGTCCCGAAAATATCTTCGGTGGAAGGTGGGTCGAAGGGACTTAATTGTCTAGACTAGACCTCTGTCTACCCCTGTATTGGAAATTGCGTGAAGATATTTATTTATTTTATATTTTTACCATATAAGCTTCTATAAAATTGTGTCAAAAAGGACTTCATCGTCTAGAACTCTGTCTATTCTAGTAAGAGAATTAAAAAGTTGTTTGAAGACCCGCGTTCGTTTCCTAGCAGGGAGGAAAGAGAAAAAAAGAGCCTATACCTTTCACAAATGCCGGCAGCGCATTTGCTAATCCTCTGGTATTAAGGTGTTCATGGGCGGTACTCACTTACCATCACATGAGCCACCTGCACGATTGCCCCCTATTCTATAATTGGACACTAACCACCTAAAGGCGGCGACAGGGTAACCTGCCACGTGCTCCTAAATGAGGTCTGATGAAGCGTGGCTCGGAAAAACTAAACTACTCCAGTACCAGTAGACCTCTACTTACTCCAGTACTGGGAATGAGTAAATATGTTATTATACAACATATTTTTATTACAACGTTATATTAAGTTATAATTAGACGTACATATTGCCTACACTTACAAGTAAAGCCTATTAAGAATACTAATTAATTTTCTATTAATTTTATTAGACTCAAAATCTAATGCTTTCAAAGAAATTTTCTTACCCTTGAGGTGTTTCCCTTTATAATCGTTGTTCGGATATAGCCAACATTAAATCTAATTACATATTTAAGAATTATAATTGTTTAGTATTTTTATAATATGTTTACATAATTTTTTCGTTTACAAGAAAATATGATTATAAAATAAGTATAATATAATAAAATATACTTTTTAAATATCTTTTGCAATTCCATCAACCTCCAATTGCGTAAAAGCGCCATCTATGAGAATGAGGTAGATAACTAAACACAGTGACATCTACTGAGGGGAGAAAGAACATAAAATTATTATATTTATAATTATATTCAAATAATTATAAAAAACTTATGATATAAATATTAGGATATTTACATTTTGTGCATTAATTTATTTTAAATAAATCAAGATTGACAAGATTTATATTTGCCTTATTTGTTAGAGAAACGACAACAGTAAGCACGCGTTCTCGTTTAAGTTTTGCTATTCGCCACTAGATGGCACTAAATAATATATTATTTTGTTTCAACGGTATATCAAATATTCTTATCACACATCTGTTAGAAACACACTGCTATACAATAAAATACAATATATAACAATAAAAACACTATTACAATAAAAACATTTCCAAAGGAACCTACTACGTTTATAGTTTCGATTAAAATTAGAAAAAAATACTTTAAAATAGTGAAAAATACATTAAAAAAAGTACATAACGTGGCGGAGTTTTTAAAAAAAGATAATTTATTTTATCTAATAAAAAAAAACGTCACGATAGCCGAGTTGTTGGGTGGTCGGAATTTCGAGTCGAGAGGCCCGAGTTCGATCCCCAGGTGGCAGTACCAATGAGTTTTTCACAAAAACTTATGTACGAATTTCATCGTTGGCTTGGACATAAAGGCGGCGACGGGCTCACCACCTGTCACATTGTCCCGAAAAATATCTTCGGTGGAAGGTGGGTCAAAGGGACTTAATTGTCTAGATTTGACCTCTGTCTACCCCTGTATTGGGAATTGCGTGAAGATATTTTTTTTAATAACAAAAAACCCTGCTTGGCTTTTTTTTGGCATAATTAAATAAACTCAATTTGTTTCTGTGTCATTTTATTAATTTTAATAATCCCTACGTAATGAGCTTAATTTCTGTTCAAATTATTCGAACGGCAAATTATAAAATGAAAATTTTAAATTTCAGCTTTTCATTTTAAAATACAGTTTATTTTAAAATTTTGCGACAGTGTGCAGTCAAACACGAAATGGCCAGAAGCGACAGCTTGTGTACAATTACATTAGCAGAGCGAGCGGTTGCGGTCTGCGGCCCGTCAGGAGATTTTATCTGAAATATCAGTCGAGTGATATTGCAATGTTAATTTACAAAGTCGTTCTTTCCCATTGTGAAAAGAGACATCTTTTGTTTAGAAATAGAATTCTAAACATGTTTTTTAAAGATTTTCCATAATTTAAAGAGCCGTTTTTACATTAAAATACTGCTCATCGATTTGGACAATATTTTGTATTTAGATCTTATTTTACGTTTCAAGAGGATACCAATCTATCATGATAGGTCTGGTCTAACTTTTCAATCTTGAAGACTTAATGACCAGAGGACCACGGATTTAATAATATACACAGTCAGGTCATAAGTATTGTCACACAGTAAAAACTTTTCTTTTAGAATGCTGGACACAAAAAAGTTTATTGATTCGAATTTCGAATTGTTCATGAAAATAAAACTGTAAATTTTTTAGAATTTTACTAATTTTTAAATATGGAGTGGATGCTTAAAGAAGACCGCGTTGCAGTTATTGCGTTGCATCGTTGCGGTTACGCGCCAATTCAAATTTTTGACATACTGTAAAACTTGAATATAACCAAAAGATTCGTTTATCGTACCATCAAACGATACAATGAAGACTATAGTGTAGATGACAGGTTAAGAAGTGGTCGCCCTCGGTCTGTTTGGACTCCAGCCGAGATAAAAGCTGTGAAGGCACGAATTCAAAGAAATCGCAAACGTAAGCAGAAAATGTTGGCCCTTCAGATGGGGTTAAGCAGAACCACGGTGAAAAGGGTGATAAATGAAGACTTAGGGCTTCGGTCATATCGAAGAAAAACAGGACATCGTTTGAATACTCGTTTACTCAAGACATCCTTGATTAAGGCAGCCACCAATATTGACATGGACCTTGTTCGTGCTGCGATAGACGACGGGCCGCACAGATTGAAGATCTATATTCAAAATCACGGAGGTCATTTTGAATAAACTTTAGTGTCATAAGAATCTATGTTTTGTTAAGTTCATTTTAGTATATAAATGGTTTCATAATGAATAAACTTGTTACAATTATTTTATATTAAACATGTGACAGAATTTATGACCTGACTACATAGGTATATGTTTGAGGGGATGAAACAAAGAATTGAATATAAGAAGAGAAAATTCGCTCACATACAAAGAATATACAACACTCCATAGAGTAAGTGATTAGTTTATGGGATCGGTTTATATGCTTCTTACTCATACAACAGAATCCTAGAATGTGCAAGTTAGTTTTATGACAGTAACTATTCTCAATGCATTGTTTTTTTATAGTATCACGTATTTGTCCCAATACTGGGAAAGTCAGAAGTCAGGAAAAAGAGGTAAATTAAAACGATTTGTTTCGTTATCTTGGAAACTATTATGGCGACTGACTTGCCACTGTTCGGATTTTAGTAATTTTATGTGAATTCCTACCTTTCCGCCTGAACCTTCGCCCTCGTAGGCAGACTACTATAAATGTCAAGCCTAATTACGAACTCTCGTATGTGGAACTTTTAAAATAAATGAAAAATTTATGTTGGAGTGGTTTTGCGTAAAACTCTTTCTTAGTAAAAAAATATCTTCACGCCATTCCCAAAACAGGGGTAGATAGAGGTTTAGACAAAGAAGTTCTTTCGACCACCCCTCCACCGAAGACATTTTATGGGACGACATTAAAGGTGGTCGCCCGTTGCCGTCTTTATTTTCTAGCCAACGATATTTAGGCATTTTACCTATCTTGATATTTGGTTTTTGAAAAAAGCTACATAGGTACGAGCCTACCACCCGGAGATCGTATCGTCTCATGTCCCGAATCCCGACCATCCAATCACATGGCTATCGTGACTTTTTATACCTCAGTGAGCGTCTGAATCGCGAAATGAGTAACTGTTCTAAATTTCAAGTCAATCGTGAGTGTATTTAGAATATATACTTACAGACGACACGACAGCCGAGTTGTTGGGTGGTCGGAATTTCGAGTCGAGAGCCCCGAGTTCAATCCCGAGGTGGCAAGCTCTTACCAACGGTTTCTTCAAAAACCTATGTACGAATTATGTCGTTGGCTTCGACATAAAGACGGCGACGGGCTCACTACCTGTCACGTTGTCCCGAAAATATCTTTGGTGGAAGGTGGGTAGAAGGGACTTAATTGTCTAGACTAGACCTCTGTCTACCCCTGTATTGGGAATTGCGGGAAGATATTTGTTTATTTTATTTTATTTATACTTATAGATGGTATAATGCCTTCGAAGCTAAGGGTTGCGGGCAAGGGTATGGGCAAACATTTGTGTGATGTATATGAATGTTTGTACTCAAACCTTAAAATATTGTATATATAAGCATTTTGAGTCGTAAGTTACATTTGTACGGCGGCAGGCTCACCATCTGTCACGTTGTCAGAAATAAGGTTCGGTAAAAAGTAGGGCGACAGGAATTTTCTTTAGACCTGTGCTTACCCCATTGTCGGAAATTGCGTGAAATCAAAGAGACCTGCCGATTTATTTAATTGATGTTACTAATTGTCTGGGAGACTTAACACATGTACAATGTTAATTATCACGCAACAAATTTTAATTGTTGATCGCTCGTAAATGTAATTACTTTTGCCTGTAATTCGGTAGTAATTATGATGTCTCGATGTTCGTTTTGAAGACACTTCGAATCGAATTAGAACACTAGAAATATCTGTCATTAGTAATAATAATGGAAGAGTTTAATTACTTTTGCTCGAAATTCGACACCGAATTATTGTCATGATGTATCGCTACTCGTTTACAGGCATTTTAAATCAAATTAAAAGTATATTAGAAATGTCATTAGTGATCTAATGGAAGTTTATACCTTTTGATGAAATGTAGACAAATGTTTTAAATAGAAAATATGCTTTCGCTGTCTTAATACATTGAACAATTAGAATTTTTGGTTTTTATTCAGTTGTTTTTCATCAGTTTCCAAGCGTGACTTTGCTAGGCAACCTTTAAAAGTAGAACCAAATTGAAGTTACTCCATGATGGAATAGAAACGACAGTAGGTAAGAATTTATCAGCCTCTTCCTGATGGGTGTAGTAAAAGGGGACTATGACTTTAGAATAGCAATGGCTAATGACAGATGGCGCGAGTTTCAAAAATACGTGGATGAGCCTAATTACCACTTCAGAAGCAGCTGTTAATGACTGGAATGATCATGTTATACATTGCTATTGATCTTGGTAACATATATCTATGTAACCATATTATACCGCTCGTTTCTACATTAAGGCGATGCCCGCCACCTGTCACGTTGTCCCGAGTAAGATACGCTTAAAGGTGAGTCGAAGGACTGAGTTGATTAGATCTTAATCTATCCCTGGATTGGAAAATTGCACGAAGGTAAAAATACTTTTCTTCTTAATTTTTTCGCTTGAGCGCACAGGCGAACGAACGAGCGAGTCGCAATGCGCCAGCTGGAATTGCCAATTATCTTCTGACAGTAAAGAAGCAATGGCATCTTCGTTATACTAAGATGGAAGTGGAAATAACCTCAGTATCTTAGCGCGCAATTACTAGATAAGGTGATTAGTACTTGATAAATATATACATAGATAGGGACATTATCTTATACTTAGTAGACTCAGGAGTTACTTTGCGAAAATTCATTGTGAAGATGTTATTACACAATTACAATGCACACCTGGCAGTTATGTGTACGCCAGCTGGCGACAACATGAAAAGCGATGTGAATGGCACTCGTCTACTGAGGTCGTTAATCCATAACAATCCAAGATTAGACAGAGATCTAGACAATGAAGTCTTATCGAGACACCCTCCTCCCGAGCAAATTTACGAGAGCGTGACAGATTGTGAGTCTGTCGTCATCTTAGAGTCAAAGCCACCGATGTAAATCGTACATTAGTTTAAAACATAGTAAATTAGTACAACCGAGCATTACTTCTGCAGAATGAAGTAGAATCTTCTTCTAATCCGAACCCTACCACGTAATCTGATCTTTGTACGTATGAAATTTTCTATATTTTATTTCTAAAAATAAATAAATATCTTTACGCAATTCCCATTACAGGGGTAGACAGAGGTCTAGTCTAGAAAGTGAAGTCCCTTCGACCCACCTTCCTACGAAGATATTTTCGGGACAACGTGAAAGGTGGTGAGCCCGTCGCCGTCCCATTATCCAAGCCAACGATTTAATTTGTACATAAGTTTTTGAAAATCCAATGGTACGAGCCTGCCACCTGGGGATCGAACTCGGGTCTTTCGACTAAAAATTCTGACGGCTATCGTGACTTTTTTCTAGTACTAACTGTTAAATGATAATACATCTTAATTATATAAAATACGAAATATAATCATTTGGCCTCACAAGTAAGACACAATGTAATATATTAAATTCGTAATGATTTATTGTCATCGTACCAGAGATGCATTCTACAATTTTGAAATTTCATAAGCGATTTATCATTCCGGTTGAAATGAATAGAACAATGCATGTTACATATTCTCGTAACGTCAAATCCATTGTCCAGTGTTCGTGCCACAAGTATAATAAGATTTTAAAATACTCCTTTCAAGTTTCGGGCAGAAAAGCCAGACACTCTCATTCTTATTTATTTATTTCAGGCTTATCCGTTCTTAAGATTTTTCCTTTATATTTTTAAGTCCATTGTTAAAAATAATATATAGATTTTCGAGACATTTGTGTACTCTTTAAGTTGCTTAAAAAGAGGATAAGCGTATTTCTTTTATATCTGTCCACCCGCCAGTGCTAGCTCATTTTTTAAATCTTATCTTAAATATAGTATAAATTTTAATCAAAAACGTTAGTGACAAAAAATATGACTTAAAAAAACACACCGTGGTATGTTTTGTAAAAATGTAATGTTTCAGATTCTACAGAATGAACTGCACTCCTGCACAACTCAGTGCTCGAGTGCAGTTCACATCGGTTTTCAAATTGTCGACAGCATCGAGGTTCCGGGATAAATATTTCTGTAAGATTTATATTCAGCCTGTGCGTATGTCGCGATAGTATACGACGTTGAGCATTCTACCACCATCGGTGCTACCGAATCAAATCTTACCGTTGTTGAATGCGGCAATTAATTGATTGATTGATGGGACCAACACTAGACTTACACCAATAGATGGCAATTTTATAATATTTTGGATAAATAAAGGTAACTTATCATATACATAATCGTATTTCAGATAACACACCAGTAAATTAATTTGGAATATAATACACTATTGGTTAATACACTGTGTGTTTACGGCAATAGTGAGTTAACATTAGCATGGGCTACCGAGAAATGGCGAGACCATCATTTCTATACATACCAGATCAAAATCCAGAGTACCGGTGATTTTTATGACTCGCCGAGAATGGCGCTTATGACAAATCCTCGGGAGAGGCTTATGCCCTGCAGTGAACTTATACTGGCCATATTGTGTAAAAATAATATTATACCTAAATCGATCAAATTGTTTTAAAAACACTCATGGATACATTTATAGATACACATTATACGAGATACAAGATTAGAAAGTTTAAAATAATATATATCTACATATACTTACTTTAATATAAATATGTCATTATATACAGAACAAATATCATATTTGTCTAGACAAGTTTGAATGTTTTCATTTTACATTACGAATATGAAAGTCAATTTATAACTATTAGTTTTTAAAAAAGAGACTAATTTGTCTCCTTCTATACTAAGACGAGATCTATTTAAATTCGTCCGCAACGCTTTGAAGTTTTGAAATTAAAGTATCTAGTAACTATCAACTTTTGCAGCCACAAGAAGATTTTAAAATAAAATATAATAGAAA
This sequence comes from Sericinus montela, assembly GCA_029286605.1. Lineage (NCBI taxonomy): Eukaryota > Metazoa > Arthropoda > Insecta > Lepidoptera > Papilionidae > Sericinus > Sericinus montela. The sequence continues at coordinate 5,093,440 of JAGSMR010000009.1, forward strand.
TGAGAATTAGTTTTAAAAGTATTTTAATTAATATTCTTTGTGAAAGTTTTCGAACAATATTTTTAATAAAAAAAACATTGCTGTTCAAAACCAGAATAAGGTCTCAAAAATACGCGTAAGTAACCGGGAATTTTAGAGTCGGAGCTATAGCAACGCTATAGTAGTGACTATGGTGTTGATATACTGCATGTCTATAAACATATACCCTGCCTATTATCGGAACCATTGGTGTTTTAAAGTCTTGTTTTAAGGGGCAGTATTAGTACTATGATACAGAAGGAGTCAAGCCAAACCAAATCCGAGAAGAACGATATTCAAAATCACTCCTTGCAGAAGGAGTGACATTTCGAAGGTTACGATAGCCAAGTAGTTTGGTGATCAGAATTCAAGGGACCTGAGTTCGGTTCCCAAGGCTCGAAACAATGAGCTTTTCTCAAAAATATATGTACGATTTATATCGTTGGGACTTTGTCCCAAAAATGTCTTGGGTCGGAATGACTTAATTGTTTAGACCTCTGCCTACCCCTGTACTATGAATGGTATGAAGGTACCCATTGCTGAATTTTTTAACAATGCTTAATTGTGCATCATTGTCATGTTATAAGGAATTATATATTTCTCAAGTATTGCAATGTTTCATGCTTTAAAAAGTACTCGAAATATGTTTAACGGAAGAACAACAGATTTTTTCAATCCTACCGGCGATGATACTTGTACACGCCGTGACAGGCAGCCCTAGGGAAATTTTCCCCTTCGACCGTTGAGATCCGAGATTAAACGAATGTAAGTAGAAATAAATACTGTTTTAAGTCCTATTATATTTATTACCGCCAGTCTGTTTTATTCATAAATGTACGTATACAAACTAGAGAAGGGTCTTCTAGCGTAATCTCTGATATGACTCATAAAATATAACGTTTCACTTGTTTCAAAGTTATGATACTTGAAGAGTTTTAGTAAAGTTTCGCAAGGATTACTTTTATGATTTTAGTTTTATTAAGAAGTCGTTTATTTGAAAGTGATGATAGTCGAATGGTTAGGTGTTTATTAGAATCAAGAAAAATCTACGTAGTTAATCTAACTTACGAAGTTTTCTGCTCTCATAGGCTTTCAAGTCTTTACTATAAACTTGTCTAGTATAAAGAAGCTTAATGGATTTGCTTTAGTGAGATCACTCAATTTACGTTAAACTACGTAGAAAAGATTTCCATGCATTAGAATAAAAAGCTTTCACTCTACACAAATTAGTAACTTATTTACTTACTTGCATTAAAGAAAAATTACCTTTGTATATAAAGTATTGCTTCTGTAAGATCACTAACAAGAATCCAATTTACGTTAAACTGCGTAAAAGATATTTCTTTTCTATATGATTTTCTAAAAGCTTTTACTCCATTAAAATTAAGTAAATTTATTCATTTATACATAGAACAACATTACATCCATTACTCTGATCCCAAAATAAGTATCTAAAGCACTTGTGTTATGAAATAAGAGACAACGAAGGTACAAGAAAGCCGAGAAAATGTACAAAAAATGGACATATAAATATTACATCTGCTAATGTCAAATAGAGTATATTTACACCAAATGTCCGTTTGTCAAATATTTGTAGAGAATTGAAATAGTCGGCACATAATAATATTGCCCCTTAATGACTAAACTAGGGTTGTACTTCTACTGCTCTCCTTCAGAGGTAGTAATTCCAACGCAATTGAACTAGTCATAATCAATTCTCTCAAGTGTCAAATTACATATCATAGAAATGTTAATTTACTTATCATAGAAATAAACTCAAGTAATTATAAAATTCAAAACACTGTTTGAGGTCACGATAGCCGAGTGGTTGGAATTTCGAGTCAAGAGACCCGAGTTCGATCCTCAAGTGGCCGTACCAATGGGTTTTTCTAAAAACCTATGTACAAATTATATCGTTGGCTTGGACATAAAGACGGCAACGGGCTCACCACCAGTCACGGTGTCCCGAAAAAATCTTCGGAGGAAGGTGGAAGGTTACTCTTATAAAACTTTATCTATTATTTTCATATGCGAAGCCTATCCCAAATTTGGAATAAAAAAACAATCGAAAATCAAAATATTGTCTTAATGCCAATACTACTTTTTGAAATGATTAGTTATTTTTCTTTAATTTATTTTTTCGGCATTTTCGCAATACGTACACAGAGATCCGGACAATTACGTCCCTTCGATCTAACATCCACCGAAGCCCATTTGGGGCAATGTAATATGTGGTGAGCCCATCAACATTTAAGTGTTCAAGCTTACGGCAATATAACGCGTACATATTTAGAGAGATAATTAGTCATATATACATATATACCCCATCATATTCTATCACACAACTATGTACCCACAAGCGGCATTTGGAACCGCAACCCTTGGCTTCGAAGACAGGGTCACTACCATAGGGCTTTTAGCGGTCGTCAGTTTTCGAGATAAAAATGTGTAATTTTTTATAACGTACCACCTAAGCTCATTTAAAGGAATAAGACATACAAAGAAAAATAATTACGTAAGAGCTTTATAATAACAAAGTTAGATCCCGCTTAAGAGATTGCTCCCAATTCCCAAGGCATGCGGCCTGGCCCCACACTTACTCCACGCCCCGGATTACGCAACAGCCTAGCAAGCCGTATAATAGGAGTCAGCGATGTATGCAAATCAGTGCCGTAAAACCGAAAAGCTCCGAGGCAATATGCGAGCTTTTTCACGGTGATATTATAACGCACAACTTTAAACCCCAAACATTGACATTCCTAAATGTTCCGGTTAAACTTTGAGTATATACATTTCCAGGAAACGCGTAAGTGCCGAGCGTAAAGTAAATACTTTGAGATTGAAATGACTCGCAAGCAATTCGTGGCATATGGAGAGCCTCCCAATGGTACTTGGCAACAATGACATTACGCGTGTTTTTAGAACAACAAAGCCAAGTGGTTGGGTGACCCGAATTTGATTCCAACTTGGACTGTCAACGCTTTGCAACCGGATTGGCGATTGCAATACTGAATACTTCGGGACGTAGATGCTGTTGTCGGTCTCCGATCTACCGATCTACGTATCTTTGCATTTTCCGTTGCATTTTCAGGGCTTTTTTCTCTTATTCGCCTCTTATGATACCCTCACGAAAAAAAGGCCGTATAATATTATTTCTGGTAGTCAGAGGTCTAGACAATGGCGTAGGCTTATTGAAAAAATTTAATTGTTTACAGTTGTCTATGGGCAATATAGGCTCACCATAAAGTACATTATGGCAATTCAGTTTTATATGGTAATGGCGGTCTTTTAAGTATAGGGCAATGAAACACTTGTAAATCCGCAACATAATACGTGTTTGAGTTTATGAACTTTTGGAAGGAGATCATTTTATATTGATCATTATTTGAAAAACCCTTGAAGATTTATTAAAACCTAAACAAATAGTAATAGTAATAGTAATTTATTTCACGGAAAAATTTTACATTTAATATCAGTGAATCCATTTGCCCCCGAACTAGTGAAAACTGTTAAACACTTACATAGACTTAATGTATCTAGAACTTGGATCAGAAGCCACATATGTCCTTTAAAGTTGACAACAGGTTATCAGCACTTCTCGTAAGGAAGGGTCTACCATAACTGCAACGCTTGACAAGATCGATAATTGCAATCTAGATACAAAATATTGTCCAGTTATTTATAGAAGTTTCTCAGCTATAGATATATAAATGAGATATAAATATATTTCCCTTTTTGTTCTTTTGAAGCAAAAACATAAATAATGAAAGTAAGAATTGTCTATCATATTATATTATATAGCAATTAAAATAATATTGAAAACACGAGCCCAATTATGCAGACTGATAAATAACTGCTTCTGAGGTAGTACTTCCTTGGTGTTAAGGTTATAGGGCGTTCTGTATATACAAATCATGTGTGGACAGAACAGAGCAGGTGCAACCTTGTTAATAATTAATTGTTAGCGTATTCGTTGAGGCGTGACCCGTGTATGACGGTACGAGTGTCCGTAGGATAATAGGGCGTGTAATCAAAGGGTTGCTGGTGTAGCGAGGCGTACGGCTTTACTACGACTACCGCTACGTTATAGTAACTACCTACCTAACGTGTCGTATATATAGGTTTGTAAACTACAACAACGTTTTGGCAATATATTGTATTTATAAAGTTTTTATTTTCCCATAATGGGGTAGGCAAAGGTAGATGTTTACCGAAGTTTGTACGTTACAACGTGACAGGCGGTGAGATCGTTTATTTTAAAAACGTGCGTAAGCTAATACGCTTGAAAATTCGTAAAGAAAAGTTTAGTGTATAACACTCCAAGTTTATCTAAACGGGTGTGGTTCCTGAGAAAAATAGTTTATATAAAAATACATTATTGCTTATTAAAAATGTGTTATAGCACTATTTATTTCTCACCAAATGAAGCTTGACCGACCATGATATCATAATGTAACTAATGCACTGATTATAAATTATTATACTTATAAAATAATAAAATATATATTAACTTTAAAAATGTATACTGTCGAAGATTTGTGTAAAATGCTTTCTTAGTGATTGTTTGCTTACATTAACTTAGCGTAAACAAAAGCTTTTCGCGATATAGACGATCATTAAGCTAAACTTCAAGTGATTTGGGTGTAGAGTTTAAGAGATTTCTTGATGAGTGGTATACATATGTCTGCGCAAATTGCAAGTGATTTTTTAATATTGTGCTAAGTTTGGAAACAATAGATGGATAGGGTATGATCTCCAGCAGGAATGCTCGCATAATAATAAAAAAAATCGTTTTATTTGTATCGTTGGCGTAATGTACTAATAAAGTTAGTGACAGATTCTTCATCTGTAAAGCTGTATTTATTAAGCTCTGGCGAAATATATGTTGGAAAGTCTAAATTGTCTGAACTTCAGACTACAAGTCGACTAAAAGTCTATCAAAGGTCCACTGCCGAACACATGTCCCCCTGAAATTAAATAGTCAGGATGCAGATGTTATGCATTGGCATCATAATATAAGTTGGGCGTCACTGCATCTTGTGGGGGTTTCCTACACTTCGTTTACCTGTATCAGGTTGTACAAAATGAGAGAATAAAAATAATATTTTTTGGCAGTAATTAATATTTAATTAGTGCCTGATACGGAGCCAGTGTCAGATGGTTATTATGACTGACAGACGGGAGTTCTTGCTCATGAAACTTGCTGCGCTGTATAGAAAGTAATTAATGAATTTCATAAAAGTCTGAAGTGTTTTGTGACACCTCAGATGCGAAACCAAATTAAAAATCTTTCAATATTATTCATAGCACCTGTTTGACACAATGTATTTTTGTTTGGATCAGTAGATGCCGCTTTTATATTATTATTGATAAATAATTATTTAATTAGTTTTAGGATTTAAGCTATCTGAATCTTGAAACACTACTAAAACACTTATTAACCTTTTTTGTACATATTAATTATTAGTTGAAATATTAAAATATTTTTGTTAAAAATAAAATAGTCAAGTGTATTACTTTTAATTAACATTAAGATGTTAGGTTCGCCGTCTTTCCCGTTATCCCCAGTAGGCTCCTTTGACAGGTGGATCAATTCCAATCAATTGTCTAAACCTCTGTCCACTCCAGTATTCAGAAAATGCGCGAATATACAAATAAATAAAAATAAACAAATATACAAATAGAGTATACTCTCGTGCTTGAGAGAATTTAAGAGCTGTGACAGATTATCCCTTTTCAAGTGTGGATTGTCGGACTTCACTCGTCCTCGAAATAATGAAGTGATTATTATTTCTTAGACGTTTCGTCGCAATATTTTCCTTCAACGCTGAGAAAACTCAAGAATAGACCATTGCTACTTACATATTATTGGCATTTATATCAAGGATTGACCCTCAGTTCCACATGTATCATGAAATTAAAGCGAACTCTCTGATCATTAGGCTATCTCGACTTTTTCATAAATTCAAATATTGATATTTTTAACGTTAATTAGATAGGAAGTTACTTTATCTCTGAATATTGTACTGTACATAAGTTTGTCTATCCAAATATAAATAAATAACCCTATTTATTTATTTCTATTACAGCCTTACATACGCTGTTCCGATTTCAAAAGTAAGTAACTAAAGAGCTTGTGCTATGGAATTAGAAACTACGAACACCCCGAGCCGAGACAATTTAGAATGTGATTTTCTACATTGATCTGTCCGGGAATTGAACCTGTGACGATGACAACTAAAAAGCGGCCTGGATGTCACTCGACCACGGTGATCATCAAAGTATATTTAGAAGTGAGTTTCTACAGTTTTAGCCGAGCTATGATTTTTTTTGTAAAATTCTAGAGTAGGTAAAGCAGAGAAGATACAAGATAAAGCTAGCAGTTAATAAATATATTTAATTTATTTAAGTAATAAAGGAACGCAAATCTCAGTTCTTAGCTACTTTAACTGTTCGGAGCTGGGTATGCAGCTTCTGCACAGCTTAACTCGGTGGCGCACGCTAAAACACTGACAGCGTCGTTAAAGTTGGCTCGTTATTTTTATTTAATGTTGCTATTAAAAAAAAAACTAAGGTACCCGAACAACATGTTTTACATGTTTAACGTGATATTGTTTGATTTGAAAGCGGCTCGTTATCATTCGCCAAAGGAGTCATGATAAAACAATCGTGTAGATGATAGACAAAAACTAATAGATCGTGCAAAAAACCGTCCATGGGAAGTCTGAATCGTTCGGTAACTGAGGTTCATACTCCTGTACTCCCATCTTTCCTCTTAATTTTCCCATAACCGATTTGTTTTTCAAAGGTCAGCTGGTGTACATGATGTAGTGTTACCGATGACTCATTTACTATATTCCAAATAGAAAAAATATGACGACAAATAAAAAAAAAACGTTGTCATTTCCTAGCAGCAAATGCTATTGTCTATGACAAATATCTTTCTTTAAAAAATAACTTTAATTAAAAGCTACGAATATAAGTACTACTGTTACACAGCGCGACACTGCTCATTATGGTATAAATACGACATTTTTGAGAAAAAGATCTTCAAAACTACATTCTTCAAAAGAAGAAATTGTGGGCTTGAAAAGCTGTAAGATTTGAACAAAAACCTATTCGAATTTTTATATAAGACTGATATGTTTTAGTTTATTTTGGCATAGATAAAATATTTCCTAAAGAAACAATAATTAAAAACTATATTCTATGACTTACGCTTCGGTATTGTCGTCTCTTGACTCGGAGCGTTCGGTGTTTGCTTGACCGCGACGGTGTCTCGCTCTTTGCTCGTCGCCCAGTCCGTAAAGGCCAGCCACGGCCGCCATGATGTCGTCCCCTTCACACCATCACCACACCATCAAAGTTCCACGTCCATAGGCACCGTACTGATCGCGATACCAAACACTCAGTTACCATCTCGGGCCAGAATCTATTCGTAACAGCTATGCCGTCTACTTAAAGTAAATTCTAAACTTTTAATTTTAATCTAATTCGAAAAATTTGGACGCCTTCATTGGTACGTTCTAAATCACATATTTATTATTGTATCTCGTTATAAGTGAAATTAAGGGTTTAAGTTTTACTTAGACATATTATGTTTGTATTATTGTATCCATAGCTCGCGATGTCCCTTTTCCGCCTTTGTTACTATCCGGCAACGGCATCTATTTCAGAAAGATATTTAGACTAAAAAGAATACTTAACAGGTGGTTCCTTATCGTTGTGATTTTTTTAAATTATTAACCAGCTCGAGGAATCGATCAAAACCCTTATTGAAAATATTCATTAAAAATCGCGAGCCCTTTCACATTATCTGGATAAACTTCGCAGGAATTTAATCCAGGTATTTTTTTAAATTAAAAGTCTCTACACAGCGCACTCGCCGCAGGACTGTTGAAAAAGAATCAGAATTAAGTACAAAAATTAATTAAAACCCTCTCAGGTGCCATCGGTGCTATTAAAAAAGTAATTGCTCTAAGTGCAAAAAGAAATTGGCCATCAGTGCTGTGTTTTTAAATTTTGGGCAAGTTCTCTGAGATATTTTATTTAAAGTTAGAAAGAAAAAGTTTTTATCCAGGTATTGACTGGGCCAGCTGGCTGACGCAACTTTGTCTTCGTCTCATAAATTAATTAACTAGAATACTTGTACGTATATTACGATGTAAGTCGTAGTATTTTACCGTAGCTATTGAGATTGCCCTTATATAATTTTTCATTAAGTGTTTAAAAATAATAGTTATGTGGGAAGGTCTGATAGGTCCTAAGTAATAATTAAATAAACAGCGGATATTCTTAGTTTCTTTTCACGCCCCTTTTGAAACGATCGATTCACAAGACCAGTGCAAGGTGCATCTTAGTCGTTGCGCTCCGTCACCGGTCCGCAGGATCGTCACACATGTCACGCACATTATCAGGAGGAAGCTATATACCTTCATTTATTATTTAATTGCAAAATAGATTTAAAATAAATTTATATTTTATTGTTTATTTAATTTTATTATTGATTTTATATACTTAATTATAATTGATTTGCTTTTAGTGAAAATGAATGAATGTGTATGGAATGATGATGCTTTAAATGAATAAATATTTAGAGTTGTACCACTTTCATTCGTTAGGAAATGGTATGAAAGCCCTTTCCCTTAGTCGCCACTTAAAACACCCATAAGGTAGTGGAATATTCTTGCGTCCATACCACATAGCAAAATGTTAACTTTTAATAAATCAAAATCCTAGGATACTTTGCAATGAGGAATATTTTAAATACAAAATGTCACGATGGAAGTTGAAAGATATAAAATAGCTGCAGCAAAGTAGAATTTCCTCTTGTTTAGTAGTTTGATGTTGTTCGACAAACTGCAACTTAAACTTAAGAACTGTTGAAGACGTGCCATCTCTTTTATTAGTTCTTAGCTACGTTATAATTTTAAAGCTTTGACGTACTTAAACACTATTTATGTCATATATTTAGTTTTTTATTTATTTATGTTGGTAACATCGTTAGTCACATAATTTAATAATTTCGATCCATGTTTCCCTTGTTTATCTGAGACAACGTGTCGGGTGGGGAGCTAGTGGCACTTAGTGTCCACAATATATAAATTGGTGATAAATTCGAAAGGCTTTCGAAAAAACTAATTGAAAAGTGCCGTCTTCCTGCGGATTGAGCCCGAATGTTTCGAATTTTCATCATTCCAATTTAGCTATCCAGATTATCTAGTTTCAAACTAATAAATTAAAAAAAGATCATTTCGACCTACCTTCCCCCGAAGTCGATTAGTATATCGTGACAGGTGGTGAACCCATTGATGTCTTAGTGCCCAAGGCTATACTCACATAGAATACTATAACTTATTTTCATCATGAAAATGTTTACTCTTACTAGGATTCGAGTCTGCACCCTGAGCTTCGAAGAGGAAGACTACCAACTTGTCTATCTGACGGTCAGTGGAAATATTTATCATTAGCCATGCCACGTGCTAACCGAGAGCCCCGGTATCAAATACTTCCACCGCTATTCGTGCAACGACTTTAAAACTATTGAAATAATTCATTTGCGGGCGAAGCGAATGGGGAATTGCATCGCTATTTCATTTCCGAGATTCACGTTTGAGTGCAATTAAACTGGCAAGTTCTTAATGATACCAAGAGAAATTAGAACTGAAATATAATAAAACGTATTTATAACTTTTAACGTAACTTTTATCTTCATGCCTTTTCCAATGTAGGGGTAGACAGAGTTCTGGACAATTAAGTCGTTTCGACCCATTTTCCACCGAAGATATTTTTGGGATAACGTGACAGGTGGTGAGCCCGTCGCCATCTTAATGTCCAAGCCAATGATATATTTCGTATATAAGTTTTTGAAAAAACCTATTAGTATCCACTCGGCTATCGTGACTTGTAATTTCTAACATAATTACAATAACAATTAATTAAATAGAAAATAATGACGACCTCCATGGACGAATGGTGTACACCGGTTTTCAAGGAGTCGAAATCTTTGAGGTCCTGGATACATTGATAATTTCCGGAATCGAACGGACCACGGAGGTAATGTATACTTAAAAGTTATATATATATATATATATATATATATATATATATATATATATATATATATATATATATATATATATATATATATATATATATATATATATATATATATATATATATATATATATATATGTATATATATATATATATATATATATATATATATATATATATATATATATATATATATATATATATATATATATATATATATATATATATATTATTATAAAGAGAAAAAATGTCGTCTGTAGAGTGCACTTAACTGTGAAAAATTCATTTTTATACGAAAAAAGTATTATTATTTATGTAAATACTACAGAGCCATACATTAGCATATATTTGTAATTAAAAGAAGCTTGTTCAGCCAACTCATTATTTGTAATGAGACGTCAAAATTAAAAGTAACAGTAATAAATTGAATAAAAAAATAATCCGTTTGTAGGCACAAAGGTTTAAACTTTCACAGCTTTGAACTTTCAACCTTTATCTCTTCTAAGCAGTTTTGGCACAACGTGACGTGATACTGTCATCATCTGAGTGTTCAAGCCAACGATGCAGTTGAAAAATAAGTTTTGAGAAAACTTATTGTCATGAGCCGTCCTGAGGAGAGAACTCGAAACTCCTATTTTAGAAGTCCGATTATCTGACACTTTTTTATAAAGTTATATTTTATAAATCAATTGAGATAAATAAAACCTATTTAAACATTTTGCTATATTGTACAGGCAGTCGCTCCATCTTTTGGGAGGTCGTCCTACATTGCGTTTGCTAGTACAAGGCTGCTACTAGAGAACGGTAGTCAGTTCGTCGAGCGATGCGACCGGCCTATTTCCACTGTAGCCTTTGCCCCCTTTCCACTTTAACTTTGAGCTTCTTTGTTCAAGAATATTATATTAAGTAGATTATGACAACCCAATGACTTAATTGGTAGTGACCCTGCCTTCGAAGTTAAGATTTGCGTGTTCGAATCAAGTTAGGAGAAAATATTTGTGTGATAAATACGAATGTTTGTACTCAAGTCATCGATATTTATTTGTAAAAATGAATGTTTATCTGAAAAAATCCATACGTATCTAAGTATATTATACCATTAGCAGAGGCATAAAGAAGGCGATAAGCTCGCCACCCGTCATGTTTTAACAGAATTAGCTTCGGTGAAAGACTTCATCATCAAAATCTCTGCCCACAACAGAATGTGAAAGACAATACAGATAAATAATAATCAAGTACATTCAACTACCTGTTGTATAAAACACAAAGAATAATATGATAAAATGAGAGAGGAACATGTAAACTCTGAGCAAAATACAGCGGCGAGAAAATTGAATAAGAGGTGCCGTAATGATTTCACGTAAATTTTTGATAAGCCCTTGTTTATTTTACGAGCAACTTAAGTTCAAAGAGATACGTATCAACTTGATTTGGGTTTTTCTTTTCTTTTATGCGATTTATAGTCAAATGGAATAGAAGATTATGTTTAACTTTCATCTTTATCGCTTTTGTTTACATTGGCTTATTATAATTAAGTTCTTTCGTATGACATTTATTTGGGACAACGTGTGTTTTTATTGGTGGATAGGCTTTCGCCGTCTTAAAGATTAAGCGAACGGTAAAAAAATTCTCACATACATAAATTTTTTGTCTTCTTCTTTACAACCTATTAAGTGTCCACTGGTGATCATAGGCTTCCTCCAAAATCTTCCAGAAAGAACAGACGTCAGGCAACAACATCTATCAAATTCCGGATAAGTAAGTTGTTAAGTAAGTTTTAAATTAATATTACAATTAATCTCATCATTCGAAAAGAACACTGAAAGCGTCTCAGTGTGAGGGGAGTGTTGAGGGTTTATTAACTAAAAACAGGTCCCGAATTCGATTCCTGGACAGGATGAAATAGAAAGTCACTTATTCTCAATGTTCGGATCCGTATGTTTGAGGTACCTTCATTGTTTCTGATTCCATAACACTAGTGCTTTAGCTACTTAATTTGAGATCAGATCACAATATGTGATGTTGTCTCTATGTATGTATATATTAGATTCAGAGATTTAGTATGAGAGTCAGATTATTTAGTATGAGGCGACATCTATCACTGTGGCCATACATCTCGACTCACCGTAGATCTGGTCACAGCCTCTCACCGCCACGCCATATTGCTCAACGTCAAGCTCTCAGCACTTCCAACCTCCAGTCTCAGCAGGGGAGTTATGTGGCGACATCTATGTCTCCACAATTGGAAGCTCGCTAGTAGCGAATTCAGGAAAAAATCGACGGCCTACATCACGCTATCGAAGTTCGCACAATTACAAGCATATACACGATTACCGATAGCGCACACTTGTGGAGGGTGATGTGGCGACATCTATGTCTCCACAATTGGAAGCTCGCTAGTGGCGAATTCAGGAAAAAATCGACGGCCTACATCACGCTATCGTAGTTCGCACATTACCATATTACCAATAGATACGAGATGCATTGACAACAAAACTACTGTGATCGCCAGTTTGCTTACCAAACGTGGGGATTATAGAAAACCCTCCTTAAGAGAGAACTTATGCCCTGAGGTGGAATTTTACTTAAGGGCCATAAGTAACTTAGCTAGAGCTTTTCTTTAATTTTTTAACAGTATAATTTGGGAGTTTATAACAGCGAATTCTTAACAAGGCGTAAATGACCTTCGAGTAAATTTCAATACAAATTGAGAAAATAACAAAACATTGTAGGATATCTATTGAGATTGACAGTTCATTTGTAACAAGAACTTGGCGCCCTCTACGCGGAACTAAATTTTCAGTAGCTTGCCCCATTGTTTCGATAGCAACTGGCATCAAACAATTCACTTTAACATTTACCGTCGACTTTGTACATTAATAATTTACGTTGCCAAACAAGATGATGAAAGAAATGAGAAACCATTCTTTTTTGGTAAATTGAAATACGTCTTCGGTTAAATTCAAAACTGACAACTGATGCTTTCGTACATATTCTGCGCTTGATTAAAGGAGTTTTTTTAATATACGAGAACCACATGCGCATAGCTAGCAAAAAGAACAAAAGCGTTTTTTTTTATTCTAAAAAGCGGTTTTGTGGCCAGTAACAGCTTGTTTTTTTTTTTTTTCAGAACCGAGTCAACTTCCAGTTCGTTGAAATTTCCTGACTGAAGTTTTAATGAAATTTATTTTGAGTCAGAATTGAATATATGGCATAAATAATGATGTGTATTACGTTTTAACATACTATTTTATAATTTATAATGATATTAATTATTAAAACACGGACATCTTCGCACATTATCTCTGACGGCATAGTTATTGAAGTGTAATTGTGTTCACAATTTCACAATATCTATGTGTGTTTAAATTAAATAAAACTTTATATTTTATTTAAATATGTATACATTTTTTATTTTGCAAAACGATTAAGGCAATCCGAGAGAAGAGAGACTTTTATGTCTTATAGTGGAATTTTACAGACCGTTATAGTAAGCACGTATTCGTAAACAACTTTAACGAATAAATTTCGCAATAAATTCTTTTAAGGTTGATCCGTGTAGTCTTTATAGAGGTTTCAATATGCACTTCGTCTATAAATCTCTTCGCTTAAGCCCGGGGCTAACCACGATACTGATGCACATAATATAATTAAAGTAAACTAAATTCTTTGTTTTAAATTTGTTTACAGATGCATTTTCAAAGAATTATACATATTGTGATTGTTATCTGTACAGAGGTCTAGACATTTAAGTAATTTCGACACACCTTTCACCGAAGCTCATTAGAGACCACCTATCAAACAACATAGCCAGTCGTTGTCTTGGTATTCAAGCCAACAATTTGCTCCCATACGAGGCGTATTCCATCCCATCGATACAATATGTAATATGATTTTATAGATATGTATATATTAACAGATTAATATTCACATATACATGCAGGACCCGAGTACGAATTTTTGTAATCATGTCAAAAATATTTTTCCCTATCGAACCCGCAAACCCTTAGCTTCGAAGGTAGGCTCATCACTTACGAGTAAGGGTCGTCGGTATAAAAATATTTAAGAGGCTTTCATGCTATAAAAATAAAAAAATAAAAAATCAACAGCGATTATTTCAATTACTTCAAATTCAACTCCGATTGACAGAACCAATTCATTTTCATAAAATATAAATCAATTCACGACTGCGTTTGTAGCAACGTATTAGTTCGACGACTACCCTTTCGGAGCACAGCGATCAATCAATTTAAGCTAAAGCCGTCGGGGTGAAACAGTCGAGATCTTCTTCTATATTGGTACGACGTAGATTTATTTAAATTGCAGTAAGCGCAGAGTGGGTAGTAAGAGGTTATCGACTCTTTCTCTAATGCTTTGTTAATCTTTATCGATGCACTCTGCAAGCAATCTAAACCAAATCCCCAGGATTATTGTCGACACAAATTGAATATAAAAAAAGAAAATAAATACCTTCGCGCCATTTACAACGCAGGGGTAGACAAAGGACTTTCGAAACACCTTCTGTAATAAACGCCTGTAACAGTCTACCGTAGAAAACAGGCCTCACCCACACGGGAAGAGTTCGTCATACACGCCACCCCTATAGAGCAGATTGGCGATCGCAGAACAAGATACCTTGCTCCGGAGACGCTGTTGCCTGTCATCGACCCGCTGAGTTTTTGTATGGTAGATTTTGAGATGGATGGATTCCACCCATATGTCGATAGCCAATTGTATTTCAATGATTTTTGCATAGTCGTCTCTTACGACAACTGTGGGGTGAAAGGAAAGTGTTATATACTTACGCTGTAAACACACGGCTACATTGCTCGTTGATTTAATAACCGTTGGTGAAGAAGGGACCTCGAGTGGCAACCTCGTATAGGTAAACGCAATAGACGATAACCTTCTACAAGATTGAGTAACGACCTGCACAATATTCAGTCAATATGAGTATGAGACACAATATGAGTCGATGGATGCAGATGGCACAGGACCGTTTCATTCGACAATCTTTGAGGATTGAACAGCAGAGGGGGATATTAAATAGGCTGTAATAATGATGACGATTATGAATCATATAGTTTCTTCTTCTTCTTTTTTGAAGCCTACCAAGAGTCCACTACTGAACATAGGCCTCCCCTAAAACTTTCTACAGTGAACGGTCCTCAGCCACCTGCATCCATCGACTTCCCGCAACATTTTGCAAGTCCTCTCTACATCTCGTGGGTTTCTCTCTCGTTCAACATTGCGTTTATTTGCACGAGGTTGCCACTCGAGAACTTTTCTTCTAAATATCTTCATATAGTTTAAGGAAATGTAGTTGTTTTACCTATTTCATAACTACGTGCCAAGATTTTACGTCAACCAACAAGGATGGTTTTAGCAAAGTATTAATAAGGGCTTACGTTAGCGCAGTCTAAGTTCAATACGTGCTTGAATCCTTTCGGGAAGGATTTCTTACTGAGATAGTGTATGAAAACTTTGACTGTATTTTCAATATTATTGTTAAATTTTGAGTTAGTTTTTTACATCGGTGTTCTTTATGCCGGATATTGAAAGATATCATCGGATACTCCCAGTTCATATTACATGAATTAATTTATGTTATGAAATAATGCACGGAATGGTCTCAGAAACTGATGTATATATGTATTTATATTATATATGTGTTTCATAATGAGTTTACTACTTACTTTTACTAGACTGAGTTCAAAAGGGGCTAAATTTTGCTAAATTAACAAAGGATCTGTAAATTTTCAGTATTTGTAACAATTAATTTAACGATATGGTAGTGGCTACGAAAAGGTACGATATCGTAGCAACATGGCCTACGAGATAGTGTTACTAATAGCATAGCCTGGTCGGATATAAACAAGGTTAACTCATCAAACATTCATTCAACAGTGTTGCGTGTACAATTAATCCGAGGACAGATAGAGACAGAAGCATTATCACTTTCATTCCGAATAAATACGGTCAACTTTAAATCAATTTGTATTTAAGATAATGTGTGTAGGTTATGTGTAAAAAAAAAAAACTACATTGTTGGTTTAATATATAGTTCTAGTTCTTGTTAATAATTCGTTTTGCTATAGTAAAGATATAGGGTTAGTTAATACCCTGGTAAATATAGATATTTTAAGTAACATAAAAGTCGATGTTTATAAATTTTTATCGAAATGAAAGAATATATTATCACTAAAAAGTGTAAGGTACTTCGAAGGATTAAGTTTCGATAGTGGATTAAGGTTTAAAAAACGTAGGTTGATCGAATGAATGAAGACCGAATGGTGAAGAAAATATAAACCGCGAACGTTAATATACGGGGACGAGGTAGGCCAAAACTAACTTTTGAAGAACTAAACGGAAACCTAAACGTGCGTGTATGAAGGAAATGGTGAATTTAAAAGAAGCGAAAAAGATCACACAAGGCCATTAGTTTTTTCTGGTTACCCCGTCAGGGAATAAAAGTGAAGAAACTAATTTATGTCTACCAGAAGTTCTTTTAAATTAACCTAACAGTATATTTAAATTCCAAAACTGCTTCATACAAATTGCCATACCGATTTTCAATTATTGCGGTCATTAGTAACGGAGTGGTTTAGCGAATTCGCTGGAAATTTCTAAGGTACAAGTTGTTCGAGAATCAATTCAAAGTTGATATCGGGCCAGCATCCTAGAGAGTTTCTCTCGTTCTTACAATGTGGTGATTAGTATAGATGGGCCTGTTATAGTGTTCTACGCCGAAGGCGAACTTCGTGCTTGGAATACGATAATAATATTATACAAGCCTGACGACCAGATAGCCTAGTTGTTAATGAAATCTTCGGAGTTGAAGGTTAAGGATTCAAATCTCGCTAGTCCAAAACATTACTACAATAAATACGATACTACACTATACTACAATATATCATTATGAGTGAGGTCCATTTTATGTCATAAGCACCACGTTTGTATTACGTATATACGTATTGTTACTTGAGTAACATTCTTAGAGGTTATTTAAAAATTTGTCTTTTACTATACATGAATACTAACACTTCTTATTTGTAAGCTTACTTTTTAACGATTAAGAAATTTTTTGTGTTTAGATAACGTTGTTTATCTCATGCACATATACATCAGACGTTTCTATTAAAAAAATTATTATCATCTAAAGAAAGATTATCTCGCATGAACCACACGGCATTATTTAAACAATCCTAATGATCTTTGTAATCGCTACAGTTCTCCAAACATAATTTTCAAATAAAGTGATGCGTAAAGGGATTCCTGTAACGAATGAATATGTAATATAATCATAGTAATGTTGATACAACATTATTATTCGCAAAGTGGGTACTTTTGTTTTCGTACCGAAATTTTCTGTTAAGCTCATGTTTGCTTATTTTCTAAACGGACGGTTAACCCTCGATACTAACATTTCAATGGCTTTAAGCGTACACAGCAACCGATACGTTTTATTTAAGGCTTAATATCGATGCTGTATTCGAGATAAAAATATTATTTTAAAGATGAAATATGTTTATTGTTAAATATTTTCTTTTAAAATTTATCATTAGTTTTTTGTTAATTTATTTACTTTAAACGTGCTAATCATGCATATAAATCAAAATATCTTAACGCAACTCCCAATACAGGGGTAGACAGAGGTCTAGTCTAGACATTTAAGTCCCTTTGATCCACCTTCCACCGAATATATTTTTCGGGACAACGAGACAGGTGGTAAGCCTGTCGCCGACTTTATGTCTAAGCCAACGATAAAATTCGTACGTAAGTTTTAAAAAAACCCATAGCTACAAGCCTGCCGCCTGGGGATCGAACTTGGATCTCATTACTCGAAATTCCGACCATCCAACCATACGGCTATCGTTGTTTTTTGTATATAAATCAATTTATAAAAATAGTATCTCGTAATTTCGACTTAATAAATAAATCAATAGTATTTAGATTAATCTTCCTAAGCCTACGAGACAAATAGGTGGGTACTTCTTAATCCAGTGCTACAAAAATAGTTTTAACACATTTTAAAAAATGTTGTAAACAGCAGGAGAATACATTTACGATGCAAGCTTTATTAAAAGTCTCTACAATGCTTATGAATAGAATGCTTTTTGGCATTAAAACTGTTGCATAGATTGCACGTATACGTTCTATTGTATATTGCCGTATATCGCTACGCGGGCTGGAATTTGTGGCGTTTGGTCTCTATGGGGCTGAATCGCAAAGCCTGTCGGGTATTCGTGTAAGATCTTAAGAATGCGTTACATTTTTTAATTTATTTAAATCTTGGCAAATGTTCCAATACTGGAGTAGAAAAAGGTCTCTTTTATAATATTGTGTAATATAAATACAGCCTGACCTGTTTATGAAGTCACACCAGGGTTTCAACCGAGAACCAGCGTTGCAGTTTATGTAGATTACGCTATAGAGCCTTATTTTAACCGTATTTTATAGCCAAAATATCATAATCACATAAATTTCAATGTATTATTTAGGTTTATATGCATTACAAGAACGACATCTTGTAATATTTTTTCCGTTAAATGATACCGACTAGATGAAAGGTGTT
This sequence comes from Sericinus montela, assembly GCA_029286605.1. Classification (NCBI taxonomy): domain Eukaryota; kingdom Metazoa; phylum Arthropoda; class Insecta; order Lepidoptera; family Papilionidae; genus Sericinus; species Sericinus montela. Next base: position 5,112,089 of record JAGSMR010000009.1, read on the forward strand.
TGTAAATTCTTACGCTGCTATCACGTTATGATAAATCTTACGTCATCAATCGTGAAACTATTCGTCGATAACATTAATTTGTATTCATATGTGCTTAGAAGAATCTGTTTAAAAATCAGTTGCGCTTTGATTCCTACTTGTTGCGTTTTACTCTTTACTGAGGAACAGATTTGAGAGCCCTTTGGGAATAACAAGATGCTATCAAAGCATATGAAGCTTAAGATGCAGTTGAATAACTTTTACTTTTACATATTGGAAATATAGTAAAATATAATTTGATTCTGTAAAGCGAAATCTTAATGTTTATTTTGCGTCAATAATTTAATACTGGTATATTTTTTTGTAAAATTAATACTACGTTTTGTGATAGTTATACGAGTTAGACGATACGATAGACGAGTATAATTTACGTAATCTTATTAAGTAGGTAGTTAAGTTTACTGTAATTTCAAAGGATACAAATATAAATTTTTGTTTCAACGCCGCATTTTTCACCTAGTAGTAAAAAGTTTTATGTGCGCGCTGCGAAATATAAGGTCGCAGATTCCTTCATTAGACTATTGTCGTAAACCACTCTAGACACAAAGCATTGCACCTAAGTTGTGTTATTTAAAAATAATACTAATATTGCTATTTGGCATTGCTACTATTCTTAAATAAACATTTAATAAACATTAAAGAATATTAATTAATGTATTATCAACACACACACACACAGCACTTTCTTTATATATTACTCAATCCACCCCGCCACTCAAACCACGCCTTTTAAGTTTACGCGGTGAGCAGTTATTACGTACAATTACCAACGTTCCTCTCCAGATCTTTATCCCTCCAATTTAACTCTATGTTTATTTGTTATTCTTGTATCATCACCATCATTCAAAAGCTATTCAGACTTTGAGCTGTGAATGAAAAAAAAACACACATATGCACACTCTCATATTTTCTATTTGATGGGATATTTTCTTGAAATATTATTGGCACGTGTCGACTTTTCCGGAATTTGTACTGTTATAATGTTACTTTTTTTAAAAACAAACTTCCCGTTTTTATGAAAATATGACAGCTGTAAAGCTTTATGAAGCTTTAAAGTTGTTTTAGCCATATCGATGATAAAAGTTTTCTTTAAAGAAGTTTATCCAGCAACAGGGTGTTGTTACATAATTGTTTTAACGTCAATAGCTTTCGACTTATCTGGACGAATATTCCCTTGGAGACCGAAAGTAGCTCACCAAATGATTTGCCAAAGGCGATAGCTTTATGTTAGACACGCTTTCTTCGAATGAAGCGTTACGTTCTCAAAGCCGTGCGTGCTTCTTTATTGCTTTTACGTAATATCTTTCTTTAATCCTTTTTGAACTAAAGAAATATTTAATAAATTTCTAAAATTTACAGCATGATTATAACAAAAAAAAATATTTTTTATTGTCTAGAGGTTTATCTTAATTAATATTCAATGAGTAATAGACAATATTATATACATAGCTCTCATCCCAAAGTAAGTAACTAAGGTACCCGAAATAATTTATGAAAATGGTTTTGACCCCTCCGGGTACTGAACCCGAGACCTCAAAGTTGGCACGCTATAAACCGAGTACTTGCCACACAAATCTTCTACTCTTTAAATATTTTCATATAGATGGTGAATAAGAAAAGACTAATTTATAAAATCTTTAGTAAATGATATATTATAAATTATATAACCGTTACTACGTTACCACAGTAAAAATATGGCCACTCCCGTTTTCTAACACTACCTTTTTCTAAGATAAAAAACCAATCCAGGCTATAGTTTATCTCAGTGGCAAATTTTATCCAGTACAGTTCATTCATTCTACCATGATTGAGTAACAAACCAACCATAGAACCAACGAACCAACTTTTGCTTTTATAACAGTTGAGTACCTTTATATTTAAATATATAGACTATATAATACCTATAGTAATAAACTCAATGCTGCAAAGTTTATTATTATAAAGACTATTTTTTTTTATTATTCCATTATAAAATTGGAACTAAATCGGGTAGCATAAAAACTCCAAAACTGTAAGGAACAGTTTAAACACTTTGTTTCGACGACGTCAGCATCGCAAACTTAATCTCTAATATGCTCACTGTTAAAATAACTGAATTGCTTTGCTCGGATGAAAATGCCCTCTCACAGAATTCTGTGTCTATTACACGTGCTACGGGTCATCAGAATTTATTATTCAAATTTAATGAGCGAACGCTCTTAACTTTCGTTTCATTTTGCGCGGTTGTAAAATATGTGAAAGAAGTAAGTGTTTTATAAGTTATGTTTATATTCTTGTAGACCTATTTTAAGCTCAACACAATTCTACAGCGTAATATAGGCTATAACGAGGCCTCACCTTATTGGATTGCATTGATATAATTGATAATGACCCTTAAGAAACTTACTTTCACGTACTTTCCAGCAAAGGGGATAAACAAAGGTCTCGCATCCTCAGTTTCGAAGACAGGGTTATTAAATATTTAAGCAATACCAAAAAGGCTATTGCTTAAACGATATCGGTAGTAAATAGTAAGTAAAAAATTATTAATTTATTTTAAGCGTAAAGTAATAAAATGAACTCAATAGGTTTACAATTTCACCAGTCGACAGGTTTCCTGATGAGGTAACAGCAGCATACATCTAGAGAATATTAAATTTACAGCTCCTCGTAACACACAGTTTATAAAGTCAGCCACTTGCTGAAAGTCTATTTAACAATAAAATTTTAAAGGTAAGTAAAGGAACTTGTTACAAAAATAACGTATTCTAGGTAACCTAAAATCAGATTTAAAAATAAAGCCGTCTCGATATCGTTCCTGGCCCAAATGATTTATTAAATTCAGTCGATCTTCTTTGCTTAAACAATAACAACGGGTACCATAGAGAAATATTTTCGATAGCTTAGTGATACAAAATATTTAAAAACACTCTTTGGTAACCATTCAAAATTTTAAGTCAATCTGTCGAATAATTATCACAACATACAGACTCCGTTTATATATATAGACATGTATTTTAATGGACTAAGGTATTAGAGGAGATTGCATGAAAAACTTTATTCATAAAATAAAAACTTTGTAACCAATAACACTACTATTTAGGAATGGGCAGGTAATTTTCGTTTCAACGTTTCATAAAATAATTTATATTTTTTTTTTATAAAATAATTGCCAGTTTAACTCTGATTTATACATAAATCATCATTATCGAACAAAATTACCACATTAACTGTCACCGTTTGTTTTTGATTACTTTGTAGTAACAATGACAGTTGGCTATACATTACGATTCATATACGGCTCTATTAACAAATTGTGGTCAAACACGCTTTTAACACTAACATCATGACACTGCCGCCTCCTGTAAAGAATATTTGCTATAATCGCCACATTTTTCCAAATTATAATAGTGTAACATACATAACCACGGTAATCCCGGACGTTGGAAAACACACTAAACGTCGGGAAACAATAAAAGTCAATTAAATTTTATTAAAAAAAAAAAAAAAAAAGAAAGGTAATAAACTCAGGCGATACTTAGTAGAAATTCATTAACATAAAGATGTTAGTATAACTTTATAACAATTAAAACTTTTATACTTACATCTCTACAAAATTAAATATTAAATAGCGTATAGTGATAGGTTGCGTAATATATAAACAAGATATTAATAGGGACATGGAAACTTCAAACTACTATACCTACGTAACGTTTATAAATGTTTGTGTTTCCGAAACTTTTTACGCCTCCCGTGGCAAGCGTATTAAAGTTGAGAAAAAAAAAGCCACGTTGCGCCGCTTCTGATCGATTTTCCTATCCCGACCTCCGCGGTTGAGGCATGACTTATGCATGGTCGCTTACAACAATCATGAGACCGCTTGTCAAAACCCCTCCGGAGCCTATAAAGCGATTATCTGAATTTCTTCAACTGCACCCTTTTAACAATGCTGTATAAAATATGCATAGATTGAGACAACATCACATACAATGCGCCGGTACCAAAGTAAGTAGAGGTAGCACTTGTAGTTTGTGATCAGAAACAACGAAGGTACCACAAATACCCAGAAACCCATACAGATAAAGTGGTTTTGTACATTGTACCGTCCGCGAATAAAAACCGGGACCTCAGAGGTGATAACTCCTTGAAAGTCGATGAATAGCGTATACATCTATAGTTGAAATTACAGATAATCAGTACAAATTACAGCGATACATTTGTAATTCTTTATTAGACTTACGTGATATGTCTAAATTATCTATATAAAATCATCAATTTTTTTAAACGTTTAATCAATATCGTTATAGTTCCAATATGTACTATGTCCTCATTGTCTGTAATAAAGTTATTATTTTGGGTCTAAAATAACATGGAAGTCAGTTGTGCCGATTTAATCATGTTGACCTTTGTGTTCCAGATTATATTAATACTTGTACACGCTTTTGTAGGGACTGGCCTGATTGAATTATTTGTTGTTATTTAGCTTACAATTGTAACTTTGCTTTAAGTGCCAGTAATTAAATTTACAAAGAAATACCGATAGCTTAGTGGTTGGATATTCGGAATTTGAATCAGAAGTGCCAAGTAAGAGAGTTTTAGAACTTACGTACGATTTATCGCAAGGTATCATTAAAGTTCTGGTGAAAGTACTAAATTATCTAAATCTTTGACCTATATTAAAATGCCTGAAGATAAAAAAGCTATGTATTTTTATTGCGGTATTAAATTTTAGTACATAATATTAATGTTTGTTATTTTTCGGTGGAAAATATTTAATATCACTATTAATTTTATTGTAATAAAACGAACATTGGTATTGGAACAATTATATTAATTAAATGAATTTAGAATACCGACCCGTTTCCCATTATAATGACAGACGTGACCAGTCGTTAGTATTAATATTAATAGCTGTTATTAAAACGACTAATACTGATTTAATTTCCAGTCATATCTTTTATGGAGTAGTGGAATAACGAGTTAACAATTTACCTGCTGAAAATTGCTATGTAATCGAAATAGGAGGATTACCACCCCATCACTTATCAATGTTGTCGAAGGTTGTCACTTATGAAGGAAAAATAAATATATCTTCACTACATTTCCAATACAGAGGTAGACAGAAGTCTAGACAATTAAGTGGTTTCAACACAACTTCCACCGAATATATTTTTGGGACATCGTGTCAGGTGATGAACCCGTCGCCGTCTTAACATCCAAGCCAACGATATAATTCGTACGTACGTTCTTTAAATAACTCATTGGTACAAGCCTGTCTCACGAGGATCGAATTCTGGTCTCTTGACTCGAATTCCGACCACTCGACTATTCGGATATCTCTGAAATGACTTCGACGAATGACGAAAAAACCTCAAACGAATGACGACGAAAAAACCTCATAACCGCTCGGCGGAATAGCCATCTCGAAAAATACCGAAAATTGGTTAACAGAGCGGCGACGGGCTGCAACGTTTACGGGCCATGGTGGTTGGTATTAGAATCGTCAATCTGATTGCATAGTGTGGTGATTACCGCTGTCCTCATTACAAGAGCTGGATATGTCCTACAGTGGACTTATGCAGGCTATTATGGATTTACTAGTCACGATAGCCGAGTGGTTGTTCGATCGGAATTCGAGTCAAGAGACCCGAGTCCGATCCCCAGGTGGTAGGCTTGTACCAACGGGTTTTTTAAAACTTATGTATGATTTACATTGTTGGTTTGGACAAAAAGACGGCGACTAGCTCACCACCTGTCACGTTATCCGAAAAATGTATTCGGTCAAAGATAGGTGAAAAGGGCTTTACTGTTTAGGTCTCTGTCTACCCCAGTATTGGGAATTGCGCTAAGATATATATTACAGTCTATTAATAGGGCCATATAGGCTGCGTAATGTATAGCTAACCATCATTGTCTACAAACTAATAAAGAACCATCGGTGACAGGCGTTGTGGCAACTTTGTTCGATAATGATGATTCATGTATAAATCAGAGTTAGACTGGCAATTATGTTATGAAACGAATTACCTGCCCATTCACAAACAACAGTAGAATTTGTTACTTAGTAAGAAAGACATTTCTGTTTTAAGCAACATTTTAAAGCGAATTGTAAGGGTTATTTTCTCTAATTAATTTAGGCACGTTGAGCGAATTACTAAAGACAGAATTATTAAGAATATATAGCGCGAAACTTAACTATATCTTACATATATATTATAAAACAGGTTAAAGTAGGCGGAAACTTAAGAAGATAATATGAGCTAATTGTTTGAAGAGGATAGGGTCAAGATTACTCAGATACATAGACGCGTGTGTATGAATAAATGATGAATTTGAAAGAAGCGAAGGAGGTATGCAACGATTGCGACCCTTTTGGCGGTGATCTGTTGTTTTTGGTTATCCCATCAGCGACAATGCGTGAAGATATAATAAAAAAATACTCTAACTAAATCTGATTTTAACATTCAATTCAACTTATTGTTAAATAAAATAACATAACTTAAGTCACCTCGTTTGGGGTGTATTAAAGGTGGCAATTACGAAAAGCTCTCACAAAATTGTTCCTAAGAGAACTTTAGTCCGTTAAACCAGATTTAAAGTCGTTTGAATGCAAAATGTTCAATGTTTCATTTTTACATTATTACTACAGTAAGTAATACTTCAGGAGTAAAATAAAAATAATAAATGATTCGACAAAATATGCAGAAAAGTTTTTGTATTGTACGGTGAAATGTAAGCTAACAGTCAAGCTTATGGTAAGTAGCCAAGTTAAGTAATTGGATGTTTCTTTGATCAATCACGCGAAAACGTACAAATGTATTTTAATTAACCTTGGGAAAATTCATGATCCCTAAAAATCTAAGGGAAATCTAAGGATCCCGCGGGTATTTCAAGATAATGCATTGACGATATCACGGCCAGCAAACTTTCACGCTGCTTGAACCGATTTCAAAACGTGGAATTTCTCAATTCGGTTGTATGTTCCTTTTATAGATTGGCTTTTGTGGAAGCGAAATACACTCGTACTACTATTTCGAGTTAAATTTGAACAAATCGAAACTGGAAGAACTAAGAAATAGCGACATATTCTTATTAAATAGAACAGAAAATTTACATGCGATACTGTTGCACTAACCATCGATCTTGCTAATCTGCAACTTCAAAGGTTTCGTTACTTTCCTATAGAAAGATATTGAACTTCGCGTACGGCTCCAAGTAATAGTAATTGTTTTAATAATATTAAAAAAAAAAACGTTGATCGTTAGTATGACTGAAATGATATTGAACTTCGAGAAAGGCTCTATTATTGTCATTATTATTTTTAAATCTTCACGCACAGTCCGTGACAGGGTATCCAGAGTGGACAGGGCAATTATCATGAACTTAGCATACCTTTTTTGCTTATTTCAAATCATGGTATCCAAGTACTCTGGATCTTCCCAAGATTCTGATGCAATAATACAACTGCCTTAGCTACATAATCGTAATGTATGTGATGTTGTCCCTATGTATGTATTTATAAATCTTTCTAATTATCATGCGATTGTGACAGATCTCATTGGAGGATTTGTTATAATTTTTGCGAACGCAGTTTCAGATACCTAGTTGCCTGTCACAGTTCTGCTGATCATTAGCCGCCATCTGTCTGTGGCGTACGTTGCATTTTCAAGGTCGCCCTCAGTCGCCTCTTACGTCACGCACGATACGAAAGGATAAAATACGATTCTAAGTGAATTGAACATTTTCAAATATTGAAAACGAAACTCACTCATAGATAGTTACAGCGCGATAGATTTTTTTATAATTGGTAGAACCGTCAGGCTATTAGTTCAAAATACCAATTACCCTCGTAGTTGTTTTGATTTATTAAATAAATGTGTAAAAAATTTTTATAATAATTAAATATATTGGAAAATGTGTGAAGATACAAAAAGAAGTAATACTGTCATTTTGCTACACAAGATGAATAACTTATGTATTATTAGTTATACGCGCGTCGTCTATTAGTTTAGAGGCAAGAGCTTTATGAGGAGAGGTATAAGAAAGTAATAAGACAAATTTGTTTTGCTGGCTTAATCTTTTCTCGGAACTGGTGAAAGCTTATTGATGACTTTATAATCCTCCATAACCGTAATCGTTTTTATATTACAGTAACTTATATTGTTTCAGCAGAATATTATATAAGAGTTCAGTGTCTCGATAGCCGAGTGGTGATCGAGAGTGGAATTCGTGTCAAGAGAACCTAGTTCTAACCTCGGGTGATAGGCTCGTACCAATGGTTTTTTCAAAAACTTACATACGATTTATATCGTTGGACGTAAAGAGGGAACCGGGCTCTCCACCTGTCATATTGTCCCAAAAATATCTTCGGTGTAAGGTAATGACTTAATAGGGAGAGTCGATGGATGCAAGAGGATCGCAACGTAGCTTGTGTCTATATTTTAAGGCCTTTTTGCACTAGCGAACCCTTGATACACTATATAATAATTAGAAAAATATATAGTGTATACTGTGTAGAAAAAAAGTGTTAAACAATTGAGACATCAATTGAGGCGCGTATTTATTAGTATATTGGTGATCGAGTTTCGCGAGATGTTCAATAGATAGAAGTTAAATAAAATTTTAATAAATTGCGATTTTTTTTGTGATTCAGATTAGTATTCTCTGTGATGATATTGTGTAGAAAAACTATTCAAAGTACTATTGAAATACATTGACCAAATGATTTAAATATTTTAAATTAACAGATATACCTTCGCCTCTTGTAACTCCCATGAGGGTAAAAGGCGCCGATATGAGACGGCAAGAGACTCATAATTTAATATCTCATCATTTAGAATTAAATTAATAAATGTCACTTAAAGCAATCGTTAGAAAAAATGTAGGCGTCAAGCAGTTATGAATTTAGAGACAAGCAAGTAGGATATTAAATAAATTAAAAATGTGAGTAACCGTTTTGCTAACGTGACTATCTAAATATGTACTTTAACAGAACTGTTCATGAATTCACTAAGTAAACATAAATGGGGTGTCCCTACTTGGAGCTAAAGTTACTTAACTCTAAAAATTAAATTCGTTAAATTATAAACTTAATAGGTTTTAATTTTAGGGTTCGAGCTATATATTTACTTTTTTCCTATTATTTTTTAGATTATCTAAGATTATAATTTTTAAAGTTTAGCATTGTTATATCTATTTTTGGAATTGTATTATGTGTGTGGTTTTTTTTAAAAAAAAATATACATATAGACACAAAATATAATATCACACTACAATAGAAAAAATAGTCAATTAGATAAGATAAAATACATTTATAATGATAAAAATTAACCATTCAATTGAAAGCCGTCGGTAAAGGAGAGTAAGGGCCTAGAGTACGGACGAAAGGGAGAATGCCGCGGACGATGCAGGCACTATTGCTTTCTGCATTTGATCTCGGATCTAATTGGCGTATTATTATTATTATTATTTTTAAAAGTCAGCATAGCCGTGTGGTTGGGTGATCGAAATTCGTGTTAAGAGACCCGAGTTCGATCCCCAAGGCTCGTGACAGTGGATTTTTTTTCAAAACTCATGTACAATTTATATGAATTGGCTTGATCATAAAAACGGCGAAAGGTTCATCACCAGTCGCGTTATCCCAAAAATGTTTGGTCAAAAAGATGGGTCGAAATCACTTAATTGCCTGGAACTCTACCCCAGCGTAGTGACCGTATTATTAAATTATTTAAATAAAATAAAAAGCCTGCAAATACCCACTGCGGGGCAAAGGCATTCTTTAAATATTTCACAGGGATTTGAGCAGGAAAATATTCATTACCCTGTATATCCACATATAGATCGACTTCACACATCTTGAATTTTATTTTTTAATTTTTTTTTGTATTATTGTTTTTCAGGCGTTATGTATGTATTATTGTTTTTCAGGCGTTATTTTTATTTTTTTTTGTATTATTGTTTTTCAGGCGTTATGTATGTATGTAGACGCTATGTAAAAAAATTTCGTGCAAAAATTGCAATTAACTATTTTAGTGGTGTTGTCTCGGGCATTGAAGCTGTACGAAAAAAATATTTTGGAGAGGATTTGACTAGTTTTATACTTCAGGGATCTTGTGATGGTATTTCGCTTAACAAGTAACTTGTGATCTTAGACTGATATAATTGAGCATACTGCAAGAGAAAGATTACAACATAATGACAATCTATAATTGTTTGATAATACTCCTGAGATCTGAACCATAGACGCATAACTTTAAACATACGGTATTTCGTTACGCTGCCATGATAATTTTATTATAAAAGTAAAACAAATACTACTTAGTCATGTTTTAATAATTTGAGTATACAAAAGGATATATTCGACTAGCTTATTAAATGGTATTAGAGTATTAGTAGACGAATTTAAAATTTACGAGAGTTTCAAGAATAACTCTTTACTTGATTGATAGATAATGTTACCGACATAAGGTTGTAGAAGCTTTTACTAGAATATTGATTAAACTTTTATACGTCGAATAAATTTTCGTAACGTAGGTTTAAAAGTATGGTTATTTAAAGTTTATGGGTTTTCATTCCGCGCAGTTTATATTTTTATGATTTCTGAAGTGGTGACGCCTAAATTATAAAAATGCCCTTTGAGGATTAATTTCTTATCTGAACTTAACAGAGCTTTACGAAATTAGGTATAGAATCATTGACTTTCACGCATTAATGAATAGAAGACTGAAAAGGTTAAAATAAATTTCCGAAACTCGGAAGTCTCTATTATTTAATACAAATAAAAAAAATTAAAAAATATTTTTATTTATAAAAAAGACTACAATTGAAACGTTTTTATTTAGCAGTCATTACGTTTGGTTACTTCTCATATTTTTATTTGTTTGAACTTTGTTTAAAATTTTAATTTAGTTTTTTAAAACTTATTTATATGAAACTATTTTATTTCTACTAAATTCAGTAAATAAAAAAGAATTAATAATTCAATATGAAAAAAAATTATCTAAACAATCATAACAAACCTTGTTTTTGACAGCTGTTCAAATCACATCGTTTTTAAATTATCTGTTATTAATTTGTTTAAATTATTTATACTATTGTCTAGAAATATAGAAATTATAGAGCACAAGTATAGAATATTTAGATATTACAAATAAACCCGAGATAAACTTAACTGAAGCGTTATGCGCGAAGCGGCTGTTGAAGCTCGCTCGAGATGCGACCGACTGCCGCTCGGTCTCTCAACACACAGGCGACTCGAACAAGCGCACGTCGTCCTCACTTCGCAGGCTAAAAAGTTGCCCTTGGTCATATATACAATATATATATATATATATATATGTATATATATATATATATATATATATATATATATATATATATATATATATATATATATATATATATATATATATATATATGTATATATATATATATATATATATATATATATATATATATATATATATATATATATATATATATATACCTTGGTAAAGATGATGTCTTTGCATCCAGACGTTAGTTTGGTACATCAAGCCACTTTCGCGTGGGGGTAGATTCTACGGTGGTCGGAGAAATCACATCTGCCCCTTTGTTATGATATAGAAATGCATCTCTCGCTTTGTCTTTTTTTTACTGTCTCTTGATAAGTACACGTTAAGGTTACTACGTCCAGTACTTTATCGAGGAACTTTAGTTTTAGTTTTCCCTTTCTAATAATGACTTTCATCCAAGCTTCGTGCATCTCTTATTTTAAGTCTTTTTTTAATAGATAAGAGATAAATAGACAGGGATAACATCATATACATTGCTTTCAATTAAGTACCTAAAGCAATCTTAAAGCATATAAAAGCAAATCACCACAAATATCTATGCCAGGGCCAATACAGAAAATGTTGTTTTCTACATTTGCCTGTCCAGAGATCGTAGCCGGGATCTTACAGCTACACTCAGAAAACCGGCGTATATACCAGTCGACTGTGTCAAAGGTGGTTGTCAAATTAATAAACTTTAATATCTAAGCGTACATTTACTTGTTTAAGTGACTACATCTTTTCTATGCCATAACGTTGTCTAAAAAAATAATTTCTCACTCTGTTTCACACCAATTATACACATTTATGCTCTCACTCATTTATTTTTTCTAAACTCATGATCTATGTGTGGTTAGTTGCACATAGATTTATGTTAGAAGAAAAACTTGACGTCTTTGGTTATACTTTAAAAAGAAAATGATGTCTCTCGAACGCCATAGAAGTTAAATTTAACAAAGCGAAAATTTGCACTCTCCGATTTAAGAAAAGTTTTATTTATAGTTTTTGTACATTGCACTGACTTGTCTTTGTCTTTAACTGACTGGAGAAAAAACGAGTATTGATATAAGATGTTGATATTGTATAAATTACCTATTAGATTATTAATAGGTGACGAAAAGGATGATGCCTATGCAGATCTTTTCTTTTCATTGGCTTCCGTTAGAGGAAGCTAGTAACAAGACGGTGATAGAGTTAAAAACCAATAAAAATATACTTTATTCAACGGTATAACTTAAAAAAGTATTTTTATTTCATTTTAATATCTAAAAATATTTCTTAACTAGTATTTCATCTTTATATGCAATCTATAAAGATAAAATACTACTGTATAAAATACTGTCTATAAAGTAAAATATATAATACTAATATGAAAGTGATAATAAAATAAATTGAGAATATAAATATCTGTTTGTGATAGAAAGATACATATATTAAGGCTTGTAGTTTATAATATTTGCGTTATTTATAAGTAAACAAATAATTTTAAACTAAAAAGAGTAGCGAAAGCAAAACAATTTCTTAGAACGAAAAATTTACTTTACTGAAGAGAAAATCAACGATGAAATTTAATGACATTTTACTATCAAGCAATGTTTTAATAAGCAGAATGGTCGAGCTTATGCTTAAAGCTCCAGAAAAGCTTGTCAGAAAACTAATCTGGAATATTGTCCTATCAAAAATAAACTTTACGGATTAAAAAAAACTTTCCGCAAATTTATAAAAATTATTTATGGATATTTTGACAATACGATGTCGTCGAGCCAACTAGTGCAATACAAACGTTAAAGAACTTGTATATGTCACGGTCGAAATTTAATTTTTACAAAGCCTACGGAAGTTCAGCGACAATATATCAGACGTATCTCAAGGCTCTGGACCAATGCCCTACGGTATGGCCACTTTTGGCAAGTATCCAACCTAACCCAGGTTTCCTAGGAGAAAAATACTGCACTATTGGAGTAGGAGAACATAAGATATGTGTCATTAAATTTCAACACCGGCACTGTAATTATGCGGACGTTTTGTTCCGTGTATCAAATACCTATAGATCGAACTTTGCAGTTTTTATGTTTCAGGTCATAATGCAGAGTTGGACAGAAGTCTAGACAATTTTGTTATTTCGAGACACTTTTCAGCATTACATAAAAAAACAGAAATTATTTGAAAAAGCTACAGAGGAGAAAAGCATGTCGCCATCTTAGTGTTTAGGTGGCTAGTCGTGTAACAAAATAGGTGGCTAGGTAGCTAGTCATGTAACAAAATACTTAACAATCATATATAAATTCATTTGAACGTCGGAGGGTTATAATCGCAGTATTTTGGTAAGCGCAAAGCTTATGATAATTAGATGGTGATTACGTTGTACGTAATTATATGAGAAAGTAAACCGCTTTGTGTACTATTTAGCATAAAGACCGGTTTTTTTTTTGCGTTCTTTACAAGTTTGTTTTCTTTTTTATTGGAGACGATGGAAAACGAGCAACCCGTTTACTTTATACTAACTATTGAACGACTAAGAGAAAATTCCTAAAAATGTCCCGGGTTGCATACAGATGGCGGATATCCGTTTCAACAACGCCGGACCAAAATTCAGCAGACCAGTGACTTAGCAGCGTCTAAAATACAAGGTGTCTAGTACTGCGATCGCCAATCCGCTTGCCAAATGAGGCGATTATGGAAATAACTCCCGCATCAGAGATATTCCTGTAGAGGACCTGCAGGCCATTGATTAAGTTGATAATAAGTCATCGAATCAAAGCCGATTTTCTAATGTACATACTATTCTACTCTCAGTACTAGGCATGAGGTCGTGATAATATCTTTGTTGTTCTACTACAATGATCTCTGTATATGACATCTCTAGACAAGTTGATTTGGTTGCTTTGTCTCCTCAGCTCAAGGTATAAGATTAAAACCTAAGAAATTTTCCTTTGTTCATTTTTAGCCTTTTTATTCTTTGTGCCTTATCGCTGTAGTAGTCTGACCACCTTAGAGCTAGGTATAAGGTCGTAGCAATACATATTTTTTTGTCCTATTACCATGTTTTCTGTATGCAAAAGACAACTCCAGCCAACTTAAATTGGTTGCTTTGTCTCCTCAGCCCATGACATTAGATTAAAATTTAAGACATTTTCTATTATTTATTTTTAGCGTTTTTTCATTCTTTGTACCTTATCGCTTTCATGGCTGGTACAAGAATTCTACAGCGTCTCGGCTCGAACTTATCTTTTGAAACTAATCAAGATCTCCTTCGTAGCTTACGTATACTAAAGCATCTAATTTGCTTTCTTACAACGAGATCTATATTTTTCCACCAACGTAATATTATCTGTATATTAAAATAATTAAAGAACTACAAAAACAACTTATGACGAACCCATACGCTAGTTCGTAGTGACCCTGCCTTTGAACCATTTGTGTGATAAATATGAACGTTTGTACTCAAATCATGGATGTTTATATGTATATATGAATATTATTATTAGTATTTTGATCAGCTATGTTTCAAAACTTCCGCCATTATTCGGTAACTGTCAACATTTTCAAGGTTTTCCCTGAATCGCCGCTTACATCAACCACGGGAAGAAAGATATTGATATATTCTAAAGCTATACAAGCGAACCCAAAACAATGTGCAAAGGCATTCTACTAATTATACAAAGGATATTCAGTCGCGGAGTTATTATCATAAAAAAAACTTACTAGAAATGGGACTCTAACGTAGATTGTTTCTGTAAGTAAACTAACTTTGACGCTATCCGAGCCGTATTAATTGATTGGATTCCAAAGGGATTTAGATTCTATCGGATTTGGTTCCAATGGTTTAAGCTCAATTCCTGGAGCTTTTTTCGACATAACGGTTTATATTAAGCTTTAATTACTGATTTTTTTCCTAGATGAATTTTTTTTATTTTTAAAGCGAAATTTTAAAAATCCGGCTAATGTTACTTGATTTTTTAAATTTCCCTTTTTTCAATTGTATTTGTATTTTATAATTATTTTATGTTGTTTTATTATGTTTAATTATACTTAATAATTATAGAGAACTTTAAATGATTTTTTTGTTACTCCATTCATTGATAGTAGAACACAACCACGATTGGCCCACCTGTTAAGTTTTATCTGTTGCAGAAATTGGCATGCCCGCCAATCTCAGAGTAATTGAAACTCATCAGCTATGCAATGAAAATAAAGTCATATTCTTTTCAATGACTTTCATTCATATTTCACCAGTATAGCAGATTTAAATTGTCTGGACCGCTGTGTACCTTAGTAGTGGGAATAGCGAGTACTTTTTTTATTTATTTACTTTAAAACATATAATTTAATAAAAAATAATATATTTGTAAAGTAACATATAGGTCAAAGTTAGCGAGTGTAATGTCTTCTAGCCAAAAAAATACGATAATGAATAAGAATAAATAATAGCTGTATAAGGATCATAATAATAGCAACGTTTGCTCCAACTACCCCGTAAGGTATTAATAATCTATCCAACTTGGTTCTTCTTTTGGTGGCCCAACAAATGGTTTGGCGCTTACTTTTACGAATTCTGAATCAATATCTGCCTGTCGTGGTTTTTATGAATTTGATTTCAGGTGTAAGGGGTGTTTTAGCTGATTTTATATTTGTGTTAGGGTTGTTTTAGCTGATTTTATATTTGGTATTCACTGGTAACACGCAATTTACATTTGACTGCTTCTCAGCGCTTCCTCCGCTTATATTGACGGAGTTGATTTTATGTTTCAGTTCTATTTTTTATTGGGTTACGTTTGGTACAGTACAACTTAAGTTAAATCAAATTGAATTCTTCATTTTTTGACATAGGAACGTCAATTACACATAAGTCACACACAAGTCATAATTTTTAAATCTACTACCGCTTGGTAATGAGATTTCTCGGACTGAAATGGCGAAAGAAATTCCGTAGGTGTGTTTTTTCTATAATATAAAAAATACATTTGAAATTTTTATTGAAAATAAATTTGAAATTGAAATTTCTATATATTCTAAAATAAAAAAAAAACAGGCGGCACAGTAAAATAAATTAAATAATAATTATTGCAGACCCGAAATATACAGCTACCTACAAGCACTGCTCCTTCACAAGCATGACGCATGTGGCAGCCATTACTCTTTACTAAACTCAATTTTTATTTTTTAATCTCTTTAGTAAATCTCGATAATCGGTAATATGTTTATTATTTATTTTTGGTCTTGTCAACGCGTAGTGAACCTAAAATTTGAAGCGATAACAACAAAAAAACATTTGATCTTGAAGAAAATCATTTCTGAACGTTTAGTAAAATATCTAGGAAAAAAAAAATAATATGTAATAAAAAAAATAAATAGTAACAAAATGTATTCACGTTTTAAAAACATATTTAAGATTTCGAGTATTTATTATAATGAATAAAAAGAAACAAAATCAATCTTGTAGGTCCGTAACATGTTGACTTAATAAATGACAGCGTTAACGTATCGCAAACACTCCGACTAAGTATCGCAATAAATGAAACAAACGATACCGTAGCAGAGAATTGCAAATTTGAATGTTATATAGAATTTGAACAGATGGCACGATATATGGCAAGCAATTAAGGTCTCGCAACACCTTGGCCGGCGACCATTAAAGACCGCAAGGCCGTTTGTATGGGAGACAGTTTAGTGCAGGATTACATCGGACTGCACCAAGCTATAAAGTAAGTTCACTTAACGTAAATTTAGATATCTCTATCTCTTCTGTACTAATAAATATAAGTCAGATAAAACCGTCTACGCCAAAGTAATCATACTAAAATAAATAAATAAATAAATATCTTCACGCAGTTCCCAATACAGTTAGACAGACAACACAGTTAGATAGATATTTAGGTAGACTAGACAATTAAGTCCCTTCGACCCACCTTCCACCGAAGATGTTTTCGGGACAACGTGACAGGTGGTGAGCCCGTCGCCGTCTTTATCTCCAAGCCAACGATATAATTCGTACATAAGTTTTTGAAATACCCAATAGTTTCGAGCCTGCCACCTGGGGATCGAACTCGGGTCTCTCGTCTCGAAATTCCGACCATCCAACCACTCGGCTATATAAATACGAATGAAAGTTTGTAACACTGTAATGCCTAAACCACGAAAATTCTTTCACCTATAGTACAGTATGAGAAAAAAGAGTATAGTTCAGCTACAGTATGAGAAAGTAACAATATTTTTTTTAATTAGTAATTCCTACTAAGATATAACGCAAGATGTCAAATATTTGTCAATAAAACTCATTATTTGACGTGCGTTAGCCATTGTGTTATTTGTTAGTAAGTTGAGATAAGAAAATTTGTTAGAAAATTTAGGTACTATGAAAAACGCTTTGATACATTCAACTATGCATATGAATAAAAAACAATTAAGTAAATTCCAATAATTATTTATCGATGGACAGCTCAGTACTCAATCAAGTATAGCATCGGCTGTTTCAATTTGTGTGACAGACAATCATATCATAATTTTATTTACTTGTTATTAATAATTATCAAAACTTTGACAGTTATTTGAAGACATTAACGTAAGCGAAGCTGCGGGTAAAATATAAAATAAATTTAAAAATGAAAGAAGTTAACTAAAGTAGGCGAATAAAAAAACGTACGGGTTGCACTACGAGAGTGCCGATATATGTGAAAACTTATTTTGGCGCGGTAGCCATTTTTTGATGGGTACTAGGGTTATTGGGCTATGAATTGCATTTTATTTATGAATTATATTTTATTAATTATTAGAAATTTTAAAATACTTTTAATTTTCTTTTATGAATTATCTTTAACAATTTCGACAACTCTTGTATCATCATCATTATCATCAAAAATTATTATAATCTAAAATAGAAACTATAGGTTCGTGGTAACTAAAATAGGAAATAAACATAAATAATAATAATGTATCATTTGCGTTGTATATCATATAACAAAAATTACATTATATATGTGTTATAACTACCAACACCAGCTAATAGCAGACAACATCATACCTACAAAAAATATACATTAACATATATATTAATATATATTTTTGAGGAAGTAAATGTTGTCTGCTATATGTAAATGGATATATGGACACACTAGCTGAGTCTCGTAACGGTGTCGCGAGTCTCGAAATTTTATCTCATCTAAAAATATGCGTACCACGTTAGAAGAAGTATTCACTTCAAAAAGTTTATAAGTACTGAATCCAGTAAGTCACTGGCTGGACACACTGAAAACCAACGCCGTGGTAAAAAAATGACACTTCCCAGGTGACGCTTTGTCTCATACGACCATTGGTAGGTTTAGGTATAAAAAATTCGATGTAAAATTTAACTGTTAGTTTTTAACTTAAATTTTGTTTTAAAGGTACATCTTATCAATAATATTATTTATATAATCAGTAACATTATTTGTATGACAACATCGCATAAACGCTGTTATCCTATAGTAACCAACTAAATCATATGTGTTAAAAACAATGAAAGTATACCACAAACATTCAGATCTGAGACAGTATAGAAAAAGTGGATTTCTACTTTGGCCCGTCGGGGAATCGAACCCGGGACCTCAGAGCTGGCGACACCTTGAATACCGGTTTTTTTGGATACTCGACGACGAAGGTCGTCAAAAGAACCTTTTCTTCTTTCACTTTTCATTTTTATCATGCAATGATTACTTCAATTAACTTATGATACATAGTCAGTTACTAATAGAAGTCTCTGATGTTATAGCCGAAGATAGTAATTCGTTTCGATGAATGAATTTCTATTATTTTCTGAACCCAATGTTACTATGAATGTGACAATTTGTATTAAAAGTATGTTTAGATGTTTTTTTCTCGGACTGAAATAAATAGCAAACACACCGATAGCTGATAGCGCACCTTAACTAAAAAGACAATGTGTCCGTGGGGAATATCTGATACATGTTTTTGCTTAACAAATTTTGATTTATTACCGGGGATTCGGAAAGGGATATAGGCTACTATTTCCTCCGGAAATTAAAGGTACACGAGGGAATTTTGAGATAATCCCCATACGAATTTCAGCAATGCATGGGTCCGTGAAAATGTAAATTTTCTGACAAATTTAAGACACATATATTTATGTACATTTTGGTGGGAGTGATCCTGCCTACGAACCTAAAGATTGCCGGTTTCTGAAGATCACGTTTATGGAAAATATTCTTATGGTGATATCGTTACTACTCGAATCACGGATTTTTACATAAATATTTACCGCTGGCCAAACTTGGCGATAAACGCAAACTCTCCTTAACGGAAGTGGCCAATATCTCCAAGCGTACTTTTATATGCCGTTAATTATTTTTTTTAAATTAAGTCTTTATTGCATTTGTTTATATGAGCTCATAAAATGCGTACCATATAGGCATTCTCTATCTTTCAACATATGGTTTGGTGAATTAATTATAAAATTTAAATTAAAATCATATCTTCATTATCATGGATGCGTATAAGTATAGCAAGATATTAAATAGTAGGATTAAGTAAATTTAAATCAGCTTTATAGCAAACTGCACTTCTATTGAATTTCGGACCAGCGAAACTTTTAGTTAATACTGAATAGACAAAGTTTTCACGTTTACCATTTCGAACGTTATTATCTAGAGGTACGTGTGAAATTTTATTATAACTCTCTGTATATTCCACATCGCAGATGTTGCTAATATTAACTGGGCTTTGAGTTTAGTTTCCGACACAGTTTGGTCGAAGAAGGCTTCTATACAAACTGTACCATTATAGACAAAACTTTATACTGAACAAACAGCAGAGAGTTTCAAAGATTTAGACCTATAGAAGTTTTTCATTTTAAAGTGAAAACCACATGTAGCTCTAAATGTTGCCAGTAATATACATTGACGTATAAAAATAAGATTTTTGAACAATCACATTCTGTTCCAAACCCAAGGATTAGGATCTCAGAAAATGTGTGGTAAAAACAAAGAGATTTTTTTTAATATTTAAAAAATGGGTAGATTCTTGACTTCTATAGTGCATGAAGTCGTAGATAAGAGACTATTGGTTTTCCCGGATGGGTCAATGTAAAAATAAAAAACTTTTTTTAACATTGTTTTAGTTGTAGGTGTTTGTGGTACCTAGGTTGTTTCCGATTCCTTAACACGAAGTCCTTACGTCCAAGCCAACAATATAATGCCATAAGTTTTTTGAAAAACCCGTTGGTACGAGCCTACCACCTTGGGATTGTACTCGGGTCTCACTACCACCACCACCACTACCACTCGGCTATCGTGACTCATTTTATATTATTTATAAAGAAAGCGATGTTAATCTTGTTTCCGCTACAAAGATTATCAATCTATGAAATTTTTAGTTTGGCTTAAACTGAATATTGGAGTATTAAGTATTTGAAATATTTTTCAGCTCATATAGCTGCATGATTAGAGGAAGAGCCTCCGAATAAGGAGACGCGGGCAACGTGCCAAACCTTTGACGTACGCATTTGAAATGACGATGCAAAATGCTTCCTCCGAATAGTCGATGTTTGCAACAAAAGGGTGGAAACCGGCCGTGCTACTACATAGAATGAGAATAGAATTTTAATATCTGTGCTGCAAAAACTATTATTCCTCACGACGTTTTCATGTTTAAAACTGTCAGAGACATCAGTTCACGGACGCTTCGCTTTGAAGAATAATAAAGAAAGTGGCTGCGACATCCGAGGGGTTCAGAGGAGGTTTCTTTACTTTTAAATATTATTTGTCTTTTAATTGTCGTTGACAATACTTCACGGACACTTAACTTTCTCGAGATGAAAAAGTAAGATCAGCGATGAAAGCTGTGTGGTTTAAGGATCTCATCTGATTAATAGAGCTATCCCATATTTTTGCTGATAACTCTGCAGTTCATCATCTGTCTGCTGAATTTTGATCTGGTATTTATCGAGATGCTTATCTGTCGGTAGCCAGTGAAATTTCCAAGGATTATCCCTATCGAGACCCTCAAGAGAAGATTCTATGCTCGTACCGATAATACATGGATAAAAAGGTTTTCTTTAAGTATCATTACAAAAGCCACCTCATGATTACACACAGGGGGAGGATTCAGGTTCTACTATTTGTAAGTTAATAAATCCTGTTAAGTTAACGTTGATCTTTACAGTTGCATAAAACGTTTTACGACTTTCCCGCAGAGCCAGACTATCATGGTCCTCGTAAACTGACGTTGAGGTAAGAGGCTTAATGTGAAGCGCAGGTGTAAAATGGATTTTATTCAGCAACGTCTAGATTTTCACATAGGGCTTCTGCAAGAAATTCTCATAGAGTGTATTTGACAGAAAAGCGAATAGTTTGTGAAATATTTTGCATAGATATAAAATATAATAAAAATAAGGAAATAAATATCTTCACGCAATTTTCAATACAGGAGTAGATAGAGATATAGTTTAGACAATTAAGTCCTTTTTACCCACCTTCCACCGAAGATATTTTCGGGACAACGTGACAGGTGTTAAGACCGTCGCCGTATCATGTCCAAGCCATATAATTCGTATATAAGTTTTTTGAAAAACCCACGGGTACGTGCCTGCCACCTGGGGATGGAACACGTGTCTCTTAACTCGAAATTCGGCCGGAACCCAACCACTCGGCTATCGTGACTCTCGTGTTATCGTGACATGTAAATATACATTCATCCATAATCCACGGTATGGGGATAATACTAGTATCTTGACCTACGTTAGTTTTTATCGCACTCATCGTTTTAGAATACCCCTGGGCACTATGAAACTGTGAAAAATTAAAAACCTGTTGTGGTGAACGATAGTTTTAAATTGAGGTGGGTATACTCTATTTGTAAATTGAGTTGTACAATTTTACATTGAAGTATACTCGTACTCTATCTGATTACTTAGATATACGTGTGTCCTCGATATTGAAATATAATATCGATTATTGTATTGGGCATGTCAGAGGGTAAGTGCTAGTGTGTTTGCAAAGCTTGGAAGGCAATTTTAAATATTTTCCTATGTCCTCTATTCAGTAAATATGTCGGCCTATTTCACCGAATATGACGAAGGTGACTTTGGTGTAAAGTTAGTTTATGTTTTTTGTCTAAATCTATGTTCAATTTGATTGATGTACTATATTAAAGGATCAACGGAGATATTGTATTACGAATTAGTATCATAAGAAATACGCATTATAAGAAATAAATAATATAAAGTAATACAACTATTACTCATAGAAAGTACATAATGTTAATACAGCTCCTTATGACATAGCTTTCTGATGATTGAAAAACGTTTTAAGTCATCCATATTATGTAAGACAGAAAGTAATGATATAATGCTACTCTATTTAGTGGAGCTTGCTTGATATATAAAAGGAGTAATAAAAGATGTTAGACAAAGTTTCGAAGAAAATTTAAAGCAGTATTGTAATAAACTATAAAAGTAATAAAATAGAAATGTGTTTCAAAATAATAAGTACTGTAAAGATACTTAAATAAAATTTAATTTAAAAAATTCTCGTCTGTACCCTGACGAAGCTAAGCATATTTCTATCCCGTAATTTCACCTTCTTAGATTTACTGTCAGTGTTAATATTTTTGTTGTGCATGAATGGAAGTTCTGAAATTAGGCTGAAAGTTTCTTTCTGTATTTATCTTTAAAGGATAAAATTTGTACTTAGATACATTTTTGCTCATTTATTTTTTATTCTTTACCTACTTTTGCGGAGACAGTGGAAAAACACTCGTAAATATAAGTTAATTAACTAAGTGTGAATCTATTTTCGAATATTATCTATCCGAAAAAATACACATTTTCATTATACCGATACCATCTGGTTATATGAATGTATTATTGATTTCATTTATCTTTGTTACGTTAGCCAAGGGGTTTGTCTTAAAAACGTATGTACGAATTATATCGTTGGCTTAGACATTAAGACGGCGACGGGCTCACCATCTCTCACGTTGTCCCCAAAATATCTTTGGTGGAAGATGGGTCGAAACAACTTAATTGTACAGATTTGTGTCTACCCCTCATTGGGAATGGCGTGAACATATATTTTTTATTTATCTTTAAGGCTTTGTCAACGTGGTTCGGCTTTTGTCCCATTTATTTTTCGTTTTTTTTTTTTAATTTTTAATTAACATTGGTATACATGTTACAAACGATAGAATCGAGCGATATTTGACTCTCGTTTCATAATTTATTTGGTTAGGTTAGTTTTTCGTTTTTAAACTCTTTTTTAACGAAAAGAGAAGTGTAATTTTAATGTAGTAAGTGTAATTTGTGTATAATTTTAATGTACTTTCAGTATCTCGTTGTCTACATGAAGCGTCTAGGGACCAAACCAATTGTCGAGTGGCTTTTTTATATATGAAAGCCAATGTGATCGAGATAGTTCTCAGCTAATTTATAAAGACCTGTCCAGCCGTTTCAAGATTATATGAAGTATTTCTATTTGCAAGAATACTGAATTTTGTTAGATTATGATTATCATCGATTTTTTATTACATGGTATATTTATACAAGAAGCAAATTTTGCAGTGAACTTGAATATGTCTAGTTAGTTATTTAATTTCATTTCCAGGCCTGGTTGAATCAAATTCACGTAAATATTTTACATTCATTAGGCAGGTTTACTCGATAAGGTACTTTAAAAACAATCTAAATGTTACAAAAAGCTGCAACCGTTCGAGCGAATGGAAAATTTAATCAGTGTTTCCAACATCTGGAATAATTTCATAGCAGATAACGAGCAATTACTCATGTTTTCAGTATAACTATGTTGATTTTTTATTGACTGAATAAATATTTTGATTTTACGATGATACGAACGCCTAGTTGGTAGTAACATATGCCTTTGTAGCTAGAGGTTGTGGATTGGAATTTAAGGGAAAACATTTGTATGTTGTATATGAATGTATGTACTAAAGGATTTTCACAATATTTGCGTCTTTATCTTATTAAGTACTGAACCGATGAAACTAACACTGACAGCAAAGTTGAAATAAATTAAAATGCAATTGTTTCGAAGGTAAGAATACAGATCTTGAGTTCCGGAATTTATTAATAACCGCTATAAATTTAAACTAGATGACTTCCCCTTAATAGTTAAATATGTTCACAAAAAATATTCACGCTATTCCTAATGCAGGTGTAGACAGAGGCCTAGTCAAGAGACCTTAAGACCATTCGACGTACCTTCCACCGAATACATTTTTGGGACAACGTGAAAAGTGGCTAGCTCATCACCGTCTTTACGTCTAAGTCTACGACAGTTCGTACTTTTGGTGTTAAAAACCCATTGGTACGAGCCTGCCACCTGGAGATCAAACTTGGGTCTCTGGACTCGAATCCCGATCACCCAAACACTTGGCTATTTTGCCTTATTACGATATAAATACGTTTATAACAAAAATATTATGAATGCTATTATTGTGAATAGAACTTTCGTAACCAAACTTCCAAGCCTGTCGAACGATATTCGAACATAAAGTAATCAAGAGTTACTATACGCGATATTATTATAACTACGCTTACTATGCTATTGTTAGTTATGTCTGATTAATGTCGACTATTATTGTTACCGATTATCTGCAATAGAAATATTTTCCGAAGCTTGCTAACGGATTACAAAACTTCAATAAAAACAAAATAAAAAAGACCATTCGAAGACAAAGCAAGGGGGTTATAGCATCACGTACATTAACTCTGATCTGAACAATAAGTAGCTCAAGCACTTCAGTTGGGTGGCACAAGTAAGATTTGTATATTGACCCATCCGGGATAAATACCTCAAAGATAGCAACACTTGAAAATCAAAACCTACGCGTAGACCACGGAAGTCGATAAATATAAATGCTACGGCACATATGTGTACGGTATATATTCGCGCCTCATCTGTGACGGAGAAGTCAGTGAGAACACACCGACAAGCGTCTATATGCATTCATGTCTTTCCTCATATTCAGTTAATGTTTTCATTTTAAATTACTGTAGGATAGTTAAGACCGTTAGCTGTTCACTAGTCAGCTTCAATTCCAACGTACGTACTGATACCACACACAGACGGCTCAGCAAATATGAGATTTTACTCATTGTTGTGACCGATGATTGAATGGTAATAGCCTTTTTTATTGTATATAATAAATAGAAATAGCAAAAGAAACAAGAAACTTAGGCAACAGCTAAAATTTGGCGGCCTGACGACGACGAGGGTGCCACAAATACCCGTTTATGTATGCCCATACTTATGTATGTTTGTATACCCATAAATACATATTTATAGATAATAATTGCCGTGATAATATAGATTTAGCGACAAAAACTGTAACCAATTTTAATAAACCCTGATATTTTTCAAACGACCTCACTCGGATCGTTGAATGAAATTCAATATCGTGAGATTATTATTATGCAAAGTTGGAAGATCAAGCGGAGCTGCAGTCGCCGTTCACTGAAACTTATTTAACTTAGATGGTTTTCTGATGTACCATGCAACAAGTTTTTTTTGTTTTTTTGTGAAGTTATTTGATATATTTTCAGTTCAATTGGTAAAAGCTGCTCAAATTTATCTTCTTTTAGTTTCATCACGTTGTAGTCATCAGTATTCAATGTACATTGAATTCTGTGCGCTGTTTTCTTTATATTTTCATATTTAATTTGTGAGCGTCAATAGCCAAATAGTGTAGAGTGAGGACTGCAAAAATGCCACAGGTTCGGGCCAGCCATTCGATGATGGTCTTGAAAATCTCCAGATAGAGTGATGTTATTTGGCATTGCAATTCATTTGTTTCATTAAAATACTAATAACTTTCAGACGTTTAGTCTTATTGTTATTTTAATGACGTTTCTTATGTCACCGGAAATGCAGATTTTTTTAGGATTAAATTCATTTATCAAAAACTAAAGAATATGTCTTTAGTTTTCTGTTACACTCAAACCTGTTGAGGCGTTTCAGCGTATAGTGATAACAAATAACTAACAAACTTTTGTATTAATAATTTAACAAACTGTTATTAATTCGAGTGCTATAAGTTTTCTTTGCTTTATATCTTCGACTTAACAACTTTCTTTAAAAATAAATACATACATAGATAGGGACAATACTTAAGCACATGTAATATGAAATCAGAAACAACGAAGGTATCACAAACACCCGAGACCCGTGAATGTACAAAAAGTGTTTTCTACATTGCCCGACCGGGAATCGACACGGGACCTCAAAGCTAGGCGACAACTTGAAAACCGCCAGAAGTCCACGAAAGTCGTCACTTCATAACCCAATAATACCCTGAAAGATAGCTTTTATAGAAACGCGATGGCTGTTATTGTAGCAGTGAAAGCATTATAAAAGACGTTTGCTCAGTGAGGTGATTTAACCGCAGCTGACTTTAGCTGGAAAGATAATTAAACAAAAAAACAGTGAAACTTGAGATGTGGTGCAAATTATATTTGAATTTATTTGTTATAACTCTGCGATCAATATTATTATTATAACTTGAGTCATAAAGCTTCTTTTGGTAAGGAATAGATGGCGCCTTAATGTATATCTGATAAATAATAATTTTGTTTCGTATATATGATTGTTCTCAGAAGTTACGACTATCTCTATAAAATTTATCTAAGTTACAAACACAAAATAATTTCAAAATACAAAATATTGGTATACTCGAGATAAAGGGTTTCGTTTAAAGTAATTCAAGTTATAAGATATAATTAAAAAATATTTTATTAATTTTTCTTTTTCAGATGTAATAATTTTGTTGTCCTAAATAGGCTTAGGTAAGAAGTGGATCGAAAGAGCTGCCCTGGTTCGAAAAAATAAAAAAAATAAAAATAATAAATGCGGTATAATATATGCAATGGTGTTGAAAAAATCTATTTTAATCTTGTTTTATTTGCATTCACAATTCGAGGAAAACTAACGCCCCGCCTTGATTTACACGCTCGTTGTTATGATCGATCTGAATTTGCTTTCAGTTCTGTAATCTATTACCATATGTATATATCAAGTCACGATAGCCGAGTGGTTGAGTGGTCGGAATTTCGAGTCACGAGACACGAGTTCGATCCCTGGGTGGCAGGCTCGGACCAATGGGTTTTTCAAAAACTCATGTACGAATTATATCGATGGCTTGGACATAAAAACGCCGACAGGCTCACCACCTCTCACGTTGTCCCGAAAATGTCTTCGGTGGAAGGTGGGTTGAAGGGACTTAATTGTCTAGACTCGACCTCTGTGTACTGTTGTATTGGGAATTGCGTGAAGATATTTATTTATTTATTTTATTATTTATATGTATATATTATGTTATTAACTATGAGTTAAATAACGAAACTGAAACTGAAGTTAAATAACGAAAACCCTATTTTTAATCGGTGCCTTTATGTCCATTCTCAATTGCCAAGTCATAAACATTATTTAAATGAAAAAAAGAAATTTAAAACATTATTGATATAATTTCAAAGTAAATTCTTTACGTGTTTAGAAAAAAAATTATTGTTATATATTTTTTATTGCAATTGCTGTGGGGTAATTCTAAATGTTCTATGTGTTATTTATCGTTGTCATTTTATCGCTTTCTGTCATTAGCTCGTGACGATGAGCGAAATGAGTTTGATTAGTAGGCAGCAAAATATTCAAGAACTCTGATCATGTCGTTTTAGCTATACTGTATGTTTTTAAATGGAAATCGATGCTGTGTTTATTATGTAAAATGTTACACACGACGCAGATACCATAGCTTGATTCATGTCTGATAAACTACGCTCCACATAAAAGAGTTGAAATTCGGCTTATGAAATTTTGAAAAGGAATCTTAATATGAAAATAAAATTTGGTTAAAGGAAAATCTGAGCGTAAATTAAATAAAAATCAAATTTTCTCTCGTATGATACTAAAGACATTTTCGCTTTGGGAAGATTTTGTGATATAAAACCAGAATTTCGCAAAATATTTTATAATTTAATCTTAAAATTCCACTAGAGCAGCACAAAGAGGTGCTTTGGCGGTGAATGTATTTAAGCTTGTGTGTCAAGATCATTATCAATGCAAAGACTTTGTGGTAGTCCGTTACGTTATTTTATTTCGTTGAATTAGCTTAACAACTAAATTGGAATTCATTCATAATACCTTATACAGTTTCGTGGTATTAAATGACGTGTTCTAATAAGCTTGTTTCTTATAATCCGACGTTCAACTTTTTGAACTTCTTACGTAGTTATAAGTGTAGTTATTACTATTTGTAATTGGATATAGGTAAGTCATTACCCCTTATACACATACACATACACACCCACACGCGCACACACCTGTATATATCTATGCGAGTGCTGGGGTGATCTGAATTTGAGTCAAGAGATCGGAGTCTGATCCCGGATGGTACGCTCACCACCTGTCTCGTTGTATGTCTTAGTGGAAGTTGGGTCAAAAGGAATTAATTGTCTGGACGTCTGTCTACCCCAGTATTGGGAATGGCATTGTTGACAGTTGACAGTATTGGGAAAAATGTATTAGCTACAAACATATGAATTAATGTTTGTAAATGGAAACAAATGGTAAATAAAAATATGATAGGATAAATCAAAAATACTCTAAATCGTGGATTGTAAATAATGAGTGTGATACTAATGATTATTGTTATAAAGCAGTTTTCAGTATGAAAATAAAAGCAGTGATCAAAATGATCCCAACAGCAACATCACTGAATAGCCGCTGGGGATGGACGAGGGCGCTTTAGACTCAATGTCGTAGTGAAGCAATTGACCTGAGCCACTTTGTTGTATGAGATTTTTCATCATCGCTCACATCATAGCCAGCAAAAGTATTTAATTGCAACTCTGGAAGTCAATTTACCGCTAAAAAGCTCTCAACGTGATATGAGTGGCAAAGCTTAAGGAAATAATTGCGTATAGGCATAATGCAAACTAAGATACATGAGGTTAAAAATGATTTATTATATGGAAGCATTGGTGAATGGTGGCTTCGAATGAATATGAGATAATGAAAGATGTATCAGATATTTAAATACTCAATTACAATTATGTTAAAAGAGTGGATAAATTTCGTCGCCAGCAGTCACAAAATCCCATCCCAGTATACAGCATAGTAAAAACATATTTTCAAACAATTTTATACTATACATTTTTTTCAGAAATATATATATCATGAAGTGACATGTAACATATTGAATACAAATGATAAATTATTGACAAATTATTTAGCCAAATTAACATAATTAATTAATTGTTTTGAGTGTATAATTTTAATAAATCGTAGCTAAACATGTATATCTTAAAACTCAGACTTGTATGATTTTTTTAAGTATATTAAACATATATTTTGTTCAATAACCAGCAGAAAATCTTCAAAAATTATCGTTACAGGAAATCAACCCTTACGGGAAGAATGAATACTTTTAGTAAAAGTTCAAGACATAAATAGTCTAAATATATTGAAATGTATTAAGTTATCTTGAAATTTTAAAGTAATCTACGTTTAATAATCATTGATTTTATTTGCCTCTTTTGAATATCGATAAATTTCTCGTACGTTTTTATGTTCCCAAAATTATCTTAATCCTTTGAAAAACGCAATCAGCGAAATGTTCTTTTCCCTGTGTCAACAACGGACCACTTAAACTCGTAGAGAAACAAAGTAGCCGCCTCAACCGCAATCTATCATTGTCTGTCTTATTTTAACTTTGCCCTCTCTAATAACTAATTAACTTATTTGAAACGAAGCAAGGACCCTTAATTAGAACGATCACGATAAATTATCCCCATTCATATAAATTGTTTAAATGATAAATTGCAACATATTAGTTAAAATATTAGCCGAAATGTGACGTAGGTGCTATCTTTATTTTATAGCGCTTTTAGTGACATTAATGGGTGAATAGAAGATGCTTCCTACTGATATCTTGGCGGCAATTCAAATATTACCGCAAACTAAATTTAATAGTACGAATTGAATGCATCGTTTCATATTAAGTTTTTGACAAGATATCACGTAACAAATGGTTCTATCCTTTGTCGATGACGGTACAAACAAAATAATTTCTTATGAAGTAAAGATTAAAATAACGGAAGAGGAGTAGTGAAGAATATTTTTTTGAGATACAGGGTGCTTTCGGTATACCGAACTTATTTTTTTACGGTAAGTGAGCAATACAGTATAAGAGACAGAGTTTCGTAACAATGAGCGGGAGGCGGGAGGCGCAACAATGATTGCCGGTAGCCTCGGCTGTTACCCCGCGCTTTGTCCATGAAACTCTAACGCGGAAAGTTGCTCTAAACTTGTGAACCTGACGAAGACTGGTGCGCCATCAGCGTCACGGGCGTTAATCGATTCCTCGATGCCGGGAACCACCGTAGGGGCAACACTAGCCTTCGCGGCGAGAGTGTCGGCGGGAGCGCAGCGTCAAGCGCTGACGGAACGCTCAGCTTTGCGACGGTGGCGTGGCGAGCGGCCGCGGCGGCGCCTCCACGCTACTGCGGCACGCGCCCGACCCGCGCCTGCCCCGCACCACGACGCATCCCCCACCCCGCCCCCGAGCCCGCGCACCATGCCGCGCCGCCGCCCGCACGCACGCCGCATTCTTGCTTTCCGCTAGCCCTTAGGCGCGGAAACAATCCTCACAAAGAGCTTAGGCCTCTCCGATTGCTCCCACACGCCACATGTTGCTGGCGCGTCACATTAAACCACGCTTTTTATTAATCCGCTCACATGTTTTCCAACGGTAGCTTATGGCAGCAACAGATTCGCGGTAAATTCTTTCCGGGAAAATAATGAGACATATTTTAATAACGCGATTTAGCTTTAACCAGCGATTAAAACGGATGAATTAAGTTTTAGAATGCTCTTCCTTTTTTATTTTTCTAAAATTTAGCTAAATTTAAAAATATGTTATTATTATTAATTGTGATTTTAGACGAACGAAAGATCTATTATTATTAGTATTATAATAATATAAATAAAAAAAAATCTTAGCATGAAAATGTGTAAATAAACCCGCACTGAGAAATAAGTTATGTGTCTCTGTAGATTATTAATAAACTGATTTTTTGATAATTTTTGGTATAAAGCTCTAGCTTTAAATACAGTCCGGCGTTGTATGCGCTCTAACTTTTTCTACAGTATAAAAAACATAACCGAGGGTTAATGAAAAAAAAAAAACCTAGAGCAGAGATGTGAAAGGATATGTAATCTTTCTGATTGAACTGTCTAAAGCCTGCATTGGTCACTTACCATAAAGTAGATTGTTTATTTATATGATATAGGTACTGTTAGTTTGTCAACACCAAGTATTCTTAAACCAAAAATCTATACACATATTTGTTAATAGAGAAAATCTTAATTTTCATGAATACTTTTTTTGTTTTTTGTATCTGCTTTTATTTTAAATATTACAAAAAAATATCACACATTTTGATAGGGGTTCAATAACA
The DNA here is from genome assembly GCA_029286605.1 of Sericinus montela. Lineage (NCBI taxonomy): Eukaryota > Metazoa > Arthropoda > Insecta > Lepidoptera > Papilionidae > Sericinus > Sericinus montela. Next base: position 5,143,877 of record JAGSMR010000009.1, read on the forward strand.
TTAATACAAAAGCTTTCAAATCTATAATTATAAATTAAATCGATGAGGAGAAAAATTTAAATATTCTAAGAAAACTATTGCAATTTATTATAATTTTCTGGAATTGTATAAATCTTACATTGATTAAATTTATAGGAAAAAATTGTTTCGTATTTCGATACGGTGGATGAATAAGATTTAATTACAGTAAGAAAATCTTGGCCCTTCATGTCTTCAAAATTTCTTTTAGTTCGAGCTAGGGTACTTTCTGCTTTCAAATCGAAGAACTCTGAAGCGGAGGAGAGGGATACAAAATAAATTATTAGTAATATGACCAAAACATTTCGTCCAAAATATTTTGATTAAATTACAAATAATTATCTTGATAACAGTAGCTTTCTTGGTTCCTATATGTTTTTTCAAGCAATAAAAGACAATTATTAACTTTAAAACATTTACAAGCACGAAATATGACAAGAAAAAAAATAAGGGTTGTGTCTATCGCAATTATTTCCTCATATCCTTAACTTTCTGATTTCGCAAGTATGAAAGTAAATAGTTTCAATATTTACCTACTTTTGCTTAAAAGCTTTTCGAAGCTGTCAATTCTCACGTAAATTATTTATTTCTTATAGAAAAGTCTCAGTTACACATAAAAGATTTGTTCAAACTTAATTCATATATATAACTCACAATATTAACCACGTAATATTTTGTAAAATATATTTTTTATACGTTATGCTTTTATGAATTATGATATTTTTACTAAGTGTATTATGAACAATCATCATCTGCCCTCTGTATAGTTTTAAATAGAACGTTTAGAATTTACCAGGTAATAGTGCATGTATATAAATATTATTAAAATATTTATTAAAGTTTTTTGTTAGTCGTCATTGAGGCTCGCGCAATCCTTTCATATGACACATATTTTCGTAATGGATTTTTTCATTGTCTAATACTCCTAAAAATACACTTATAAACCTATCTGTACATAATTTCATCACAATTTAATAGGACCTGATTTATACTAGCTGAGTTTGCACGTTGACCGCTAATTCAACTGTTATCTATTCAATCGCGCGGTTTCTAACCCAGCGGTACAGTCACGACCGAAATTTTAAGCGCCCTCGTATAGTTGCTGTTTGTCCGCGTGCGCTTCATAGTACGTATCAATGTAAGCCTCGGTCATGTTTATCGCTTCAATTCGTCAATCGGCAATGTTTGCGTTAATTATTTCTAATGTACGCTCTAATCGATTTTGCTAGTCCATTAATTGTAATTGTTTTTTTTTTGAAGCAAGTAACGGACCTAGAAAACTTTTTTCCATCTCAGTTACATCAAATGTTATATTAATTTATTATCTTAAATTCGTTTTATAGACAAAATGTTTTCGTTTGTTATATTTTTATTGACAATAAATTTTTTGTGTACTTTCATTCGGTCCGTTAAATATACTGCTATTTGTATGTATTGTGCGTAACCAATCAACGATAAATGATGTAGATAATCCGATTTAGTATATGAATATACATATATGAATATATATATTTTTTCATAAATTAAATTCAGTCCCAGAAGTACAAATAATTTCAATTTTTAATGAAAACCACTTATTATTTTAAACATGCGCTTCAAAAATTATCAAGTCCCTCTTAAGTCGCAGAGAAGTTTACGTGGGCTTTATCGGGAATTCCTTAAAAGACTTCGTGAGTATTCCTTGTAAATAATTATCTTATAAAATTTTAAAGTGTTATTTTTCCTATTGCATCCAACAATCTAGATAAGGTAGCCAGAGAGAACAGTTGGCCAAGTATAACGATTCATATATCAAATTATTAAGGTATCACATTAATAATTATCCTTATTTACGGACGTCGTATTATTATGTGTCAGGAAATATGTTATGGGTAAAATAAAGAGTTTAATTTATGCATCCTACGTAGGTCAAGGTGTTAACAAGTGTTTTTTTGTGATTTTGATAGAACCATAGCGAATAATACTTTAGATGTTAACTACTCATTACATAAAAAGATCAAAACTTATTCACCACAGTTAACGATTGGACTAGTAAGTTAATAATAATATAACATCAATAAGTGTGTTTGAGAAAATCTATGATAAATTTCGCCAGACAAGTTTCCAGACCGATTCCACGTACGTTCCACAAATTGACATTGAAAACAGAAATAATCCAAAGACAAAACGTATAAAAATAATCAAAGTACGAATATAGACGAGTAGGATAGTAGAGCTAGTGCGTAAGTAAATATTAATAAAATCAACCACGTAATACGTGTGTTATGAAAGAAAGTAGTATTATTATCTGGAACGTATAAAAGCTACACAACGAAGGCGGCGGCAGCGATAAGCGAAGCGTTTGTTCTATAAGAATAGGTTGCATCCTGTTGCTTTGTCTGCGGTTTATCAGTTGGAACGGAAACCTAATTCTTTTTTTAAAGTATACTGTTTAAAAAGTCGCGATAGCTGAGTGGTCGGGTGGTCAGGATTTCAAGTCGAGAGACCCGAGTTCGATCCCCAGGTGGCAGCCTCGTACCAATGGGTTTTTCTAAAACTTATGTATGAATTATATCGTTGGCTTGGTTATGACGGCGACGGGCTCACGACCTGTCACGTTATCCCGAAAATATCTTTGGTGGTAGGTGGGTCGAAGGGACTTAATTGTCTAGTCTACCTAAATATCTATCTAACTGTGTTGTCTGTCTAACTGTATTGGGAACTGCGTGAAGATATTTATTTATTTATTTATTTTAGTATGATTACTTTTGCGTAGACGGTTTTATCTGACTTAGTCTAGACGAGACCTCTGTCTACCCCTGTATTGGGAATTGCGTGAAGTTATTTTACTTTCTGTTTAGATATCCAATATCTATAGTGAAGTTCCGTTAAAATTGGTATAGCCTTTACGGAGATTAGCTATACGACAACAGAAACGCTGTTATTTTGATGTCAGATATTTTTTCTTTTTATCATTCTATCAACAGTGCACTGCTCAATATAGGCCTTCCCAAAAGTTTTCCCGAACGGCCGAAGAAAGAACGGTCCTCAGCCACCTGCATACAATGACTTCTCGCAACATTTTGCATGTCGTCACTTCATCTCATTGGGGATCGTACTACACTGCGTTTGCTTAATTTCTATTTGATTTATTTCAGTTACTTAAGTTTTGTTTTATACACGTAGACTGATTAAAATAAATGGGAATAAATGGCATTTGTGAGGTTGAAATTGAAATTGCTTATTAATAAGATTAAACTACTAAACTAAAAGTCACGATAGCCGAGTGGATGGATGGTTGGAATTTCGAGTCAAGAGGCCCGAGTTCGATCCCTAGATGGCAGGCTCGTAACAATGAATTTTTCAAAAACTTACGTACGAACTATATCGTTGGCTTGGACATAAAGACAGCGACGGGCTCACCACGTTGTCTCGAAAATATCTTTGGTGGAAGGTGGGTCAGAAGGACTTTATTGTCTAGACTAGACCTCTGTCAACCCCTGTATTGGGAATTGCGTGAAGATATTTATTATTATTTATTCATCTATCTAATTTATTTTCCGAATTTGAGTGTTTCTCACTTTCTTAGACTGACTTATAAGATCTCATTTTTTCTTTCAGAGAGTTAATTTATTTGTTTTTTAAGTTTTCCCGCCGAAATTAGTGAATTGATTTTTAAAATATTAACTGCGTTTAAAAGCTATACTATTCGCGAGTAATATACGTTGTAAATTTTTTTTAATTATCTCTACGAAGATTACAATAATTTAAACCAAATGTATCAAAAATTTACCTTTTACATTCATTATTGTACCTGCCATTTTGGTATTTGTTACAAAATTTAGGTTACTTTAACACTTAAAATTAACTTATTTATACGTGAAAAAAATTAGGGCAAAACGAAGTCCCAATAAGTAAATATAGTCTTTTCAATTAAGTATAGTATCAGCAGTAGGCCGGCGGTGTTTATTGCGCGTAGGTCAAAGTTTAATCTGCACGCATTAAACAGGTCCACTGTACACAAGGCGCTAAACGCTGTGTTGATTGTTCAAACATTGCAGTGAGGTGTTAAGTGGCTATACAAACATTTGTGCGAGACCTCATCAATGGACAAGGGAACCGCAAGCGATTACATTATAAAGCTTTACATTATGAATCTATCTAGGATTTGGACTTTGAATAATAAATAAAAATCTTCACTCCAAGTAGCATGATCTTAATAACCTCTTTTGTTTCATTCGATTAATTTTTTATCAAAATAGAGTGGTATATTTCGGGCTTATTTTAGAGACATCGTGACAGAAGGCCTATCGCCATCTTTTATAGTCCAAGCCAACGATGTAAATCGTACATAATTAAAAAAAAGAACTCATCGGTACTAGCCGACATCCTGCGTATCGAACACGGGTCCCTTGACTCGAATTCCGATCACTCTGCTATCGTGACTTCACCGTGATCTTGTTAAATGTAAATTAATTAATTTTAAGCTTACAATAGCGATCGCCTAGCTTCGCGCGGCTAGCAGAGCACACACACTATATTTGTTTTTGCTTCAATATTGAATTTCATGATACTTCCTTTAAAAGCTATAAACTTTCTATATAATTCACCCTGTTAGTGGTGAAACTTGTTAGTGGTGAAAATCGAATGCATGGAGATGAAATTTTGTGTCTGTGTGCGTGGCCTCTGAAGTCCCAGGTCTGATTCTCGGACGGGTTAATGCAGAATGTCACTTTTTGTATATTCTCTCAAGTCTTAGTGTTTAGGTACCTTCCTTGTTTTTGATTCCATAACACAAGTGCCTTAGCTACTTAATTTTGGATCAGGGCAATGTGATGTTGTCGGTATCCATTAATTTAACAACCTCCTTAAAAAAATCGTTTTCTTACTTTGAAAAGAAAAACGGTCATACTATCCCATATTTTATTCTCTTAGTGGTGGAAAGTCCGGAAATTCTTCTTTATTAAATATTTAAGTTGTTAACCTTTGTAATTCGCTACCTTTAAATATAAGAAAGGCTACAAGTGTCGAATCCCTCAAAAGTATAATTATAAATCACTATTTGGAGCCGGCTTTAAAGATCTTTTGTGTTTAGTTTTCTTAATTTTTTTATACGTACTAAACTCAGTTTTACCATGTACTAATTTCAGTTTTAACCTTGCAATATTCTACTACCTTTCTACACGACTAATGTTTGCACACACAATACATAACATTTAATAAAAATATATCTAATAATAAGTCATAACATATAATAATGAAAACATAATATCCAACATAATATCTAACAATAAAAAGCTTTGCCTGGAAGAGATAGCTCCTAAGCGATAAGGCAAACTATTTGTATTTATATGTATAACTATTTGTATTATAAGTTTTATAATATTTAATTGTCTTATATGTACATATTTGCAAATAAAGTGTATAAAGAAATAACTTATACAAACTTTAACAATATAAATAGCGATTATTTCCAAAATTTTAATTTTGTAGCATCAGTGGTTCATCAAAATATTACTACGCAATGTTAAATTGTAAAATATTATAGTTCCCTGCGAGACATAGCCTGAGTAAGAAAGGATTTACCTAAATCGCAACGCTTGGCAAGCGGGCTGGCGATCGCAGTACCAGACATACTGCTGTTCTACACCAGTCTGTTCAATTTTGGTCTGATATTTTTCGAGATCATTATCCAGCCATCTGTCGATGCATAATGGTATTTTAAAGCTTTTCCCTGAATCTCCTCCCATGACACCCATAAGAAGAAAGTGGCGGTATGTTCTTTAGCCATAGCCATACGTCAATATTACCTTAATAAATATTAATACTAATGAACTATTTATCCACGCTGTAGAACGATATTAATTTAAGCGCCATAGTTATCTCGTATTTTGTACTATTCGTTTGAAATTTAAGTAGTAGTTAAAAGTTTTCGAGAGTAAATCAATAGCACTGTGGTAGTCTCAACTTAATGATCATTATGCTTGCTTTGTAACTTTATATTCTTTGTAAATCATTCTGCGAAGTCAACACAATATTATACATATTTAAACAAAACAAAATCAATACTCATTGAGGCGCTATATATTTACATTTGCACGTTACTTTACTTGCTTAATGGCCTATGAAAATTCATTGCCAAGGATTCGCTTGGCAAGTGAATGGAAATCGCAGTAACAGATCGTCTTCGACGTTGCTGCCCTTTATCGGTCTACCCAACTCGGGTGTGGTATTTTCCGCCATGGTTATCCCGCCATCTCTCGGTAGCCAATGTGTCATTCGAAGCTTTCTTATTAGTCGCCTCTTAAAACACCCACAGGAAAAGATATTACTCTTTTGCAAATACCTTTCGGAACTTTACTTTATTTTACTAATAAAGAAAAGAAACTGGATGAATAAAAAAAATTTACAATAAAAAACTATAAGCGAAAGGAATGAAATAAGACATCCACAAAAGCTAAGATTTAGTATTTATTTAAGGATTCACTTCTACTGCGTGTCGCCCTCTAACTCCTAATTCTAAATATATATTAAAACATAAATCCGAAACACAAATCTAGCTACACCACGGGTTACGTTTAAAAACAAAACGACCTACGACAAACTAGTTTTATTCTCCATGCTGTAAAAGAAATATAAATCTTTCAATATCAAATACAAACGTCTCTACGAAGATTTAAAATTGCAGCAGCATTGAAACAATAGAACATAAAACGATAGATTGGTTTATTTAAAATGAATTCCGATCAGTAAATCCTGTTTGCAGCAGCTGGTATCATAATACTGTTGACCGTGAACCCTAATCGCTTGATATCCCCGAGGGACTGTAACACCGTCGACGAACTCACAAAGAATTTAATCAGAACGAGCAAAGTTGGTCGGTCCGTTTATTTAGAACTTTTAGCGATACACGTTACCATACAAATAGGTTACTTTTAAGCTAATTGTTTTGTGTACGGCAAAATTACTTCAATGAGAGTGTATATTTAATTAATTAAAGAAATGAAGTCCTCCGTGGACGAGTGGCGTATACACCGATTTCATTATGTCGCTGGCTCAAAAGTTTCGGATTCGATTCCCGATCGAGTTAAAGTAGAAAACACTTAAATTTTATCGATTCTAAGTGTTTGTTTCTAATTGTATATCGTAAGTTCTTACGGTACTTAATTTTTGATCAGAGCTATGCATAAATAAATATTAGGGCAACATTATTTATGTACGTACGTGTTTATTTATTTAAGTATTTATCTTATTTATAAAGATGATTTACATTATTTACTTAAATAAAAAACTATCTTTATTTTATAGCATAGGAACATAAATACCAGAAGTCAAATGTCACCATTTCTAATTATACCACCATTTCTTAATGAAGTTCTTGTGACGGAGGAGAGTAAGGCGAAAGAAACTCTGCAGGTTTTCTCTTTTTTATCATTTTTTTAAAATCATATTTTAAAATTAAAAAAACTTTTTCAGGGTATTGAAAGTAGTAGGAAGGTGGATCGAAGGGACTTAATTGTCTAGATCTAGGGAATTGCGTGAAGATATTTTTATTTTTATTTCATAATAAGAGAGAAACAAATATATTGTAAATAATACAAGTAACACCTTTTCACAAGCATGACGCATGTTGTAGACTTCGCCATCCCCAACCATCTTAAAGTATTAATAATATTTGTGAGTACGTGTTTGTAATTATTTTCACTGTCACACGTTAAAGAGTTTAAGTGATAATAAGACAATGCAAATAGTTTCTAAATTTAAAGACAGGCAATCATTTATTTGTTACCTTAATGATTAAATATGCTAATGTTAACGCATCATAAACACTAACACATTCCTATATTTAAACGTTTTAGCTACTAGGTTATCATTTTTCTTTTTATAGTAACAACCGTGTTAATAAGAGCGCAAACAGCATAATAATCATAGATGATACAGTGACCTTGGAAGCCCCTTCCCATACATAATAAAAAATCTGAAGAAATCTATTTCTGTCTATAAAACTAAATTATGACTTCCTTGCCAATACTACCCTCTTAACATACTATCTGACGACCGTCACCCCTTCGGCTTTTGAAAGAATCCTCTGCCCAAAGATTTCCTTCAAGAGATCGCTGTTTACCTATAAAGCCGCCTGTTGTTCCCAAGTCCGTCTCGTTATAATAATACTACTGTTTGTTTCTTCATGTACAATGAATCATAATTTACTTTTTTTACTTTAATTCATTGAATGTGATTGAAATAGTGTTGTATTCTTATCAAAAATTGATTACAATATTGTGATAAGAACAGACCATCCACTTACTTCCCGAGAGTGTATAAGGGGCGATTAAGGAATACATCAGATCAACAATGTGTTAGAACTTCGATCCAGCACGACAAAATTAATTACATAATATCTTACTCAGATTACCCGACAATTATAAAATTTATTACTATGTAGACTGCTGAAGAAATGTATTAGATAAGGTCTAATACAAAACCTACGTTACTTTCAATGGCTTCGTACAGGCACTGTCGATACTTTTAATAATTTGTACACTTTATTTATATCTCCCACTTTTATAAAGTAATACCAAAACTAAGATATCCATAGGCTAACCATATTTCACGTGGTCCCGAATGTGAAATGTGGGTAGCGAGCTCTAAATTGTTTGTACCTGTGTACCTTTGACTATCTCAGTACTGAGAAATGCGTAAAGACTGTTAAACTAAAATGTATGTCCATTTATAAAATAAAATAAATAAATATCTTCACGCAAATCCCAATACAGGGATAGACAGAGGTCTAGTCTAGACAATTAAGTCCCTTTGACCCACCATCCACCGAAGATATTTTCGGGACAACGTGACAGGTGGTGAGCTCGTCGCCGTCTTTATGTTCAACCCAACGATATAATCCGTACATAAGTTTTTGAAGAACCCATTGGTACGAGGATGCCACCTGGGGATCGAACTCGGGTCTCTTGACTCGTTATTCCGATCACGCAACCACTCGTCTATCGTGACTTATATTACAGTACTTACTACTTACTTATCTTCACGCACAATCTCTGACGGGGTAGCCAGAGAAAATAGATCGCCAAGTGTCACGATCCTTACATACCTCTTTCGCTTCTTTCAGATTCATCATCTTCTTCAAACATGCACGTCCAGGTATCCGAGTACTCTTGACAGCAAATTTCTCGATGAGGGGAGGCCTCAAATTTGCTCACATGGACTTCGAAAGTTAGTCTCGGTCTACCTCGACCCCTTTTAATGTTAACTTTCGCGCTTTATATTTTCTTCACCATTTGGTCTTCACTCATTCGCTCAACGTGCCCAAACTATCGAAGCACGCCCTTATCAATTTTTGTAACAAGGTCATCTTTCAAACCTGCCTTATTGCGAACCTCTTCGTTTCGCTTTCGGTTGGCCTTGGTAAGGCCGCACATTTTACGAAGAGATCGAATCTCCACTACATTCAACCTGCTTTTATGCTTCTTCTAGCATACCCAGGTTTCGCTGCCATGTAACAAAGTCGGTACCAACACTGCGTTATTGCGTGTATTGCAAGGCGTGTATTGCATTGCGTATATTGCAAGGCGGGCACTTTTCACTACGCCTTGCCTTTTGATTAACGCAGTCAGGGCACCATTGACTTTGTTTCCGGCAGCGACACGCCTGTCCACATCTAAGTCACATCTTCCATCCCGGCTAAACGCACTCCCCTAGTATACAATCTCATTCACCTGTTCTAGACATTCCTGATTTACCCATATTTCTCACTTCGTTTTTTCTTCGTCCCTTTCAAATACCAGAACCTTAGTTTTATCAGCATTCAAACTGATAACTTTAATTTCACAATCTTCTTTCATACACGTGACTAATGTCTGCGGTTATGCCTCTGATGGTGCAATAAGCACTGCATCATCAGGATACAGCAGACAATTTACTTTAATGTCACCAAATTTCACACCCACCAACTATCTTTTATTTATTTATTTATATTTATCTTCACGCACAATCCCTGACGGGGTAGCCAGAGAGAACAGATCGCCAAGTGTCACGATCCCTACATACTTCTTTCGCTTCTTTCAGATTCATCATCTTCTTCATACATGCACGTCTAGGTATCCGAGTACTCTTGACAGCAAATTTCTCGATGAGGAGGCCTCAAATTTGCTCACATGGACTTCGAAAGTTAGTCTCGGTCTACCTCGACCCCTTTTAATGTTAACTTTCGCGCTTTATATTTTCTTCACCATTTGGTCTTCACTCATTCGCTCAACGTGCCCAAACTATCGAAGCACGCCCTTATCAATTTTTGTAACAAGGTCATCTTTCAAACCTGCCTTATTGCGAACCTCTTCGTTTCGCTTTCGGTTGGCCTTGGTAAGGCCGCACATTTTACGAAGAGATCGAATCTCCACTACATTCAACCTGCTTTTATGCTTCTTCTAGCATACCCAGGTTTCGCTGCCATGTAACAAAGTCGGTACCAACACTGCGTTATTGCGTGTATTGCAAGGCGTGTATTGCATTGCGTGTATTGCAAGGCGGGCACTTTTCACTACGCCTTGCCTTTTGATTAACGCAGTCAGGGCACCATTGACTTTGTTTCCGGCAGCGACACGCCTGTCCACATCTAAGTCACATCTTCCATCCCGGCTAAACGCACTCCCCTAGTATACAATCTCATTCACCTGTTCTAGACATTCCTGATTTACCCATATTTCTCACTTCGTTTTTTCTTCGTCCCTTTCAAATACCGGAACCTTAGTTTTATCAGCATTCAAACTGATAACTTTAATTTCACAATCTTCTTTCATACACGTGACTAATGTCTGCGGTTATGCCTCTGATGGTGCAATAAGCACTGCATCATCAGGATACAGCAGACAATTTACTTTAATGTCACCAAATTTCACACCCACCAACTATCTTTTATTTATTTATTTATTTATATTTATCTTCACGCACAATCTCTGACGGGGTAGCCAGAGAAAATAGATCGCCAAGTGTCACGATCCCTACATACTTCTTTCGCTTCTTTCAGATTCATCATCTTCTTCATACATGCACGTCTAGGTATCCGAGTACTCTTGACAGCAAATTTCTCGATGAGGAGGCCTCAAATTTGCTCACATGGTCTTCGAAAGTTAATCTCGGTCTACCTCGACACCTTTTAATGTTAACTTTCGCGCTTTATATTTTCTTCACCATTTGGTCTTCACTCATTCGCTCAACGTGCCCAAACTATCGAAGCACGCCCTTATCAATTTTTGTAACAAGGTCATCTTTCAAACCTGCCTTATTGCGAACCTCTTCGTTTCGCTTTCGGTCGGCAATGGTAAGGCCGCACATTTTACGAAGAGATCGAATCTCCACTACATTCAACCTGCTTTTATGCTTCTTCTAGCATACCCAGGTTTCGCTGCCATGTAACAAAGTCGGTACCAACACTGCGTTATTGCGTGTATTGCAAGGCGTGTATTGCATTGCGTGTATTGCAAGGCGGGCACTTTTCACTACGCCTTGCCTTTTGATTAACGCAGTCAGGGCACCATTGACTTTGTTTCCGGCAGCGACACGCCTGTCCACATCTAAGTCACATCTTCCATCCCGGCTAAACGCACTCCCCTAGTATACAATCTCATTCACCTGTTCTAGACATTCCTGATTTACCCATATTTCTCACTTCGTTTTTTCTTCGTCCCTTTCAAATACCAGAACCTTAGTTTTATCAGCATTCAAACTGATAACTTTAATTTCACAATCTTCTTTCATACACGTGACTAATGTCTGCGGTTATGCCTCTGATGGTGCAATAAGCACTGCATCATCAGGATACAGCAGACAATTTACTTTAATGTCACCAAATTTCACACCCACCAACTATCTTTTATTTATTTATTTATATTTATCTTCACGCACAATCCCTGACGGGGTAGCCAGAGAGAACAGATCGCCAAGTGTCACGATCCCTACATACTTCTTTCGCTTCTTTCAGATTCATCATCTTCTTCATACATGCACGTCTAGGTATCCGAGTACTCTTGACCCTCCTCTCTTCGAGCAATTTGCTCACATGGTCTTCGAAAGTTAATCTCGGTCTACCTCGACACCTTTTAATATTAACTTTCGCGCTATATATTTTCTTCACCATTCGGTCTTCACTCATTCGCTCAACGTGCCCAAACCATCGAAGCACGCCCTTATCCATTTTTGAGACAAGGTCATCTTTCAAACCTGCCATATTGCGAATCTCTTCGTTTCGCTTTCGGTCGGCAATGGTAAGGCCGCACATTTTACGAAGAGATCGCATCTCCACTGCATTCAACCTGCTTTTATGCTTCTTCTGGCATACCCAGGTTTCGCTGCCATATAACAAAGTCGGTACCAACACTGCGTTATGTATTGCAAGGCGTGCACTTTTCACAACGCCTTGCCTTTTGATTAACGCAGTCAGGGCACCATTGACTTTGTTCCCGGCAGCGACACGCCTGTCCACATCTAAATCACATCTTCCATCCCGGCTAAACGCACTCCCCAAGTATACAATTTCATTCACCTGTTCTAGACATTCCTGATTTACCCAAATTTCGCACTTCGTTCTTTATTCGTCCCTTTCAAATACCAGAACCTTAGTTTTATTAGCATTCAAACGGAGACCATTAATTTCACATTCTTCTTTCATACACGTGACTAATGCCTGCAGTTCTGCCTCTGATGGTGCTATAGGCACTGCATCATCAGCATAAAGCAGACAATTTACTTTTATGTCACCCAATTTCACACCCAAACAGCTATCTTTCAGCTTCTGTAAACAGCTGTCGAGATACAGTATGAATAGCCAGAAAGACATGACACAACCCTGTTTTACGCCCGTTTGGACGCTAAACATGGGTGACAGGTCATCCCCTACCCGCACACAGGCTTTACATTCACAGTAAAGTGACTGCACAGCCCTTAGCAATCGACCATCCACACCATACCCCGGCAACAGTTCCCACATTTTCTTCCTTACAACCTTATCAAATGCTTTCTCAAGATCCACAAAAGCACAGAAAATCTTCTGGTTAGCAGCCAGAAGCTTCTCCGTGATCATGCGGAGAGAAAACATTTGATCCGTGCATCCTCTTCCAGGTCTAAATCCGCATTGTGCCTCCCATAGAAATCTTTCCGATTTCTCTTGCATCCTACGTGTCAAAACCTTCGAGTAAACTTTACTTGCTAAACTGGTCAAGCTGATCGCCCGATAGCACCCGCAGTCATAATGTGAACCTTTACCTTTATATAAAGGCACAATGACCGCGGATCGCCAATCGTCCGGAACAGCCCCCGTTCGCCAGCACAAATTGCACAGCAGATGAAAGCTGTCCCAGACGCGTGGCCCACCATACTTGACCATTTCAGCAGTAACTCTGTCTAGTCCCGCAACCTTACCACATTTCAAACTTCTAATCGCACATTCAATCTCTTTCATACTGATGACCTCAGTGTCATCGAGGTCCGAGTCTGGCGTACCAGTCACGGCGTCACCCCCGGATCCCTCACTAAGATCATCACACGCATACATCTCTCTATAAAATTCGCTCCATCGCTGCATGACGTCCGATTTTCTGAGAGGACGTCATTGGTTCCCGAAAGCACTTTATTCATTCTTAAGGCTGTCGCACCACTCCGGGTCCTTCCAACCTCTTTCCAGAAGAGTTTGGAGTTCTCCTTGAAGTTGTGCGACAACCTTTCGTCCGCTTCCATTCTACTCCTTTCACGCACTTCCTCAATCAATGCTTTCGTGTGAACTTTCTGGAGCTTATATCTTTCTTTCCTCTTCTCTCTCATATCCTTATCATTACTAGAGGCCAAGTAGTCTAACCATGCTTTCTTCTTCTTATTTACAGCTTCTTTCACTTCGTCATTCCACCATGCATCACCCTTTTACTACTACCTCTTTTCACATTTCCACACACGTCTTCCGCTGCACTAACCATTCCATCTCTAAGGCTCTGCCATATTTCTTCCACACATTCTTTCCTAACACCAATGCTGTCCAGCTTTTCGGCTACCCTTGCTTGATATTTATTCCTAGTGTCCGCTTCCTGAAGCTTCCAGCTTCGGATGCTACCGACCGACTGTGGTTCTGGTATCGCCGTCCGGTAGCGCCAACCCGCGAACAGACCCCTAAATCTAGTAATCACTAGGTAGTGATCCGTTCCCAGGTCAGCACCTCGGAACACCCGCGTATCCATCACCTGTTTTCGCAGTCGGTCATCCACCAGGAATAAATCGATCATACTTCTCTCATTCTCTCTTGTTCTAGTATACATATGGATTTTCTTGTGACTAAACATAGTGTTTGTCACAAGAAGACCCTTTTCCTTGCATATAGCCAGTATAAGCTTGCAAGCGTCGTTAACCCTTTTATCGCCAAACATTCCAAGCACCGACTCGTACCCTGGCCGAGCGGTACCAACCCATCCATTCAAATCACCACATACAACAATTCTTTCGTTTCCTCTAAACAAGTCTAGAACTTCTCTTACATTCTCCCAAAACTCCTCCAGCTCAGCTCTGGACGACGAAGCCACCGGAGCATAAACAGCCAAAAGGAATAACTTCGTCAGTCCCAATTTAAAGCGAACCCAGAGAAGTCTCGAGTTCACAACCTTATATTCAGTCATAACATCGACCAACCGAGACGACAGCAGCACCCCCACTCCCTGGCAGGCGCTCTCGCTCTCCGGGACTCCGGACCATAGAGCTAACGCCCCGCCAGGGAGCTCTTCAGTACCACTGCCCTTCCGCTTGGTCTCCGACAAACACACGACATCTAATTCTCTTTCTTTCATTATTTCAATAAACTCATTCGTCTTATCTCTCATGCCTCCTCTAACATTCCACGTGCCAACTCTGCACTCCGTCCTCCACCTTCCGCCGTGTCGGGCTGTGCGTGACGGGTGGCGGTCCCCATCGCCGCTTTGCGCGCTGCATTTCACACCAACGGGGACGAACTGGTGTGCGTCGCCTTGGGGACGCCCTAACCCTCGTTGGCATGGGTGCGCAGCTGTGTAGAATTGCAGCCCTGAAAAGGGCCGGCAGGGGTCGCGACGAGCACGCTTCTACAATGACCCCCAACTATCTTTTAGCTTCTCTAAACAGTTGTCGAGATACAGTATGAACAGGCAGAAAGACATGACACATCCCTGTTTTACGCCCGACTGGACGCTAAACATGGGTGACAGGTCAGGCCCTACCCGCACACAGGCTTTACAGTCACAATAAAATGACTGTACAGCCCTTACCACACCATACCCGGCAACAGTTCCCACATTTTCTTCCTTACAACCTTATCAAATGCTTTCTCAAGATCCACAAAAGCACAGAAAATCTTCTGGTTAGCAGCCAGAAGCTTCTCCGTGATCATGCGAAGAGAAAACATTTGATCCGTGCATCCTCTTCCCAGTCTAAATCCGCATTGTGCCTCCCATAGAAATCTTTCCGAATTCTCTGGCATCCTACGTGTCAAAACCTTCGAGTAAACTTTACTTGCTAAACGGGTCAAGCTGATCGCCCGATAGCACCTGCAGTCATAATGTGAATCTTTACCTTTATATAAAGGCACAGTGAGCGCGGATCGCCAATCATCCGGGGCAGCCCCGTCCGCCAGTACAAATTGCACAGCAGATGAAAGCTGTCCCAGACGCGAGGCCCACCATACTTGACAATTCAGCAGTAACTCTGTCTAGTCCCGCAGCCTTACCACATTTCAAACTTCGAATCGCACATTCAATCTCTTTCATACTGATGACCTCAGTGTCATCGAGGTCCGAGTCCGGCGTACCAGTCACGGTGTCACACTCGGATTCCTCACTAATATCATCACACGCATATATCTCTATAAAATTCGCTCCATCGCTGCATGACGTCCGATTTTTCTGAGAGGACGTTATTGGCTCTTGAAATATACAGTAGATTACAGTAGAATATAATATTACATTAGATTTAAATAAAAGTAAATAAATAAATATCTTCACGCAATTCCCAATACAGGGGTAGACAGAGGTCAAGTCTAGACAATTAAGTCCCTTTTGACCCACCTTCCACCGAAGATATTTTCGGGACAACGTGACAGGTGGTGAGCCTGTCGCCGCCTTTATGTCCATGCCAACGATGAAATTCGTACATAAGTTTTTGAAAAACTCATTGGTACTGCCACCTGGGGATCGAACTCGGGTCTCTCGACTCGAAATTCCGACCACCCAACAACTCGGCTATCGTGACTTTTTAGATTTAAATAATAAATAATTAGATTTAAATAATAAATAAAAGAAAAATTAAACCACTTCTGGGCAAAGACTTTATTTAAAGTATTTGAGAGAGGTATTTTTTTTCATAGGAAAAGGGAGGCAAACGAGCAGGTGGCTCACGTGATGGTAAGTGATTACCGCCGCCCATGAACACCCGCAAGACCAGAGGCAGGCAAGACAGATGCGTTGCCTCCCTTAGAGTGCCCCCCTCCCCCAGAATTGGGGTATGTGGGCCTCCGGTTACCTGAACTCACCAGACGAAACTCAGTAGTATATTAGACTTCTACTTCACGCCGGTATTCTGTGAGGTCATGGTACTTCCCCGGTCGAGCCGGCCCATTCACGCAACAACAAAAGTTGATGCGTGGCTCTACCACTGTTAAAAGTAAGTGCTAGTTGACTAGACTGGTGCATGTTGGCGGATTGCTCACGTCTTTAGTGTTTTTATTGGTTGCCAAACAAATAAGTTTCTTCAAGCTGTTTCCCTTTACCTTCGAGGTGAAGATAAATTCAGCATCAAAATAGCTTCTAACGAACTTAGAGATGACCCATGGATTGATCCTAAGCACGACCGACCTTACACGTCTTAGTTACACGTCTCTCAAATAATAAATATATATATATATATATATATATATATATATATATATATATATATATATATATATATATATATATATATATATATATATATATATATATATATATATATATATATATATATATATATATATATATATATATATATATATATATATATATATATATATATATATATATTCAAGGACTTTACGAAATGTATGTATGTTAGGTTTTGCTGATCAAAATTTACTTAATTAAAACTCCTAATTAAATTTCAGGATGGCTTCCATACAGAAATTATAACACAAGTCAATGCTGATAAACATCACGAGTCACGTTGAAAGCAGAAATTTCTACGTGACATCCGCTGCTTATCGATCTAGGCGTTTTCTTTGTGCCTTACATCTTTGAAAACGTGATATTAATCGGCATAATAAAGGCCCAACTGTCGGCGCCTAATGAGCCTCGTTAGACTATTTGCGATCGTACTTGTACTGAAACGTGTTTTGACAATGTCACACCTACTCCTTATCGGAATTCTGTAGACAGTATTATATATTGTTCGTCATTGAATTGGGCATAATGTATAACCTTAATATCATTT
The DNA here is from genome assembly GCA_029286605.1 of Sericinus montela. Classification (NCBI taxonomy): domain Eukaryota; kingdom Metazoa; phylum Arthropoda; class Insecta; order Lepidoptera; family Papilionidae; genus Sericinus; species Sericinus montela. Next base: position 5,161,355 of record JAGSMR010000009.1, read on the forward strand.
GTAGTGCATATAAATTTGTATGATAAAACGACGTAGCCGTAAGGATCAACACGATGAAGTGTTAATTGGTTGGATATATAGCATATAGCACTGACAATGGAAGAAATGTTCTTGAGTGGTAACCTCATTCAATGCAGTGTGGGACGACCCCTCACAAGATGCAGCGACGACCTGCGCAGCATTGTGAGTAGTCAACGGATGCAGGGACAGTTTTTAGTGGAAATACTTGAGAAAAGTCCGTAGGTCACACTGGACTTGATACTCTTAAAGAAGAAGAAGAAGGTATATGCCGTGCGGTTTCCGTGGTAAAAGTAGACTAAAGTAACAGGCGGCTGCTGGAAAGACTTTGACTATGTTAATAGTTACAAAGAAATTACTGGAAAACAATTTGAATGTCCTTTCGTCGCCATCTTGAGGTCCCGGGTTCTAATCCCGCCCGGGTCGGATCCCGGACAGGGCAATGTAGAAAAACCACTCATTCTACATTTCCTCGGTTCTGGGTGTTTGTGGTGCCTTCGTTATTTCCGACTCCCATACCTTAAGTGCTTCAGCATCTTTGATTGGGATTGGAACAATGTATGTGATGTTGTCCCTATCTATACATGTATTTATTTATTTATTCATCTTTCTTAATTTAGTGCTTCTAAAGGGATTCAAATCATCGCCAAGCTTTGCATGCCGATTCGCAATCGCATCACAAGACACCTTGAGCATTAGACGCCGCTACCTGTCATTTTGTCTGGTATTTTTCAAGGCGTTAATCCTGACACCTATCGGCAGTCACTTATATTTCAACGGGTAGTAGATACATAAACTGATAAACTGCGCACAAAAAAAGTATACAAATAAAAAATAGATAAAGGAGTTTGAAATATGTACATTTTCAAAATATATTAAAATTGTTTACAGCTAAACTTAACTTTTCTTTTTTTAGAGCTGCTTATTAGGGAGTATACTCCAAGGCTCTAAATACCCTGAAACACTTTTAATAAACTTTTAAATAACACGATAGCCGAGTGGTTGGATGGTCGGAATTAAGAGTTAAGAGACCCGAGTTCGATCCTCAGGTGGCAGGCTCGTACCAATGGGTATTTCAAAAACTTATGTACGAATTATCTCGTTGGCTTGGACATAAAGACGGCGATGGGCTCAACGCCTGTCACGTTGTCCCAAAAATATCTTCGGTGGAAGGTGGGCCGAAGGGACATAATTGTCTAGACTAGACCTCTGTCTACCCTTGTATTGAGAATTGCGTGAAGATATTTATTTATTTATTTATTCGTTTATTTATTTATTTTATTTCTTTCAATAAAATTTAGAAAATAAATTAAAAATAAATAAATAATTTCAAAAGTGGCATTTATGGCAGGTAATAATAAAATTACTTTTATATCGTCCTTATATTGTCAATTGCAAAAATACAAAGTTGAGAATAAGTAAATGGTCTGTCTTGCTTTCTTTGCAAAGGAAATTCCACCTGGGATGTTATACCTTACCGATGGAAACTCAAGTGTCTAATCCAATTTTAACTTAATTGTAATGTAGCATTTAGTTAACTGGGTCAAAATCAGCTTGTTGTATAATACAACAAGTAAGCCGATAAGTAATTAATGCCTGAATTTACTAATATTAATCTATCTATAACAAATAATTTTGTATCTAGAGGTCTAGACAATAAAGTCCTTAGGGGTCCTAAGGGGGTCGCCCTTTCAACGAAGCCTTTTTGATACAACTTGACAGATGATGAACCTATTAATGTCGAAGATAAAGTAGTTCCATAGATATATATTTAAACAGATAAATCTACGTCTATACCAATAAAAATATATGATTCGAGTACAGGAAGTCTTTCTTCTAGCTGGATTCGAACCCACAACCCGTAGCTTCGAAAGCAGGGTCGGTACCAACTGGGATATTGGTTGGTATATTATTTATTTATATAAACACGTTAAAAACAACATTTGTACACCTTTTCTAACAGATTGAAATATGATAATATATGATTATATATGATTCAATCGAGTGTAAGATTTGCTCTAAATAATATCTTCACGCCATTCCCGATGCATCTGTAAACAGAGGTCTAGACAATTAAATTGTTTCGACCCTCCTTCCACCGAAGATATTTTTGGGACAATGTGACAGGTGGTGAAAATTCCGCGAAAAACGCACTGTGGTGGAATGCCAAGCATGAAGATGGTGTTAATGGAATTTTTGACTATGCCGTAGGGTTCGATGGTGGGATGCAGTGACTGTGATTAATCCGAGCAATCCCCGTAGTAAATCTTGTAAAAAATGCAAAGAGATATCCCTCATCAAGACATATCTCTCATATCAAATAACAGACAAACAGAAATTGTCGGGTCACTTAATAATCAATTAAATAGACCTGTGTCTGCTCATTGGTCGAAATATGCCAAAATCTAATTTATTAAATAACTAATTAATGAAATATTTTTATGAACAACGGTTTATAAAAATAATGCATTACATTTTTTTTCAATTTTTATAAATGTTCCAGGCTTTTTATAAAATAATATTTGTCAATTGTCTCTGTAAAAATAAAAAAGCCCCATGGTAACTATTGAAAATCCTTTTTTATGTATGTCCAGCAAATAAAAATTTACTGTCAATGAATATAAAATAAGTGAGAAACATAATGAAAGAAAAATAAACAGATAGCTTAAGAAGTTACTTGAAATAATTTTCATAAAAGAATATAAATATATTCTCCTTAAAAAAAGGAACATTGACGCCCACATATCATTATTTGTCTGAGCATGAGATTAAACTCCTACGCTTTGAATCAGAAATATTACAAGATTAAATTTGAAAAAAAAATCTTTAAAAGCAAAATTCTGTAAACGTCAAAACGTAAAAACATCAACAAAATTTTGTGTTGTCTTAGTTGTTTCCCTTTAATACGCAATCCGTCATTTAATATTCATTTTAAATTTATACGTAAATATTTCTTTATTTGTCTAAAAACATATTTCAAAAGTTAATACTATTACCATCGATTTTAAAATGCCGATATCAAAAATGCTGTCTTGCAAGTATATGCTTTGCATATACCGAAATTTGAAGAAAGAGATCTATAGACATCGGTAGACTGAGAAATAGTATATTCTTCTGAACTTGACGTTATATGCTGTATTGAATTCTTTACTAGATTTTGTAGTGTACAGTAAATTTGTATTCATTAATGCTCTTATTGTAAGACTTATGTAAACCAGTTTCATGTGTACATCTATATAAGCCTAACTATGGTTGTCACTCACAATCTTTCTCCCCCATATAAATATACTTTTACCATTTCAAAGTAAGAGGAATATTTTTAATAGTAAAGTGAAAAAATCGTAAAGTTAAAAGTAAAAAAAAAACCCTTGATAATTTTTCACATATAACCCTGTGTCTTATGGTGGATCAACTTATACTCCGTTTGTCTGTATTAGGCTGCGACTTGAGAAAGGTGTATCCGTCGCATTGCCACTTCAGCGTGCTAAACCTTACTTTTACGTCGATTACCCTGGTTGTGAAAACAGCGATTATAGCTCTTTTTATAGCTCGATGAGCTATTGTCAGCTTCCTTATTCGGCCTACAGAGTAGAACCTAGTCGCAAATCTAAAATTCATCATTGTCAATACGCACTGATGGTGTTTCGTCTTAAGGTTTTCAAATATATTCGAAATCATATATACTGTATTATATACAATGGATATTTTTTACTTATTTCGAAATGCAATGAATGTTTTATATTTAAAATTGGACAGTGGAGATTTTAAGCCCTCAAGGCAACGGACTACTCTACTAGCCAATGCGTTGCGATCGAAAGGATACTTATCATTGTAATTGTTAGCCAAATATGTGATGAAATATTACGACAGCGCTATTATAGTATTATAAAGTAAGGTAAAGTAAAGTAGGGGATATATTTCTCTTCTACGAAACAAGAAGCTAGGCGGATAAGCAAAATGCAACGTGAAAGTTATTTTGTTTTAATATTTTTTTATATTAGGTGGTGGTAAGTACGTATATATATATATATATATATATATATATATATATATATATATATATATATATATATATATATATATATATATATATATATATATATATATATATATATATTTATTTATTATTTACAACCCTTCTCTTCCAGTGGGTTTCTTCCACTGGCCTGGTGGCGGTAAGGTACTGGCAATTGCTGACTCGCTTTCCAAGTGTGGCGATTATGGCAAACCTTTAATAAGGAAGACTATGTCCGGCAGTGTAAATTTACAGGCCATTAAGTAAATATTAAAAGTATCATAATAGTTAAATCGACATGAGCTTATTGTTTACTTTAGACCTTTTTTTAGTCTTAGTATCTTATTGCCTTTGTCAAAGTTTTTCCTATAGTAGTCTCCTATTACATATGCAACTACAGACCAGAATTCATATTTCTATTCCTTAGGCCTAATCCAACATTACCAATTTATAATTTCAATTTGACGATTTCGAACTCAAACAATTTTATCACGTAGGATTGTCCAAATATACTTCCTAAATCAGTCTTCACATGATTTGTAAGCAAGAATTGTGCAAATGTAGACGTCTGAACAACATTCCATTCCGCGGAGTGTCGTTTCTGTTGGTTTCGGATTTCCTATTGTACAGGATAAATAAAAATATATCATATCCAGAACAATTTACGGCATCTATGATCAGGTTTAGTTTTAAAGGTGTCACCCGTAAAGATGTGGACGGCACAGGTTCCCAAACGGTGTTAAGCAAAAAATATTTTTTTTTACTCTCGATTAATTAGAATAGTTGCCCTATTCGGCTTACCTAAAAACAATTTCAAACGTACTCCTTATACCTTTTTTAAACTGAAACACAAAACTACATTATTATTGCAACTTAGTCTTTTTTCAATGTTTCAAAGATCAGAAATCAGTCCACTCCTAAGAAGAGTCTTTTGTTCATTATCTGAAATGCCAATGACCATAAAATAGTAAATGTACTTTGACGTTCAAAACGAAAGAGAAATCCCTGGCTTATGCTCTCAGTTATATTTTCCAGTTTACCGTTTCAGTAATATTTCAAAGGATTGAGTTGGAAATTTTCATTAAATCGCAAAGTTACGGACGATTTCTAGTGTCAAATAAATTTCTAAATCTGTACGACGATAAATTGCAGTCGCTCTGAAACTTTCCCCATTTTAATTTCAATTTATTAACAATCGACAAATAAAACTGAAGCTAATTCAATAGAAATAAAAATAAGAACTTAAAATATAGCTTATTTCGAATCATTTGTTTGAAAATATAGTTTCTGATTTACTTTTGAAATGTTTCTTTAGAATAGAAACTATATTTTGATTTGAAATATGATTAAACTGAAAAGTCATCTAAAAAGAGATATTGTTAATTAAATCATAATGATAGAATGGATTTCAGAAAAGATACGCTAAATATTGCTAAAAATTTTTGATATTCAATAAGAGAGAGACAAAATTAACAAATTTATATGAACGGATGGAATAATCGAAAGGAGACACCAAATGTACATTAGTTTGTTGAGAGTCGTAGAACGAAAAAATCGTTTCTATATTCTTATCATATAATTAAAAAAAATCATCCTTTAGTTAAGGGTTTTGCTAATTAAATCGGATCTGCTTTCGAGAATAAAAATCGTTCACAAAGTAAATGTTTTTATTCATGACGATTTCATTAGGATAACTGAATCGATAAGTGATCTGAATTCGAATAACTAATTTATTTTAAAACTCAATTGTTCACACAAATCCAGAAATACATTTGACACGTGAAAAGAACGAATTGTTATACCAATAGGCCAACTTATCGCTAAACAGCAATCCCTTCCTGGAAAACTTTTTGATGAAGGAGATTAATATTAAAGTAACAAACTTACTTAACGACCTGTAAAATGCCATTGCAGTACGTAGGCCTCCTCCCGGAGGGTTTGCCATGAACGCTATGTTTGGCAACCGGATTGATAATTGAAGTACCAGACATTGTGCTTCGCTGAATTATGGTCGGTAAAAATGGTCACTTGAATGTTTTTCCCTTTGATGCCTCTTACGGAATTCACGAGAAGAAATGGATATTATATTAGAAAACTCGAATTCAATCCTCATAGGAATTAATCCAACTTCATAACAATACATTTTATTGAAAATTACATTTTTTTTGACGGCTTCAACACAAAAACGACGACAGGGATACTAATTATCTCGGCTCAAAAGAGCTCTGGTGAAAGGTCGGCCGAAAGTACTAAACTAAAGAACCTTTGACCACTCCAGAAATGGAAATACGCTCATGTTTTCACAGTAAATCATGTACAGCTCATAACATTATATCTTATCCATTCGGTTAATAGCGGGTAAGTGTTTGTTTGTGAGAAACTTAGTTGAAAACCGGCGAAGCAATAACAAGCTATTTCGCTAGCGTTACTCCACACATCGCAAAAGATTTGATTGAGTTTATCTTATATAGAAATTCTTGTAAATGACAGCCGTCAGTATCAATCGCAGTGTTTATGTGCTCTTCAAGCAACAAACGAGTTTAGAAAATTGTTTTTAAATGATTGTGATAAACGAAGGCGAAGAAAATATACAGCGTGAGAGTTTACTATAAAAGATATTGACGTAAATCTAGATTGGCCGAAACTAACTTTCAAGAACATGTGAGCTAATTGTGGAGTATGACGAAAATTATGAATTTGATAGAAGTGTAAGAGGTATATAAAGCTACGATCTTTTCCATCTGTCTAACCCATCAGCAAATGTGTGAAGATTTAAAAAATAATGATGACAGTCATGATACACCGAAACTCGAAAAAGGAGATTTGATTTTTCAAAATTCATTAATAGTCACGATAGCCGAGCGGTTGGTGATCCGAATTCAAGTCAAGAGACTCGAGGTCGATCCGCAATGGGTGTTTTCAAAAACTTATGTACGATTTATGTCGTTGGCTTGAACATAAAGACGGCGACGGGCTCACTACCTGTCTCGTTGTCCCAAAATAATATCTTCAGTAGAAAGAGTGTCGGAAGAACATAATTGTCTAGACCTCTGTCTACTGCTGTATTAGAATGGCGTGAACATATTTATTTATAGAAACTCATATATTTATTTTAGCGTTGGCTAGGAAACTGTGAACGCAACAGACTCACCGCTTACGTTATCCCAAATGGTGAAAGGTAAGTATATGTTTTAAAGAATACTAACAATACAAACTAATATTACTAGTTTACATTTTTAGCACTTAAACTAACAAGCAATGGCCTGGGGAGGTTCCAGCGGTTGGTTCCAATAATGGCCGAATCGCACACCCGAATCTGCGAGGATGGTTCAAGGTTTGACCCGAGGCTGGGTCACTGTAGATAACCACTTTTCTGTATTGTCTCCTATCCGGGTTTTTGTGGTGTTATCTGATTCGATTACTGTACGCTTCTGTAAGTAGATCTGGCCTTTATATAATATGACATAAATAAAGAAACATTGGACATATTGCTCTGATCCTAAAGTAAGTAGGTAAAGCACTTGCGTTATGGAATCGGAAACCTCGAAGTTAGCACACCCATCCAGAGACCGGCCGGAACCTTTCACGTTGTCCAAAAAAATGTCTTTTGAAACCTGGTGTTTTGTGAAACCTGGGTCGAAAAAACTTTATCTCTGCCCTTTCTCTGTGTGTCTGTCTGCACTTTTGTCTACCCCAGTATTGGGAATGGCGTGAAGATGTTTTTTTTTTTAAGTCACCAAGCCTCGTTTGGCAAGAAATAGATTTTTAATAAATAACAATAAATAATAAAAAAAATATCTTCACGAAATTTCCAATACAGGGGTAGACAGAGGTCTAGTCTAGACAATTAAGTCCCTTCGACCCACCTTCCACCGAAGATATTTTCGGGACAACGTGACAGGTGGTGAGCCCGTCGCCGTTTTTATGTCCAAGCCAACGATATAATTCGTACATAAGTTTTTGAAAAACCCATTGGTACGAGTCTGCCACCTGGGGTTCGAACTCGGGTCTCTTGACTCGAAATTCCGACCACCCAACCACTCGGCTATCGTGACTTCATTTATTTTTAAAAATATGTATGTAAAGAACGAAGCAGCAAAATCATAATAAAAATGTAAATTTGAAAAACCACAGTAACTCGTCTCTACCAGACTCTAGGCACGTGAAATTTGTAGCACTGGAAGCGAATATTCTGTGTGTTGAACGCTTTGCAGACAGCTTTGGACGTAGCCGGGCCATTCAATGCACGGAAATAGAGCGCGGTTTATGAAAATGTTGCGGCGTAGCGCTACCGTCTTTAAATCCGAATTTGCTTTGAGGTTTAACGTGAAGGTGGAACGAATATGAAGACATGTATGCGATGCATTACTTTTCATCGAATCGTTTGCCGAATACAAATGCCATACGTTAATATAGGTAGCCGTGTAATCTTTCCTTTTATTGTCATATTACATTGTGACAGGTTAGTTGGTAGTGAACTTGCCTTCAATGCGAAGGGATGCGGATTTGAAACCCTTTTGAAGAGATTAATATAAATATTTGTACTCGAGTCAAGGGTGTTTTATGTATGTGTATTTATTTATTTAAATTTTATAAGTATATTGTACCGATGGCACTGATGCAGGTAAGTTCAACCCTTGTCACTTGGTCAAAGAGGCATTGATAAAAGGTAGGTTAAAGGACTTAAATTGTAAAAAATTTTAAATTTGCCTTTTATTAATTTATGTTTTCGCTGAAAACGCCTTTTGATATTAAAATTCGTGCGTGCATGACGAAAAGTATGAACTTGAAAGAAGCGAAAATATTATGTATAAGTCGTGACACTTTGCGATCTGTTTTGTCCAGCTACTCTGAAAGAGATTATGCGAGATTATTATATTCGATTATTTACATAGCCTATAATATAATATATTATATAGTACATAACAGCTGATATTTTGATAAAACTGTTTAATTGTATTCAATGAAAGGAAGTTTTAACTTTTATTAACTGACAAACATCGTGTTCTGGTTGCCAGATACGTACGGAAAGTCGAGAGGTTAATAAAAAATCCCGGAAAAACGTTGTACAAAACTAATATAGATTAGTTCAATGCATGAATAGGACAAAATATATAAACTGTGAGGAAGGTCCCATTTTCAAAGTCATTTTGTTTTTTATCTTTTCGTGTTTCCTAATAATGCGGTAAAACAATTTTTATTGATTTTTAAAGTCACATGATTTATTGCTATTAAAGTGATGAGCGACCAAGCCATGTCATGAAAGAGGTCTGGTGATCGAATTGCGCCTGTATTAGTTATTTTTTTTATATTTTCAATTTTTTCATTAATTTAATATGCTATAATAAGTTTACTCTATATTAATGAATACTATCTCACAGACGTTATAATGTTATGAAACCTACTATGAAAACAATTAAATTATTTGTTCTCTATACACATTAATATTATTTCAATTAACTCTGACATCTTGACGTACTGGAAATCAATAATTTAAGCATATTTTTTCCGTCAATATTCCCAGAGTAAACTTAAAAAAGCATAAGTCATAGTTATGCTCGTACTTAAAGGCAGACAGTTTTATATATGATCAAGATTTGTGTAACATTAATTAAATAAGTTCCGAAGTTTCAATATAAGAAACTTATATTTAAACTTACGTACGTGCTTTAAGTTAAGGTTGATTCGAATATGTCCGAAAGTTTATCAAAGTTTTTCAAGATTAGGTGAAGGCCTTGGAAAACGTAGTCATCAGCAATCTTTACCCGAATTTCTTGTCAATGCTCAAAAGCTGCGAAAGTAAATAAAGTGTTAGTAAGAATTCTCCCCTCTTTTTATTAGGTCATTTATGGGGTCATTTATAGGTATATTTATAATTTTTTGAGTATAGTGTTCTTATTATTATTTTACAGTATTAATTGTAATGGAATCGGTAGCAAAGAAATCGGCATCAGAATAAGGGTAAGCCATAGCCATAAGCATCAGCACGCTAAAGTAGCGATGGACCGGCCAAATGGCTCGTAGAACTGACAACTATATATATTAAAGAAAAGTTTTTAATTGGCAGCCTCGTAGAGGCAACGATTACTAACTCAAATAACTCAAATAATTCAACAACACAATCGTAACGGCCTGTGAAAGTCCTTTATAGGACATACGCTCCTCACTCATTTGCCATAAACTACACCGTGCACTTTAGACGTTGCTGCCCATCACCAGTCTGTGTAATTTGGTTTGGTATTTTTTTAAATGGCTACAACAATGTGACGTAAGCCTGTTACGCAATTAGCTTTGTCAGTTTTTTGGCGGCCATGTTAATTTTAATTGCAACCGTCAATTTTACCGCAATTTGACGTGACATTTTATTTATTGTATTTGACATTTATCGACCTCTCGATACGAGTGTCGTGCACACCTGTTTTCATGGCTTCGACAGCTCTGAGTATTGGTGTAGAAACCCACTTTTTGCAGATTTTAGTAGTTCTGGGTGTTTGTTGTAACGTCCTTTTTCTAGGATCCTTAAAAATTGTTTTAAATAGTTACTTTGGGATCAGAGAAATGCATGTGTTGGTGTCTCTACACGTGCATGTGTGTATATGTCTACGTCAATGTTTGTATGTACGAGTATGAATTATTATTATTATGGGAGCAGTTTGTTTAGTTACATAATACGAAGTAGGAATTTCTATAACACAGTTATGTCTAAGCTTTGTCTATCTTGCGCTTATATTGAACCCATTCGAAACACACCGAGATTTCAGCTCGAAATTGCAGTGCCTATTGGTTATGTAAATACAAAGCAATCCGGCGGTTTATAGCGCCTTATATACAGAGACATTTTGTCCCTCATCTTAAATGTAACATGGTACACCGAGGAGGTTGAAATATCGATTCGAGTAAATGTGGAATATTTGAATAATTAAAACACGTGAACGTGGTAAACGATATCATCAATAGCTATTTACTATGACTTAATATTTATGTTATGTACATGAAAGTTTGCACACGAGACATGGAGGTTTCTGTGTATACATGATTTTTTTCAAATCTTCACGCACTTACTCCCCTTTTTTCCCAAGTCCCTCCGACTTACTCTTCGCCGAATCTTATTTG